>OY744525.1:92063685-92136185 GCA_963556195.1 Sepiola atlantica | reverse complement strand
TGTATATATATATACATATATATATATATATATATGAAGCAATCCAACAAAAGATATAAGCGTCAACTAATATCTTATAATTATTTTGGAATTTTAAGTGAGTTTATTGAACTTTCTATATTATTTGGTTTGATTTATCTATCGTTGTAATAATTAACATAAACATTGGATACTTTTCACTTCATCGATTGTTGACACATTTCGCGATTGGATAAATTTGTCAGCTTCTTTCAATTTCTCGTATTTGGACTGCTATTTATAACCTGGATTAATCTTCAGTCAACCCTCTGGATGTCTTTCCTGATTATGTTTTTCAAATTGTATGACCTGGATGTATTGTATGGATTCAACAAAAAAGTATGTTTTTGGGTTGATATATTTGATGTTATGTATTTTTATCTATTTGTGTATATATTTTTATATATTTTCAAAGTTTAATTTTATTACCAGTAGTGTTATAACTGCGGTAAGTGTCCTCTGAAGAGAAGAATTATCTTTGAAAACTCATGAACTAAGGACTTTAAGATACTTTGCTTGAACTTTGAATTCTAATAAAATGTGATTGACACCTTATTTTATTACTTCATTTAATATTATAATATATATATATATATATATATATATATATATATATATATATATATATATATATATATATATATATATATATATATATATATATATATATATATATGTAAGTAGATATTGAGTATAACAAAATGGTAAGATAAATTTCAGAGGAAACATATATTAATCAATGAAACTGGCAGGTGAAAAAAAATTGCTAACATTTTCCATTAAAGCCTTATAGTCTGACACTCTTGAAGGAAACGTCAGAATGATAAATTAAAAACTAAGGAAATTGAATGAGCTATGAGTGGAAAATTGTTTCGGTTGGAGAAAACAACTGAGAGAGAGAAAACATATCCCGACATATACCACGTGATATTCATTTACGCAAGGTTTCGAGATCATCCGGGAACTTTCAAGCACATGAGTTAGCCATTGGTAATCACCTGGTTGGTACACAGAGCTAGGTCGAACTATCACATCAATATTATTGATGCGTTAGTTATTAACAATTCTCGACCTAGCCTGTGTAGACAAAAAGATTTTAAAACATCAGTTGAGATTTTCCGTTATTCAAATACTCCATAACGTGGAGAGATTTGCCGGTGTTTTTTTAGGGGGCGGGGTTCTAAATATTTAATGTGTATTGATGCAATTGTTTTTATGGTGATTGCAGCGTTCGTTGTTTTTTTGCTTACTACTATTTCGATTGTTTCACTTCCTAAGTCATTAAGATGCAGAAACCTGCATCATTATAAGCAGTATTTTTCGTTCAAATATATATTTTTATTAATTTTATACGTAATCGATGGACGCGTGTTTTTGTCTCACAGCCGTCATCAGCATGGCTAACTTATAAAAGGATCGAACCTTCAATTTTGATGCCAATACTCTGGCGTTTTACCCCGGGGCTATGACGCCTTGCCTGGAAATATGTGCGTGTTTTATTACCTAAATATTCAATGTATTTTTAAGTAATTGTTTAATTAGTAAAACATATATATTAACTAAAAATACGTCCTATAAAGTTAAGGGCGACTAATAATGCAATGTTCTGCATCTTAATCACTTAGTAGTAAGCAAAAAGAAAACAATTGCACCAATAACCAATAAAAAATAATTACATACAATACATTATGTATATGTATACGTATAAATATGTATGTATATATATGTATGTATATGTATGTATATGTATGTATATGTATATATATATGTACGTATATATGTATATATATGTATGTACATATATATATGTGTGTATATATATGTATATATATGTGTATATATATATATTATATATGTATGTATATGTATTTATTTATGCCTATTTATTTAATTATTTGTGTATGCTTATTTAACCAATAATTATTAAATTATATTTGAGCATATAAGTATATGCATATGGCATATGTATATATATATGTGTAAGAAATAGGTAAAAAATAATATCTACTATTTTATTTGATTATGTGTGAATGTATTTGTCTTATTCATACATTATACGGCCTACCAGAACATAAACTGAACATCCCCATACGCCCTATAATATCTGGCATCTGTAGCACCGCACACAAGATCGCACGAACCACTAATGGGCACTATTAGACCCTTCCTACATCAAGAACTCGAGTGAATTATTAAACAAGATAAAAAAATATTGATGTAGAAAACAAAAGTATACACAGCTTAGACGTAACATCGCTATACACTAATGTCCCAGTTAGAAAAGGTTTAAACTTACTCCAGATACACTTAAAAAAAAACCAACATGAACTTACCATTTCCCCCAACATTTTAATAGAAATAATCAAACTTGTTACTAACATGACATATTTTCTAAATATGTAAAATGTGTTTGTTTGTTTTTTACAAAGAAAAGAAAGAAAATCACCCCATCCTTTATTTTAATAAATAAAACACGGAATAATAAAAACAGTTTCGAAACAAAATTTACCGTTTACGGCGTAAAAACAAAAAATCCTACACTCATTTAAGATAATAATATTTGAAGTTTTTCAAATCGAAAAAAAGGTGTACCTAAAATAAAATCAACAATTAAAAAATAAAATACAGTTATTTTATTGCTGAGTAAAAATTGTTCTTACAAAATAAATAGTCATTTTTTAATCAATTATTTTATAAATTAAATCATTTGATTCAATAAATTTGCGCTTTAAAACAGAATTTCTAATAATGATAAAAAAACAAACACAAAACGTTTTAATAAAAATAATCAAAGTAAATATATCATTTTTTAGCGACTCGTAGGATAAATCTCAGAGAATCTGTTGTTTACATGTTATTAATCAAATAACACGCCCTTGAAATAGAACGTTCTGTGCATTCAGAATAGAACATTATACTTAATAATCAGAAAGTGGGTAAGACATATACAACATTACCCTTCCCCCCCCCTCAAAAAAAGAAGGAGGTATTGACTGGGAGGATGGTATAAGGACAACAGAACAGATACTATATTACCTCCTGCCTAAAAAAGTAAAGGAGAAGGTAATGTCTGGGGGGGGGGTAGTATCATGACCACAGAACGGATACTACATCTACTCTCAAAAAGAGGAGGAGGACATGTCTGGGAGGATGGTATCATGACAACAGAACAAATAATACACTAACTCCACACCACTCAAAAAAGGAGGAGGTAATTTCCGGGAAGATGGTATCATGACAACAGAAGACATACTACACTACCTTCACACCATCAAAAAAGAGCGAGGTAATGCCTAAGGCAGATTGTATCATGGCAATAGAACATATACTAAACTAACTTTACACCTCTCAAAAGAGGAGGAGGTAATGCCTGGGAGGATGGTATAATGACAACAGAACAGATACTACACTACCTACACACCTCTAAAAAAAGGAGGAGGTAATGTCTTGGAGAATGGTATCATGACAACAGAATAGATATAACACTACCTCTACACCTCTTAAAAAGGAGGAGGTAATGTCTGGAAGGATAGTATAATGAATACAGAACAGATACTACACTACCTCTACATCTCTAAAACAAAGGAGGAGGTAATGCCTGGGAGGATGTAACATTACAACAGAACAGATACTACACTACCTCTACACCTCTCAAAAAAGGAAGACGTAATGCCTGGGAGGATGGTATCATGACAACAGAGTAGATACTGAACTACACTATGCCCATGAATTGAGCATTTAAAGATAGTACATTAGCCTGAAATAATATATACTATACTATTTCATAATAAGTACAATAGTCTTAAATAGTATAGTTTTGGATTCAGACAGACAGACAGACAGACAGACAGACAGATACATAATCGCCATTATTAATAGAGGCATACGTACAAATAACGTTCTCTCTCTCTCTCTCTCTCTCTTTCTCTGTGTCTATATATATATATATATATATATATATATATATATATATATATATATATATTAGTTTTTATTAGCTCTTGTAGAACCTTCGGTCGAGCACTTTATAGGTTTATTTCAATTAATTTATAATATATGCTATATATAGCGACCAGAAAGATGGTGAGTTTGGATTTTTTTGTTTAATATTTTTAAATATTAAACTGTTACAGTTATAGTTACATTTCACTGGTGTATTTTAGTGTCACACAACAGTTCATAATCGCATAACGACTTGCAAAGTCATCAAAAAGAAGATGATGTCAGCGTACAGAATGTACAGTACTTTTGAACATATTTTACTTGTATGTTTCAGTGTAACACACTGCATTATAAGACTTTAAACACCTTTACAAAGCTCATCGCATTCGCGATTAGGAACAATGGTATTAGGTTAAAAGCGAACTGACCTGTTTGTGAATGGTCAGTCGGTTGGCTTATCAGCGTATCTTTCATTTGAACAAGTTATGTTCGGCTTTTATATAGTTTAGAGCGTGAATGATCTTAATTCTCTACTAACATTACATTTCGTGTAGACAAGAATAAATCAATGTTAGTGAAATACAAAGCAGTCGACTGACAACTGAGTGTTTGTTATGTCAAGAATTCCTTTCAGATTTTCGTAGGAATTGTATGTCGTTTTTATCGATGTTTTTTCGTCAGTAATCTCGAGCAATTCCTTTGTTTGTATTGCGATTTGAGGAAAAGATCGTGTGTTTCAACCTTATGCCATTTTTGTTTAACATAGTTTACCCCGAACAAGGCAGGTCGCCACTGTAGACGTAAGGGGCTACTGAGAATTAGATTGTAAGTTTTGGGAATCATCCTAAGTTGGGAGCTGTGCAGCGAGATATCTGTTTAAATTAGTTTTAAATTTCTGCATGTCGGTACGGTCGGAGAAACAAGGAGCAAGGAGAGAGTTCCAGAGGCCAGCAGTACGAGGAAAGAAGCTATTGGAGTAGAAGGCTCTCCAGCATCTGAGGATCTCAACAGTGAATGGACGGGATTTAGCTGATTGTCGGGTTCGTCGAGTGTATTTAGGTCGAGGGTGGAACTAGAGTAGCAAGTTCATCGGAGCACAATCCATTGAAGTACTTGTAAAACAGGCACAAGGATGCAACATATCACCGATGGGTCAGGGGCTGGAGCTTGATAGATAGTGAGGGACCTACTAATTTGGCGACTCTTTTTTGGACCTTGTCTAAGAGGGATATACTAGTGGATGATGCACAAGACTAGATGTGGCAACAATACTCCATGCATGGGCGGATGGTGGCTTTGGAGATGTATAGGATAATCTCAGGTGTGAGAAGTTTACTAGCACGGTAGAGAGAATCCACCTTCTTTGCAGCAGTGTATTCAATGTATTTGTTCCAATTCATGTTACCTGTGAATGTTAGACCGAGGAGTTTGAACGTTAAACTCTCATGTAGAGTGCCATACACGAATATAAGTTTATACACATACCTTTCTTTGCTACTCGAGCCTTTTGGCTAAGATCAAAGTGTAGTATCTGTTCCGATGGATACTGCACCCCATAGACTGGTATTGTCTTGGCCTTCGGGCTTGATTTACGCCGGTCTATGGGTCTGTGCAGTTCTAGGAGGTCCACCCTTCCAGGCTTCCCCTCCCCTCTTTGGGGAGGAGTAAGTTTATTGCTTACTGTCTGTGGCGCCCCTACAATTTTAAAACCCCACTTTCCCGACCTTGGGTCACATCTTACTTGTGGGAGTAAGATAAAAACTGACCTTGTGCCTAACTCCTGGATCAATACTCGATCCTGTGCGCTTTTTTTTAGTGATCCTGTCAGACTGCGCCTACAACTAAGTTATTTCATACTTCGAAAAAGGACCAAGTTAAGACAAAACTGTTGAAGACAAAAGAGGTTAATTCGCCTTATTCTTGTTTCGAATCACTGACCAGCTTGGCATCGGGGGAGGGCAGAGAGAAATCAATAATTATTGTTTGATCATATCTTATCAGCCCATTTTAAAACAATATGTTCGCACTTCTAGGCTTCCAATCGAATTGACTACTTCTTTATCTATTTCTTTCTTAGAGCAATATTGCATTATACCTGTTTTTATCAGTTTCCACAGCCGAGTAAAACTAATCTGCGAGTTCACTTAACTTTTTTATTTCCTGTTATTTTCAACAAACCAAATTATATACTAGTGGCTCTATACATCCAATATTTAAAATTGATACGTCATTTCCATTCGAATAAGGTTACACGGCTTTATTGCTATACATTATTGAATAAACGGAAAAAAAACTCTTTAAACAAAGAGAGGAAAACTCTTTGGTTGAAATGAAACGACTAGGTAGTGAATGGGAATAATAACATCAATGAATCTGATTGGTTGGAAGTTGGAGTGAACACATCTTAATTATAAAAATGATTCTAGAATGCAAATCCATGCATTTGGGCTGATGATTTCCTTTGTGAATGAAACACAAACGTTTCTGTGTACTTTATTTGCCATAAGTAAGTTATTTATTGCTTCTGGCTTCTATTAATGTGTTGAGCGCTGTTGAGGTGGGTGCCGAAGAGAATGTATACGGTGTGTATTTATTTTTCTTACTTAAATTCACGCCAAACAAGGCACGTTGCCCTTGGAACATAAGGCGATACTGTGAGTTATGGTCCAAATGTATAGGTATATCCTAAGTGAGGAGTTGTGTAGTAACATGTTTGTTCACATTACATTTACATTTCTGCATGTTGCGGCAGTCGGAGAAGGGAAATTCTAAGCGATTCCAGGAAAGAAGCTACCAGACGAGAAGGTTTTCCGGAATCTGGAGACTTCTACAGTGAAAGGATTGGATGTTGTTGCTAGTCGTGTTAGTCGGGTGTATTTACCTTGAGGAGGGCACAAGTGCAGAAAGTTCGTCAGAGCACATTCCGTTAAATTACTTGTAAAACAAGCACAGGGATGACAATGGGGCAGGGGCTGGAGCTTGTTAGACAGTGTGGGGCCTTTTAGGCTAGAGGCTCTTTTTGGGACCCCGTCGAAAAGGGAAAAAACTAGTGGTTGATGCACCAGCCCAGATGTGACAGCAATACTCCATGAATGGGCGAATGGTGAATTAATAGGATACTGACAGGTGCTTTTAGCTGGTAGAAAGTAAACATGCTTCTTTGCAGCAGACTTGGCAGTGCCTCCTATATATTTATTCCAATTCATGTTACCTGTGACTGTTAGTTCAAGGAGTTTGAATGTTGGACTCTTAATAACTGATTTTTTAAAGGTTTCTTATAATTGTCTTAGTCGCATTATATGTAACAATCTATTTATGGCCCATTACACTACAGACTAGAGATCATTTTCTAATGATTCTGCCATTGACTTGTGTATGTGTGCATTCGATGGTACCACAAAAGCAATTTTCCATCTCTCAGGGAAACAAGATTAAGCATAGCATTTGTTATAGTTCGAAGAGGACATGGGGCTAGCTCAGCAGAAGATTTTTGATTACTATAGCAGGGATAAGATGAGGTCTACACGTTTTCGAGGTGTCAAGGTCTTTTATGATATGGGTAGTTTTGATGATCAAGTGTGGTTTCTGTCCGTAGTGGAAAATTTGGGAGAGTGTTTTTTCTGGGTTCAAGGTGGAGTTTAAAGCAAACCGCTGTGCAAGCAGTTCAGCCTTGTCCGTTGCCGTGCAAACAACATACATGTTGTTTTATAATAGGGGAATTGTTGATTTCTCATTGCTCACCACACTATTCTAGATTTTCCAAAAATCGGGAGTTCCTAATTTTTACGACTCAATGCGTGTTCTGGTCATCTCGGTATACCTCTCTTAGCTGTGGCCATTACACTGCTTTGATGCTATAAATTTCTGTCTATTTGTAGTTGACTTACAGTGGTTGAATCGGCGGAATACTTGCTGCCTGTGAGAAACGCATACTGTTGGTCATAAGGAAGTTTAGCATTTACGAGGTGGTGGACTATCGTCGGATTGATTAATGATTCAAAGATTTTAGTGAAGAGCAGGAGGAGACTAATGGGGCGATAATTATGTGGGTCAGTACTTTCACCAGAGTTCTTGAAAACTGGTACCACAGAGACAATTTTCCAGCTATCAGGGAAGCAAGATTCGGCATAACATTTGTTATAGAGTTTGGAGAGGACACGAGGCCAGCTCAGCAGAGCATTTTGATTACTATAGCAGGGATAAAATGAGGTCCATATGTTTTGGAGATGTCAAGGCCTTTTATGACATGGGAAGTGGTGGTATACCAACTTTTAGTTGCGGTTATTACACTCTTACAATAGGTTATTGGGTAAAAATCTATTATAGTGACCGTGCCGTGCGCGTGCCGTGCGCAAAACATTCCATTCATGAAAATGTCTATCGGGGTCGTGTTGCGCATGCTCAGAATTCAAATGGGGACAAAACATCCCATTCAAAAACAAACCCGTCGCAACTCGCTGAAAATGAAAACACCCGTGTTAAAACTATAAAACAAAAAGTGGGTTTTTTTTAACAAGCTTTCGCTGAAAATGAAATTATTTTTAACAATAGGGGGAAAGAAACAAATAAAAACGGAAAATGTTAAAACAAAAAGTGGTTATTTTTAACAAGCTTTCACCGGCGAAAGCTTATTAAAATAACCACTTTTTGTTTTAGTTTTAACATTTTCCGTTTTTATTTGTTTCTTTCCGTCTGTGGAACACAATACTACGGGACTGCTTCCCAGCTGACTACAACATGGTTGTTTTCAAGTCCAATGTTAACAAATTCTTGTTGAGCCGTCCTCTTAAATAGTCAAACATCGTTACTAATACTCATGTTGTTGTCTCACCGTCCACCTGACATACTCATTAACCCTTATCCTCGGGGTGCCTTTGGGACTTTATACAAACATACAATCTGATTCTTGAAATGTGTATTCTTTGTTGGTTGCTCGGTCACGCTTTCATTTGAAATAGAATTATTATCGCTAAACGCACAGATTAAATGGCCGTATCTTATTTAAGATACGTCCGACCATCTCAAGAAGTGTCTCTGTCCATCGCTGGGTTTGCCACAAACTTCAAATAACATTTTCGTTGATCAGCAACGCTGGAGTTTTAAGAAGCATTTTCGTTATTCTGTTATATGATTGAAATAATAGTTCGTTACTTTCACACGCTTACGTGTGAAATGGAATTTTCGTTGGTCTGTCACATTTAAGTTTTAAATAACTGTCAATTGTCTGTCACGCTTACGTTTGAAATGCAATTCTCGTGTGTCTGTAACGTTGGTGTTTTAAATATCATTTAACGCTTACGTTTAAAATATAATTTTGTTGGCCAATAACTTTTTAAATGGCATGTTCGTTGATCTGTCACATTTAAGTTAGAAATTCATTGGTCTGTCACGCTTACGTTTAAAATACAATTTTCGTTGGTCTGTAAAGCTTACGTTTTAAATGGCATTTTTGTTGGGCTGTCACACTTCAATTAGAAATAGCATTCGTTGGTTTGTCACGCTTACGTTTAAAATACAATTTTCGTTGGTCTGTAAAGCTTACGTTTTAAATGGCATTTTTGTTGGGCTGTCACACTTCAATTAGAAATAGCATTCGTTGGTTTGTCACGCTTACGTTTAAAATACAATTTTCGTTGGTCTTAAACGCTTGTGTTTGAAATTGCATTTTCGTTGTTTTGTCACGCTGAAGTTTGCAATGCTATTTGGTTGATTCGTCACGCTTAAGTTTGAGATACAATTTGCGTTAGTCTGTAACGCTTACGTTTAGAATGCTGTGTTCATTGTTGCTACACGCACATATTAAAAGGACGTATCTTATTTTAGATGCGTTCGACCATCTCAACAAATTCCTCTGTCCGTCGCTCGGTCTGTCACAAGTTTCAAATAACATTTCGTTGGTCTGTCACATTCAAGTTTGAAATAGCATTTTCGTCATCTATTATATAAAAGAAAAGGCGTATTTTCCATCTGTGTATATATGTTTGTATGTAGTCAGATAGATTGACAAACATTACATCATCTGATTCAATGTGACCCCCGACTTGATTATGGTCAAAGGGGTCAACAGGAAGTAAATTAGTGCATGGCGGGGTGAAAATTCTTTTTTTTCCATTTTTACTGGGAGTTGTTTAAAAAACAACACTGTAACTAAGTCAAGCAGTCAGTTTTCTTGTTTTATATTATATTGAACCAGTTGCCAGAGAAGGAGAGAAATAGAGAGAGTGAGGGGGAGAAATAGAGAGAGTGAGGGAGAGAGAGAAATAGATTGAGAGTGAGGGGGAGAAAGAGAAAGAGACAGACAGGCAGAAGTTAAAAAAGAGGTTACACTTTTACAATTTTTCTATTTGGTTAAGCGTGCCCGGACAACGCCGGGTAGGCCTGCTAGTTCTGTTATAAGATTTAAATAATATTTCGTCGGATCTTCACGCTTACGTTCGAAATACAATTTTTATTGGTCTGTAGCGTTTACGTTTGAAATAGCATTTTCGTTGGTCTGTCACGCTTAGGTTTTAAATAGAAATAGCATGGTTGGTCTGTCAGGGTTACATTGCGTTTGAAATAGCACTTTCGTTGGTCTGTCACATTTAAAGTAAAAATAGCATTTCATTGTTGAAATGCGCACAGGATGGGCGCATTTTAAGAATGGATGCTTGTTGGGTTTTTAATAAGACTGTAGTTTCTCTCTCTCTCTTTCTCTCTCTTTCGCTCTCTCTTGCTCTCCTCTCCTCTCTCTCTCTCCTTCGTTCTCTCTCTCTCTCTCTCACTCTCACTCTCATTCTCACTCTCTTTATCCTTCTGAAAAGTCCGACCACGTCATAAATCATTTCCAAAGTCTAAATGGAGAACCGGTGGGCCCGCTCACTTGGTAGCCACTCTGCTGAAGCCTTTAGGATTGTGCCACTCGGTGGCGGCGTTGATGTATTTCGCGTCATGATAAATGATGATGTTTGTTTAGGTGTTCCACTGCCTCCGAGCGAGGGCGGAATGTGACACAAGGTCGAGTTTAATGGGGGGTCCCCTTCACACAGTCGCGAGGTTGATGGCAATAATTGCTCCAGTTCCATTGGTATTTTCTTTGGAGGCGCTTCAGGCATCGAAGATTAACCCTTAACCGTTAAGTGCAATGGGTAAACTCCGCCCGGTGGGGACGGTCCCACTTGATAATTAAGCTGACCAGGGACGGCACTGTAGAGGTATTCATCGGAAATATGTGCGTGCGTGTATATTTAAGTATTTTTATGTCTGTGTGTCTGTGTGTGTGTGTGTGTTTGTGTTTGTGTGTGTTGGTTCTTATATAAATAACTTAGTAAAATAAAAAGTATTCACTTCATAGCTTTTGACGGAATTTTTATTTAATCATTTATAAAAAACAGTTTAAATTTATTATTTGTTAATAATTGTTTGTTACATTGTAGCATAATTATATTTGATTAATAATTGAACTATTTAAAAATATTTTCAAAATTAAGATAAACAAAACATTCCAATTATAAAAAAAAACAGTTTAAATTTATTATTTGTTAATAATTGTTTGTTACTTTGTAGCATAATTATATTTGATTAATAATTGAACTATTTAAAAATATTTTCAAAATTAAGATAAACAAAACATTCCAATTATAAAAAAACAGTTTGAATTCATTATTTGTTAATAATTGTTTGTTACTTTGTAGCATAATTATATTTGATTAATAATTGAACTATTTAAAAATATTTTCAAAATTAAGATAAACAAAACATTCCAATTATAAAAAAACAGTTTGAATTTATTATTTGTTAATAATTGTTTGTTACTTTGTAGCATAATTATATTTGATTAATAATTGAACTATTTAAAAATATTTTCAAAATTAAGATAAACAAAACATTCCAATTATAAAAAACAGTTTAAATTTATTATTTGTTAATAAGTGTTTGTTACTTTGTAGCATAATTATATTTGATTAATAATTGAACTATTTAAAAATATTTTCAAAATTAAGATAAACAAAACATTCCAATTATAAAAAAAAACAGTTTAAATTTATTATTTGTTAATAATTGTTTGTTACTTTGTAGCATAATTATATTTGATTAATAATTGAACTATTTAAAAATATTTTCAAAATTAAGATAAACAAAACATTCCAATTATAAAAAAACAGTTTGAATTCATTATTTGTTAATAATTGTTTGTTACTTTGTAGCATAATTATATTTGATTAATAATTGAACTATTTAAAAATATTTTCAAAATTAAGATAAACAAAACATTCCAATTATAAAAAAACAGTTTGAATTTATTATTTGTTAATAATTGTTTGTTACTTTGTAGCATAATTATATTTGATTAATAATTGAACTATTTAAAAATATTTTCAAAATTAAGATAAACAAAACATTCCAATTATAAAAAACAGTTTAAATTTATTATTTGTTAATAAGTGTTTGTTACTTTGTAGCATAATTATATTTGATTAATAATTGAACTATTTAAAAATATTTTCAAAATTAAGATAAACAAAACATTCCAATTATAAAAAAACAGTTTGAATTTATTATTTGTTAATAATTGTTTGTTACTTTGTAGCATAATTATATTTGATTAATAATTGAACTATTTAAAAATATTTTCAAAATTAAGATAAA
The DNA here is from genome assembly GCA_963556195.1 of Sepiola atlantica. Taxonomy (NCBI): domain Eukaryota; kingdom Metazoa; phylum Mollusca; class Cephalopoda; order Sepiida; family Sepiolidae; genus Sepiola; species Sepiola atlantica. Next base: position 92,123,597 of record OY744525.1, on the reverse strand, counting down.
CAAAACATTCCAATTATAAAAAAACAGTTTAAATTTATTATTTGTTAATAATTGTTTGTTACTTTGTAGCATAATTATATTTGATTAATAATTGAACTATTTAAAAATATTTTCAAAATTAAGATAAACAAAACATTCCAATTATAAAAAAACAGTTTGAATTTATTATTTGTTAATAATTGTTTGTTACTTTGTAGCATAATTATATTTGATTAATAATTGAACTATTTAAAAATATTTTCAAAATTAAGATAAACAAAACATTCCAATTATAAAAAAACAGTTTAAATTTATTATTTGTTAATAATTGTTTGTTACTTTGTAGCATAATTATATTTGATTAATAATTGAACTATTTAAAAATATTTTCAAAATTAAGATAAAAAAAACATTCCAATTATAAAAAAACAGTTTAAATTTATTATTTGTTAATAATTGTTTGTTACTTTGTAGCATAATTATATTTGATTAATAATTGAACTATTTAAAAATATTTTCAAAATTAAGATAAACAAAACATTCCAATTATAAAAAAACAGTTTAAATTTATTATTTGTTAATAATTGTTTGTTACTTTGTAGCATAATTATATTTGATTAATAATTGAACTATTTAAAAATATTTTCAAAATTAAGATAAACAAAACATTCCAATTATAAAAAACAGTTTAAATTTATTATTTGTTAATAAGTGTTTGTTACTTTGTAGCATAATTATATTTGATTAATAATTGAACTATTTAAAAATATTTTCAAAATTAAGATAAACAAAACATTCCAATTATAAAAAAACAGTTTGAATTTATTATTTGTTAATAATTGTTTGTTACTTTGTAGCATAATTATATTTGATTAATAATTGAACTATTTAAAAATATTTTCAAAATTAAGATAAACAAAACATTCCAATTATAAAAAAACAGTTTGAATTTATTATTTGTTAATAATTGTTTGTTACTTTGTAGCATAATTATATTTGATTAATAATTGAACTATTTAAAAATATTTTCAAAATTAAGATAAACAAAACATTCCAATTATAAAAAAACAGTTTGAATTTATTATTTGTTAATAATTGTTTGTTACTTTGTAGCATAATTATATTTGATTAATAATTGAACTATTTAAAAATATTTTCAAAATTAAGATAAACAAAACATTCCAATTATAAAAAAACAGTTTGAATTTATTATTTGTTAATAATTGTTTGTTACTTTGTAGCATAATTATATTTGATTAATAATTGAACTATTTAAAAATATTTTCAAAATTAAGATAAACAAAACATTCCAATTATAAAAAAACAGTTTGAATTTATTATTTGTTAATAATTGTTTGTTACTTTGTAGCATAATTATATTTGATTAATAATTGAACTATTTAAAAATATTTTCAAAATTAAGATAAACAAAACATTCCAATTATAAAAAAACAGTTTGAATTTATTATTTGTTAATAATTGTTTGTTACTTTGTAGCATAATTATATTTGATTAATAATTGAACTATTTAAAAATATTTTCAAAATTAAGATAAACAAAACATTCCAATTATAAAAAAACAGTTTGAATTTATTATTTGTTAATAATTGTTTGTTACTTTGTAGCATAATTATATTTGATTAATAATTGAACTATTTAAAAATATTTTCAAAATTAAGATAAACAAAACATTCCAATTATAAAAAAACAGTTTGAATTTATTATTTGTTAATAATTGTTTGTTACTTTGTAGCATAATTATATTTGATTAATAATTGAACTATTTAAAAATATTTTCAAAATTAAGATAAACAAAACATTCCAATTATAAAAAAACAGTTTGAATTCATTATTTGTTAATAATTGTTTGTTACTTTGTAGCATAATTATATTTGATTAATAATTGAACTATTTAAAAATATTTTCAAAATTAAGATAAACAAAACATTCCAATTATAAAAAAACAGTTTGAATTTATTATTTGTTAATAATTGTTTGTTACTTTGTAGCATAATTATATTTGATTAATAATTGAACTATTTAAAAATATTTTCAAAATTAAGATAAACAAAACATTCCAATTATAAAAAACAGTTTAAATTTATTATTTGTTAATAAGTGTTTGTTACTTTGTAGCATAATTATATTTGATTAATAATTGAACTATTTAAAAATATTTTCAAAATTAAGATAAACAAAACATTCCAATTATAAAAAAAACAGTTTGAATTTATTATTTGTTAATAATTGTTTGTTACTTTGTAGCATAATTATATTTGATTAATAATTGAACTATTTAAAAATATTTTCAAAATTAAGATAAACAAAACATTCCAATTATAAAAAAACAGTTTAAATTTATTATTTGTTAATAATTGTTTGTTACTTTGTAGCATAATTATATTTGATTAATAATTGAACTATTTAAAAATATTTTCAAAATTAAGATAAACAAAACATTCCAATTATAAAAAAACAGTTTGAATTTATTATTTGTTAATAATTGTTTGTTACTTTGTAGCATAATTATATTTGATTAATAATTGAACTATTTAAAAATATTTTCAAAATTAAGATAAACAAAACATTCCAATTATAAAAAAACAGTTTAAATTTATTATTTGTTAATAATTGTTTGTTACTTTGTAGCATAATTATATTTGATTAATAATTGAACTATTTAAAAATATTTTCAAAATTAAGATAAAAAAAACATTCCAATTATAAAAAAACAGTTTGAATTTATTATTTGTTAATAATTGTTTGTTACTTTGTAGCATAATTATATTTGATTAATAATTGAACTATTTAAAAATATTTTCAAAATTAAGATAAACAAAACATTCCAATTATAAAAAAACAGTTTAAATTTATTATTTGTTAATAATTGTTTGTTACTTTGTAGCATAATTATATTTGATTAATAATTGAACTATTTAAAAATATTTTCAAAATTAAGATAAACAAAACATTCCAATTATAAAAAACAGTTTAAATTTATTATTTGTTAATAAGTGTTTGTTACTTTGTAGCATAATTATATTTGATTAATAATTGAACTATTTAAAAATATTTTCAAAATTAAGATAAACAAAACATTCCAATTATAAAAAAACAGTTTGAATTTATTATTTGTTAATAATTGTTTGTTACTTTGTAGCATAATTATATTTGATTAATAATTGAACTATTTAAAAATATTTTCAAAATTAAGATAAACAAAACATTCCAATTATAAAAAAACAGTTTGAATTTATTATTTGTTAATAATTGTTTGTTACTTTGTAGCATAATTATATTTGATTAATAATTGAACTATTTAAAAATATTTTCAAAATTAAGATAAACAAAACATTCCAATTATAAAAAAACAGTTTGAATTTATTATTTGTTAATAATTGTTCGTTACTTTGTAGCATAATTATATTTGATTAATAATTGAACTATTTAAAAATATTTTCAAAATTAAGATAAACAAAACATTCCAATTATAAAAAAACAGTTTAAATTTATTATTTGTTAATAATTGTTTGTTACTTTGTAGCATAATTATATTTGATTAATAATTGAACTATTTAAAAATATTTTCAAAATTAAGATAAACAAAACATTCCAATTATAAAAAACAGTTTAAATTTATTATTTGTTAATAATTGTTTGTTACTTTGTAGCATAATTATATTTGATTAATAATTGAACTATTTAAAAATATTTTCAAAATTAAGATAAACAAAACATTCCAATTATAAAAAAACAGTTTAAATTTATTATTTGTTAATAAGTGTTTGTTACTTTGTAGCATAATTATATTTGATTAATAATTGAACTATTTAAAAATATTTTCAAAATTAAGATAAACAAAACATTCCAATTATAAAAAAACAGTTTAAATTTATTATTTGTTAATAAGTGTTTGTTACTTTGTAGCATAATTATATTTGATTAATAATTGAACTATTTAAAAATATTTTCAAAATTAAGATAAACAAAACATTCCAATTATAAAAAAACAGTTTAAATTTATTATTTGTTAATAATTGTTTGTTACTTTGTAGCATAATTATATTTGATTAATAATTGAACTATTTAAAAATATTTTCAAAATTAAGATAAACAAAACATTCCAATTATATAAAAAAAACAGCTTGTTAAAAATAAATTATTATTTCCCCCCCCCCCCCAAAAAAAAAAATCTGGCCTAAAATATAATTTGGATTTTTAGGGGGATTAACACTGTTCTGATGCTACACTTAGTCTATTCTGTCATCGGTTAATTAAGGAGAACCCCTTCTAAACTTGAGCAATTTTTATTTTTGTTCCAATTCACAGTGCCCGTTATTGGGGAGCTGGATTTCCCCCACATTCAAAACTTACATTATGTCTAACTTTGCTCTAGTGGAAAGGCAAGTAAATAGGAACACCAGTTTGCAATTTTCGATTTCAAATACGGCGGCCATGAAGAAGTGGATACTTTCTATTTTATCAATAGCATAGCAACCGCAATAATCGCGCAGATTTTCTATGATGCTTCCATTTAATTGCCTATGTGCATCCACGTAGTTATATAAGCGGCTCTGTCCATCAATTGATCTGTCAGTCCGTCACGTTTGAAATACCATCTTATATGTGCCTACACATTACTAAAGACGGCTCTGCCCGTCGCTTAGGTCGGTTAGTCTATCACATTACAGTTTTTTTTTGTTTATATATATATTAATGGTTTACCACTTACCAAGGCCAAAAGACACACGCGGATAAGGGCTAGTAAGATTTTCAGTTGGATGATGGGGCAGTACTATGAAAGGATTTGGAACTATGGTTAATTCACGGGACGACTCGACAAATATTTGTTGAGATTGAACTTGAAAACGACCATGTTGTAGTCTTTAGGGAAACATTCTCGCGGTAACGTGTTCCACATGTGGGAAGTTATTGGATAGAAAGTCTGCTCATAGAAGTTCCGTTTGATTTTAGATACACAAAGGGGAAAAAGGAGAGTTCTTTGCAGTGTTGGAAGGATGCCGGTTTTTGCTGCGACGGTCTTACGGGAAGTGAAGGGGAGGGGGAAGAGCTTGGATTTCAGTCGAGCACCTATCATGGAAATACTGATAGAGTAGAGAAAGAGTAGCAATGTCTCTTTTGTGAGAAAGAGGTGAAAGCGAAGAAAAGAATATCATTTCTTACTAGGTTGCGGAGTCGGTTTTGTGCTCTCATTTTAAGACTATAAATCTGAAAGGGACATTTACTATAAATATTTTAAGTAAATATTTAATTGTTTTATACCTACAGACGACGTCGTTTCGGGTTTAAACCCTCATATATATATATATATATATATATATATATATATATATATATATATATATATATATATATATATATATATATATATAATCAAGTAAAAGTATTTAAGTAAACCGTCGATACAGGCATTTACTTGCTTCAACGTATTTAATCTAAGTTAACAACGATTCACTAATTTGTTTTTTAGTGGTCATCAAATCGTGAAGCATGTATTTGTCACTCGCGCGTAAAATGAAAGAAATGCGATGAATGTAATGTCCTAAAATACAAACATAAACTCAAACATTATTTCGACAAGGTTTAATCCTTAATGAGCTTTTAAAATGTTACAAGTTTTATCGGCGCCATTGTCATGCCGACACAATAGACAGAAACACATGACCGGTTGTAAATTTCTGAGCAGTCCGTTTAGAACATTTTTAAAAACGCCTATTCATGTGTATGAAGACGATCAAGTCTGCTTCAAAGAAGGTGGGCTCCCTCTACCTGACTAGAAAACTGTTAACACTAGCCAGTATTCTATATCTCTATAAAGCCACCATTCCTCCATGCATCCTTTCCTTTAACAATTATAAGAAACCTTACAAACCACTGATTGCCATAGATGATAGTACCCTTCCCGAGAGACCAACATTTATATTGGCCTTTTGGCTAGGAGCAAAGTGTAGTATCTGTTCTTATACTACACTTAATCTTTTCTATCCTCTGTTAGTGAAAGAAAAATCCTTCTAGATTTTTCTTTCAATCCCAAATGCCCCTTTTGGAGGAGCTGAACATTCTCAACATTCAAAACCGACCTTGTGTCTAACTCTGCCCTTGTGAGGAGGCAAATAAGTAGGAACGTCCAAATTCCTTGGCCTAACATTCACGAGCAACATGAATTGGAACAAATAGATAGAAGATACTGCCAAGTCTACTGCAAAGAAGGTGAGCTCCCTCTACCAGTTTAGAAAACATTTCACACCTGCCAGTATCCTATATCTTTATAAAGCCACGAATGGAATAATGTTGCCACACCTGGGCTGGTGCACCAACCACTAGTCTCTCCCTCAGAAAAGAGTCCCTGATTTAAATGGTCCCACACTGTCTACCAAGCTCCACTCCTGTCCCATCGCCGCAATGTTGCTTCTTTGTGCTTGTTTTACAAGTACTTCTACAGAATGTTCTCCGACGTACTTACTACACTTGTACTTCGTCAGTGTAATTACCCCCGAAGAGCCTGACTTGCAGCAAAATCCCACTCCTTCACTGTAGAGATACCCAGATGTTGGGAAAATTGCAACTCTAATAGCGTCTTTCCTCGGACCACTTGCCTTTGTAATTTCATCCCTGTTCATTGTTTCCCTGACTGTACATAAACGCAGAAACTTAAACGAAATGTGATAAATTCCTTACTTAGGATGCCCCCATATAAATTCGGCCTCTAATCACACTAGCATCTTACGTCTCAGTGGCAATATGCTTTGTTTGTGATAAAGAAATGTAAAAGAAAAGTGTAATATGTTAAGAAAGAAGCAGGAATTTGAAAATTATTTTGACAAGGTTTAATCCTTAATGAGCGTAAAAAGTTTTACAATCTGTATCGGCGTCATTGTTATGCCAGCACAATCGGCTTAAACACTCCATGACCGGTTGTAAATTTCTAAGCAGTCCGTTTGAAAAAAATCGGCCATTTATATGTAAAGAGCGAACAGAGTATTGATTTACTCCTCTCCAGGAGTTAGGTACAGGGCCAATTTTTATCCTACTCCCACAAGTAAGATTTGACCCAAGGTCGGGTCGGGAAAGTGGAGTTTGAAAAGCCAGCGCCCGAGATGTGAGCACTCTGGCCATTTAAAAATTGCCTGGGCAGCCCCGTCGGCATTCCCCGGTAGGGGCGCCTCAGACAGCAAGCAATAAACTTACTCCTCCCCAAAGAGGGGAGGCAAAACCTGGGAGGGTGCACCTCCTAGAACTGCACAGGGCATACCCATTGACCGGCATAAGTCAATCTCCGAAGGACAAGACAATACCAGTATGGGGTGCAGTATCCATCGGAACAGATACTACACTTTGATAGAGCGAACAGAGTAGCGCGTGTTAGAATATACGTTATTTTATTTCACAGTATAAACATATATTCTAAACATATCTATCATTAGAACGAAAGTCTCAGTCCAAAAGTATTGTTAACACATTTATTACAGTTGACAATTATGAAAGACAAGAAACGTACATTATACAAAATTAAAACGATATTTAGTTCTTACTCTACCTTTAAGATAGGAGCATTGCTTACCATGGGGGACCTAGATTCTTCATTTTGTAAGAACCAAACGGGAGAGACTCGACAGCGATGAATTCTTAATACTCCTTGGTCCTTTTTGGACACACTCAAATGGAAACACTCAGCGTTGTTCAGAATCGGTGCACAAAGAAACGGTTCCCTACACGCTTTATACAATAAAAAAACTTGTTCTATGAAATCACATGTTTTCTAATATAAGGCCACTTTAAATACAGAATTTAGAATATAATTGATCGAATGTTTGGGATTGACACACCATTTTTGTGTGCGTGTGGAAACGACAACACAATTAGAGACATAAAAGTCAGTTTTTCTTTTTACCATATCTGAACTTTTGTGGGAGTTCATTCGCGCTAAAATATTAAAAGCTTCGATAAGCAAATCCTGTTTAACATCTTGTATTTGTAAATACTCAAGCAACCGAAAAGAATTGCTTACCTAGGGTAACGGTGTCAGAGTTTCTTTTTAAAATAATCTGGTTTGATAGTAAACATAAAGTACTCTCCTTTATTTTTCAAAACTATACACAAACTTCTTGTTCGGGATCACCATCAGCTGCCGCGTTTTCTTTCGTTATATGAGGAGCTGAGCTATATGACACCAGTATTGGTAAAACTGGTCAATGTGATTGCTTTGATTAAAGGGATTTAACAAGTAAGTCAGGTTTATTTACATGAAAAAGGTCAGACACGGAATCAGTTAATAGCAGGAAATCCAACTCACCAACATTGAGAGCACTCTGAACGAGGCATCAGCATTCATTGGTTAGGGCACCTCAGGCGACCGCGGTAAGAAAATTCCTCCCCTAAAAGTGCAGCTGATGTCTGGGAGTACAGTGTGAAAAAAAAAACGCACACAGCTGATACTACACAAAGTGGTTGTTAACGGTCAAAGGTCTCCATTGGAAAGGTACGGAGCGTGGTGGGATCTTGGCGGTCATTGCCAGCGATAAATCAATGACAAACGGCTGTTAAGATAACGCACAATTATTTGCAACGGTTATTGAAAGAGGCGTAGATTGTTGGTTTTTGTCAGTGAGCAATCACTGATAATGACTTGTGTGAAAACTCTTAGTGAGATAATAATAATAATAATAATAATAATAATAATAATAATAATAATAATAATAATAATAATGAACACCACGTGAAACTGCAAGAAATGTTATAAACTGGTCCCCTGCCCCCCAAATAAAAGAAATGGCATCAACCTCAGTTGATACCTCACAAAATTGTCATGAAGGGTCAAGGAGGATGGAAAGACCGGCGATGGACAGCACTAATCAGACCGTTACTGGAAAAGTGCGGAGAGTGCTGAAACCTTGTGGGGGCTTATTGTCACTCAAATGCCAAAGACCAATGGTCGCTGTCAGAGAAAAATCAATGGTAAGCAGCTGTTGTGATATTGCAAAGTAATTTGTAATGGTTATCGAAAGAGGTGGAGAGTGTAGCAGACGGATAATTTTTGCGACTTCTTTTCTTTTTCTGTGTGATCAACCCTTATCTCGTGAAAACACGTTGGCCGAAGATTCCGGTCAATCAGGGACCAACAGTCCAGCTTGATCCCTATAAAAAGGTACGCAACAAGTCGCACACTCTCTTTTTCTCTTCCGATTTTCGGTCGACAGAACACACGAGATCGTCGTCAACGCCCCCCCCCCCCCGGCCGGCTCGACCGAGGAGGAGGGGGGAGCATAAGTAAAAGAAAAGGTAACATCTTCCATTTCTCACTACCATGAACAAAAAACTTTTCTCACACACATACACATTACAATGACCAAAAAAGATGCATACATAACTTTACATCTACCTCGCTCGCATATACGCATTCATATAAACAAGAACTTAAACAAACTGAACATTTCACTCGCGTAACAAACGGAACTTTTCACTGAATGTTTCACTCCTTCAAAATGAACTCAAACATTCTCTGTAAATGATAGCTTTACAAAATGTATTATCCAAATAAATTGTTTAATTTAATATATATGTTTTACTCTAATTGTTGATTTTACTAAATACTATTCTTGTGTGTGTAGCTTTATTATTCCTTCGCTTTCTTTCCAATATAATTTCCTATATAATAATAATGTTTTTCTTTCTTCGCTTTTGTTTGTTTATTCTATTAATATTATTCACACGTGGTCGGTCCACCCGAACGTTGGGAATGCCATGCCGCCATAAAGGCATCCCATAGCCATCGTCACATTTGGTTATACCCTTTGTTCGGAAACCCCCGGCCATAAGAGTACTGGCAATCTGGGGAGACTTGTTGTGACTCAGACTCCAAGGAACACCACCAGCTATTATCAGTGAGCAATCACTGATGATGAGCGTTGTGAGAACTCTATTACCAATGAAGATTTGGTGTCTGTTTGTTTGAAGCCCAAACTATACTATTACTTCTATTAATGTACTATTGTACTATTTTTTTATGTTCAATTGGGGCGGTAGTGTAGTATCTGTTCTGTTGTCATGTGATCATCCTTTAAGGAATCACATCCTCCTTCGAGGGGTAGTGTAGTATCTGTTATATTGTCATGGGACTATCCTGCCAGTCATTACCTCATTCTTTTGTGGGTGGTGTAGTATATATTTGTTCGTTATGATGCCCTTCTCCAATGTATTACCTCCTCCGTTTCAGGGGGAGTGTAGTATCGGTTCTGTTGTAATGATATCACCATCTCAGGCATTACCCTCTGTTATGGGGGCAGTGTAGTATATATTTGTTCGTCATGATACCATTCTTACATGCATTACCTCGTCCGTTTCGGGTGGTGTAGTATCGTTTTTTTTTCATGATACTATCTTCCCAGGCATTACCTCCTCCATTTCGAGGGAAAGCTAGTATCTGTTCTGGTTTCATGATACCATCCTCCCATTCATTACCTCATCCTTTGGACAGGTGATGTACTATATGTTTGTTCATCATGATACCATCCTTCGGGGAGGGGGGTACTATCTGATCTGTGGTTATTATATCATCCTCCTTCTATTTTTATGGGGGAAGAGGGTATTGATATACTAGCAATAATATGCAACACCATCAGCAGCAGCATCAATAATAATAAAAATAATAAGAAAAAGAACAACGTCGACGATGGCGCGTTAACTACAAAGTGGATAAGAAAACAAAATCAACCAGAAACTGAAAGAATGATGAGGATATGTGGTCTGGTGAAAGGGGGGTGAATGGGTAGCAGAAAGCCGCAGTAAAGTGGGTGAGGGGGGGGGGGTGATTAGTACTCTAGAAAAGATTGGGCGGTGGATGAGGTGGTGCTTCAGCAATATGCTTTGCGAGGTAAACGAGATAAAAGTTAGGGAAGAGTGAATGAATTATTAGGAAGATAGAAGCAATAATGAGCGAGAGATGAATTAATTCCCGAAAAGGGGAAAATGGATTGCGAGGTTGGAGTGCGGAGTGGGGCGAGTAAAAGTGAATATAAATATAACAAGTGAGATGAAGAAGAAAGAAAGAACCAAAGAGAGAAATATTGTCGCTTAGAGAAAAGGTAAGCAAAAAGAAAAAGAGAAATATATCAAATGACTGTACACCCTCCGTCATAATATATTAATGACACTAATAATAATAGTAATAGTAGTAGTAGTAGTAATAATAATAATAATAATAGTAATAGTAGTAGTAATAATAATAATAATAATAGTAATAGTAATAGTAATAATAATAATAATAATAATAATAATAATAATAATAATCCCAAAGAACAGAAAGGCATGAAATTTCATAAACTGCCCCCCCCCCCCCCAATAAAAAAAGTGAGGGCACCAGCCTCGGCTGATACGACACAAAGTAATCGTCAAGGAGAATGGGAAGACCGAGGAGGGAGAGCACTAACCAGACCCCCACTAGGATAGTGAGAAGAGTACTGGGGCCCTGTGGAGGCTTATTGCCACCCAAATCCCAGAGGAGACCAACAGTAGTAACCAGCGAGAAATCAATGGTAAGCGGCTGTTACGATATCTCAAAGTCATTTGCTATGGTTATCGAAACGAGGTGGAGAGTACTGGAAATCTGGGTAGGCTTGTTGTCACTCAGACTCCAGGGAACACCACAAATTATTATCAGTGTGCAATCATTGACGATGACTTGTGTGAGAACTAGTGAGCAGAAATAATAATAATAATAATAATAATAATAATAATAATAATAATAATAATAATAATAATAATAATAATAATAATAATAATAATAATAATAATAATAAAGAAAAGAATAATAATAAAAATTAATAAATAAATGAATAAAAAATAATAAAATAAAAAAATGGTACCATAGGGTCAAGGAGGATGAGAAGATCGAGGAGGGACAGCACAAACCAGACCTCCACTGGAAGTGCAGAGAGTGGTGGGACCTTGGGGAGGCTTATTGCCACCCAAATCCCAGAGAAGGCCAATGGTCCTTACCAGCGAGAAATCAATGGTAAACGGATATTGCGATACTGCAAGGTTATTTGCGGTGGCTATCGAAAAGAGGTGGAGCATACTGGAAATCTGGGGAGACTTGTTGTAACTTAGACTCCAGGGAATACCACCGGTTGTCGGTAAGCAATCACTGATGACCTGTGTGAGAACTCCTAGTGAGTACAAAAAAAAAATTTAAATAAAAAATTTTAAAAATAATAATGATGATGATGGAACTGCAACAGTCAGAAGCCCCAAAATCTTACATAACCCTACCGCAATAAACGCACGTACACACATACGCACACATGTAGTTGCATCAGTCTCGGCTGGTACACCACACAGAGGTCGTGAAGGTTGAAGAAGCATGGAAAGACTGAGGATAGCAGGGCACTAACCAGGCCTCAACTGAAAGGGTGCGAAGAGATCTGGAACCTTGGGGGAATAATATATTTTTGCTACTATGTCACTCCCCCTCCCTGCCAGAAAAATGGGGAAGCTAATCACTGGGATGATGGTATCATGACCACAGAACAGAGACTATGCTGACTCGAAAAATCATCGTTCGCCAGTATTCAAACTAATATTCATAGACATATAAAATAACGTCTGAATCGGTAAATAAAAAAAAGAAAGAAGAAAGAAAAAAATATATCATATAGGAAAGTTTAAAAAAAAGAAATTAAAACAAACGAAAGAAAACGTCTTAATATGGAAATGGATTTGCTTTCTAGATTCCCCTAAATACGTGAAATAGACTCGTCCGGCAGTTTTTTTATTCTCAAAATTTTGTGTGGCGTGGTGGATATATATTGTGTGGCGTGGCGTGGCGGATATATATATATATATATATATATATATATATATATATATATATATATATATATATATATATATATATATTGCAAAAAGAACAAAACAGAAACGTTGATGTTTCATTCCTGTAGAAAATCATCAGGCTACATGCATGGATTTATATCGAAGTAATATTTACTCTAACTAAATAACCAATCAGATTCGCTGGTATTATTACTTCATTTCGGGCTATTATTTCCATTTGCCAACCCCCTCTTAAACAAAGGTCTTACAGCCCTTTGCTTGCTATCCCTTTTCCCTTTGTTAAATATACATACAAATAAATACACATTACTCTTTATTATAGAGTGAAGGATTGAAAGTTAATCGAGAAGAAGTGTAGAAAAATAGAATGAGAGAAAGAAAAGAATAAGAGGATTGCTTCCTTGCAAACTACAACATGGTCGTATTAAAATCCAATATCAACAATTACTTGTCATGAGCCTACCACAAAAGTATTCAAAATTTGTCCTTGCCATTCATAATTTTCAATTTGCTCAGTCGTCATCATTCAACTGACAATCAGTTCATCTCAATAACGTTTATCCTCGAGTGGCTTTTGGTTTTGATAAGTGATGGCTCGTTAGTGAATAAAAAAGAGATAATGAAAGTAAAGAACGGGGAGAAAAAAGAAAAAGGGGGGAGTTTAAAGAAAAAGGCAACATAGAAGAAAATAAAAGAAAGAAAATAAAAGAAAGGACAGAAGAAAAGAAAGAAAGAAAGAAAGAAAAAGCGAAGAAACAAAGGAAAAGAAAGAAAGGTAAGAACAGTAAAGAAAGAAAATAAAAGAAAGAAAAACAAAAAGGAACAAAGAAAAGAAAGAGAGAATATACAAGAAAGGAAAAATGGAAATAACAATAAAAGAAAGGAAAGAGAGAAAAAGAGAAAGGAAATAATGAAAAATAAATGAGAAGGAAGGAAATGAGAAAACAAAAAAGAAATGAAGGAAATACCAGAAACAAAGAAAGAAAAAAAAGAGAGAAACAAAGAAAAAGGAAGTTTCAGCCTCAATAGAGTGAGTTGTGGGGCAGGAGGAGGCGAGTCGATCAGTTTGGTCATTATTGATAATCACCGGATTAGGGAGATAATCCGCCTTAATACCGGACGGCACGATAGTAAATCTTCGGGCCTCATTAAAATATTTGAAGATAATAGTCAGCAAATGTCTAAATATTTAGGCCCGAGAATTCCACAAAGGCAGAACGGGGCATCTACCGCATGTATTCACACACGTACAGTCGTGTCTTTAGGCTGACCCTTGCACACACACACACACACACACACACACACACACACACACGTACCGATGCGCATATACATACGCAGGTCTCCCAAACAAATCTCATTTATACATTTATAAGTAGAATAGAAAAACAGGGCGTTGTAAATATTAGTTGGATTGGGAAATAATGTCGGTGTCCGTAGTATTCAAATTTGCCACTCAATTTTCAAATAAATGCTTATTTGACTACGTTCAAGTTATATATAATTTTAAAGCGTGAAATCCCTAAATATTCCCGTGTTATTAAATTCACTTTAAATTCTATGTTTCGTTTGTGAATGATGGTTATTAAAGACAATTATGGAAAAGGAAGTAAATGTTAGCAACTGTTAGCAATCATCTAAGTAGAAAAGACCGCTTGCAACATTCATAAACAAAGATACGGCTAAAAATGGCTTTTGAAAGTTCCAATTTTATATACCAGGACGGGTAAAATGTATTCCTAGAAAAGAACAGTTTTGCACCACTTGTATGCCCCCCCTACAAAGATTAAAATTAAGATATACTTCTACTAAGCCTTACGTCTAGAATTCTTATTCCAATTTTGATAAAAATCCTGTATTTGTCTTTGATTCTGATTAAGGTGTCTTAATAAGATATTGAAATTCAGTGAATCTCGTTTAATTAGTGTCAAATAACTATGGCTCCAATTCAATGCAAATCTGAAATATTCGAATTATCACGTGGGAGATTGTGCCAACACTACACTACACCCTCTAAGAACTTTTTAAAATATTCTAAAGGAACTGAAATTTGGGGAATATTTATTAAATAGCTGGAGGCCGTGGAAATTCCACACTGCTTTCAACATCAATCTGTATAATTTACTGTAAATTATTGATTTCACGACTATTTTGTTGACAATACTTTTACGTAAAGAAGACAAAAAATATTTATTTATTTAAAAAAAAAATTAAATTGATACAATTTTAAAGAATGGCAATTAATTTTACGGAAGAAGAAAGAGTCATTTTTCTTAATACTATTGACACTGACAGACATTTATTCTTTCAAAAGATATATTATTAACAGTAAATTATACAGATTGATGTAGAAATCACCATGGAATTTCCACGGGGTCCTGCTTGTATATAGTACTAAGCAGTTACCCTACACGTCTAAAACAAGAATAGGCTTCCAAATTCAGTCTAGAATTGTCCACATGAACGCATGGCGACATGATAAAGTGCTAAGTCATAATCAGTTCTAAGTGACAGTCTTCTGGAGGTTGAAGGTTCAATCCTCAGTAAAGGAAGATACTAAGAATATTATTAATAATTACTTCACCAGGTCGTGACTGATGACACGAGAACAATCCAGCCCCGTGGATTAAGTAAAGAGTTCAGTTCATGATAAGGAGAGTAGAAAGTTAACTTTCGGTTTACTACTTTCGGCAGCCTCGTAACTATCGCTTCCCTTATTTTGTCTTTTAATCCTCACATTCCATGAGCCATGTTTCTGACAAAGGGGGAAGAATTGCTGTTTTCTGGGTCGGAATCTATACATCTAACTCTTATCGTTGGCTAGTTTTTGCTTTGAAGTAGTATTTTTTTAGCTTCTTACATCAAGTTGCTTCATGCATTGTCTAGAACGATTTCCATTAAAAAAAATTCCGTACAGACTCGACAAGACGCACCTGAAGAAGATCAGAGGTTACATCGACCGAAACGTTGTGAGAATACCACCCAAAGTGTAAGAAGCGTAATTCAATTCACACTTCTGTTGCTTGTTGGGAAAGACGTATTACCATTAAATGTAATAACGCAGACTATGATTTGTTTGTATCGAAATTGTAATTTTATTTTCCGTTTGATTATTTCTCAGATGAACAAACAATCCTTTATAAAAACTTTGACCTCTCTCTCTCTCTCTCTCTCTCTCTCTCTCAAACACCGTGCGACCTGGGTCCCACCGCCTCCTCTGTTATATAATAATTTCTGACGTAAATTTACGTCATTTTCTTCTTTTTTTTTTTTACATTTGTTCACCCCAAACAAAGCACATTGCCACTAGGGCGTAAGGGGTTACTGTGAATTAGGGGCTTCCTAAGTGGAAAGGTGTGCAGCGAGATGTCTTTTGTTTCACATTATTTTTTAAACTTTTGCATGTTGGTACAGTCAACGCAACAGGAAGCAGATAGGAATTGTAACGGTTAGCAGTTTGAGGAAATAAGCCATTAGAGTAGCATCTGGCGCATCTGGGGCCTCTACAGTGAATGGGTGAGTTTTTGATGACTAACAGGTTAGTCGAGGTTATTTACGTCGGACAGACATAAGTGCGGCAAGTTCATCGGAGCGTATTTCATTAAAGTACTCGTAAAACAAGCACAGGGATGCAACATTTGTGCCTTCGTTTAGTTTTTTTCCTAATTTACAAACACATTCCTCTGAAAACAATATACATTCTCATGTTTTGACCTATTGACGTCACGGACATAGGGGTGTTCTGATTTCCAATCTCCCTCCAAAATAATTTTTTTTTTGTTGTTTAATTTTTAATTTATTATTCTATTTCTATACGCAGCTTCGAGCCGAGATGCCATCGGCCAGGTTTCGAATCTGCGTCCCCTCTTCCATGTATCGACCACATCATATTATACGGGATTATACTCTTTTATGGTTAAGTATAAACTTATTTACTGTTACCCTAAGCTCTTTCATTCAGGAGAAAGTGTCAACTGGATTATTCCCGTCCAAACTGGCACTTTTAGGGAGTTTGATTTTTCCGAAATTAAAAAACATACGTTGGGTCTAACTTTGCCCTCGTGGGGAGGAAAGTAGATAGGTAGATATCTGGAATTAGCTTTTCCTATCTGGGTAGGGGATGGATGTATTGCCTATCGCCTGTGGCTCCCTCATTACTGGGTGAGTACCGACTGGGCTAGCCAGTAATTAGTATATTAATTTAGTGCTTCTTTCAGCGAAACTGTATTTTCTCCACATTAAAAACTGAATTTGAATCTAAATTTTCTTTCATGGGACAATATCCAGCGACACCGCCTCAAACGAAAAACTCCTGTTATCGCTAAATCTCTCTAAACAAAATGGCCTGGATTCTAGAGATATTATGATTTTTTTCTCGGTATTTACATCGCTCTCACAGCAGGATGGTATGACACAAGACTGAAAGGTAGGGGCAATAAGCCAGCGCAACAAGTGCACTTTATCTCCTTAAAAATTGCCTGGGCAACCCCGTCTGAGAAGCGCCTAAGGCAGTTAGCAATAAGCTGACTCTGACTCTTTCCTAAAGAGAGAAGGCAAAGCCTGGGATGAAGAACCTCCAAGGCTGACTCAGAACTAATATCCCAGTCCAGCAGATAAAAGGATACTGCAATGGCGCAGTCTCCGTCGGACTGATTGCCGAGACGGATCCTTGATAAATATGTACCGTGTCTTCAAGTAGCGTTGCTACTCGCCTGATTTTTATTCTCTCCAAAACAGGCGTATCATCCACCTTATATGAAGCTAGAAATGATGACTCATTTGTAACCCTTAGGTCGACAGTTCGAATCAGCCTCACTGCATTTCAGTTTTTTGTTCGAGGGTTTATAACCAGCACAGGCGATTCTTTGTTGTTTACTTCGGGGGGGAGAGGGAGAATCGATTTTGTCCATTACTAAGTAAATATTTGATTAAAAGGTGTGGTTACTGCTGTTGGCGTATTATATAGTAGTTTTATACAAATCGGAAATATTTGAATTTTCAACGGTGTGCGTGTTAAAATTTAAAGGATCTTACTCATATCTATTAGTCTAATATCTAATTTTTCAAATGTTATGCAAATCGGAAATATTTGAATTTTCAAGTGGTTTTTGTGCTTTATGGGAATCTATGATTCAAATTTCATGTAAATCAGAAGAAAACAAATTTGTTTAACTTTTATGGCTCGTAAACACCAATCAAAATATGTCATTGGTTTTGCCAGATGAACCGCTCAAAACTGATGTGTGAACACACATACAACAGAGGTATATTTTCCATATATCTATATCTATATTTATGTCTATATAATTATTTATATCTATACTTATATGTATATCATTATCATTATCATCAGGATTTTTGATCACTCCTCGAGGAATAGACACCTCCGTGGTTTCCTTTCACCTTATTGGTGTCTGACATTAAGGGGTTGTGCCATAGTCGCCACCCTAGGCACTGAGAGTTGGTGACGCTATTTGTTCATATCTAGGTTTAGAGTTAATTTGCCCTTTAACATACAGCGCCTGGTATTCCCTGATGGTTATTCATCTGGTACTGACCTGGCTCAACGTCACTTAACTTCGCCGATCACCTGTGTGTCAGTGTGATTATGCTGTATTTGACTGTGAAAGACGTTCTATCTACCAGGACAAACTGTTTCGTTTGCAAAGAAATATGTATTCATTATTTACGATATTAAGTTTCAAAGAAGATTCAATTTATGTGAAAAGAATCTTGTGTTTTCTATGCAAAAACTTTTTTACACATGAGTATGCATATATATTATTTATTATTTATTTTCAGCTGAATATTTTATATTTATAGATACGTCTTTCGTCCCATAAAGACTCATCAGTGTGACTTTAAATATATATATATATATATATATATATATATATATATATATATATATATATATATATATATATATATGTGTGTGTGTGTATGGGGGGGGGGGTTCCCACAAAAATATATTTATGTATATACTTTTTATAATATTCGAAAATGTTCCAAATTGCAAGCTCAATCAAGGAGCATATATATTTTATAGTTGCCTTCCATTGACCATAGGAGCAATCAATCCATAACTTTCATCTGTACTTTCAATTTCTTTATCTTCATATATCGTCGAATACATGTGATTCCTCTTTGTTTCGCCAACATATTTTGTATATATAATTATATTAAAATGTTTAATGTTAATTTATTTCTAAATTCAATATTGAATATTGAGCTTCATTTGGCCTTGAAAAGTTATTCTTATAACAATCGATCTAAACTATATATATATATATATATATATATATATATATATATATATATAATTATATTTTTATATATAGTTCAGATCGATTCTTATAGGAATAACTTTCCAACGCAAAATAAAGCTCAATATTCAATATTGAAACCTTAAAGAGTTATATTTTTAATTTACAAATTGCAATAGAGCTGGATTCTTTACGTGTATTATATGCATTTTCATCTAGATATTATTATCTCTGAAGACGGGGACGTTCATATGAAAGTTGACTTATGCTTTGTATTTTCGCAAAAAGCAGATGTAAGATTATTTTTCTCATTAAATCACAGTAAACAATTCTTCAACACTTCTGTTTGAACATAAATCTACAAATTTGCGCAATTTGGCTAACACTCTTGCACATGACCTACACGAAAACCATTCTCTTTCTTAGAAGGCATTCCTTGATATTACACACCGAAACAAATCCTTCAACATTATCCACAACAAAAAACTAAACCAGAAACTAGACATCTTAATTTTCTAACAGCAGACGGGATCTATTGGACACCCTAAACTCATCCAAAATCTCACTCTCCAACAACATACTCTCCAACACTGAGATGGAAGTCTTTAGTTTGGGACTTAAATTTGCTACTGGAATTTACCCCATAATCACAACTAACATGGTCGCCCGAAACTACAAACACGAGGACACGGATTTTACTAAAAGTTTTATCCAGGAAATCATCTCCGTTACAACCATCCAATTCATGGACACAATTCTTCCTAAAAGACATATAAAAGCACTACACAAGCTAGCTAACAACGAGAACATCATGATCTCACCCGCAGACAAAGGTGATGGTGTTGTTACCATATATAAATCGAAATACAACGAAACGATGTTCCAACTCCTATACAACCAAGACATTTATGAAGAGACTAATTCTACCTTTATATACAAAGAAATAGACAAATTTAACAAATCCTATAAGAAACTAATAAACAATAATAAAACCGGGTTAGCATACATTGAGTACCATCCCACTATTTTAACTTTATATGGCCTACCCTAAACCCACAAGAGTAATACCTCAATGCGCCCCATAATCTCAGCTACCGGCAGTGCTACCCATAAAATTGAATGCGTCATTACTAAAATACTAACCCTATATTACTACGTACAATTAGCCATTATCACTTTAAAAAATTCCGATGATCTACTTAATAAAATAAAAAATCTAAACAGAACTAATAAAACTATGAACAGCCAGGATAAATAATCATTATATACCAATGTACTCACTAAAAAATGCCTTAATTTAGGTAAAAAAACATGACGTATAATATATCTATAAATATATATATATATATATATATATATATATATATATATAAAATGATATATGTGATATATATAAGTGTATATATATAAATGACATATATGATATATATATATATATATATATATATAAAATGACATGTATAATATATCTAAATATATATATATATATATATAAAATGACATATATGACATATATAAGTATATATATAATGATATATATGAATATATATATATAATGACATATGTGATATATATGAATATATATATAATGACGTATATTATATATATGAATATATATATAAAATGACATATATGATACGTATATATTGATATATATGTATAAATGACATATATGATACGTATGAATATATATATATATATATATATATTTATTATCTGTGGTCAGACTATATTTATTATCTGTGGTCAGACTTTTTAGGCTTATATTAATTTGTAAATCCAGGGCATGAATAACTAAACAATAGAAAATTAGATTTCGGTGATCATGTCTTTATTCATTTTAAAGGGTTGTTAATGTTAGAGTTTGTTTTGTCATATTTCTGACAAACAAAATACAGAGTTATATATCTTGGAGTTTCAAGTAGTGTAACTCATGAGAAGGAAAGGCAAAATCATCATCAATGCTGTTTAATCTTGGGTTAAATTTTCTGATTAGTATCGATTCTTTGAGCCTGAAGTTTCCCTGGCCTCTTTCGGTAGCTAATACTTCGACTTGTATGTCTTTAGTGGGGTTGTAGCCATGTGCTATGTGCTTTTGGAAGGATGATGCCTTGGTGGTTACGTGTTCCTTGATACATATGTGCAATGGTCTCACTGTACTGCCGATGTAGAATTCATTGTATACCGCACATTGTATTTTATATATGGCATATGTGCGGTTACATACCCCTGTGTTGTTGATGGGGCAGTTTGCAAGGGTGCAAGGGTTAGTGCTGAAGGGTGTTCTAGGTTTAGATAGATGCTGTCGCAGTGTTGGTCCGGGGTGTGTAAGCTGGATGTCTAGGTGTTCTTTGCGGATGGCCGAGGTTATTCTATCGCTAAACTGTTGTATTCTTAGGAAGCAGGTGTTAGATAGAGTTTGTTGTGGATGTTTTCTATGTGTCCTTGATGTTCTTCATTAGCTTTAAAAATACAATTCACTATCGAGCACCCTAAGACATCCGGATCCCTCTCACTATTAGATTTCACGCTCTACATCACCGAGGAAGGTCTCATACACACTAGCTTCTACAAGAAACCCGCCCGAAGAGACATCTTCGTAAATTACAAATCAGCCCTCCCTACCAAAGCCAAAATAGGATACGCTCTAAACGAGACAAACCGCATCCGTAGCAAATGCACCACGGAAACAGACAAGACCACTTCTATTAGACGCTTCCAACAAATACTCGAACGGAATGGATACCCCACAAACACAAAACACAACACTAGGAGACATAGAAAACATCCACAGCAAACTCTCTCTAACACCTGCTTCCTAAGAATACCACACTTTAGCGATAGAATAATCTCGACCTACAAAGAAACATGGACGTGACAAAATATAATTTGTATGATGTGGTTAATCAATGTTCCTCGAAGGCGCACTTGGGAATTAAAAATAAATTAAAACTACTTGGCAAATATACCCAGTGAACCAAGTGCAAGAGAGATACGAACAATTGCGCTTAAAGAGACGGTTAGAATCTTTAAAAGATCTCTCGGTTGGAGACTCTGAAATAGTGAGTGAATGTCTTGCATCATCAACAAAAAAAAAAGATAAGAAAATTTAAGAATAAAAAAGAGAAGGTTATTAAAATAGCCTGGATCATCGGACACGTCGACATTCCCGGGAGGTACGTCTCAGCCAACCGGCTATAAAGTAAGCCCCACCCCCGGAGGAAAGTAATGCCTGGGAGGATCACTTCATAATATCAAGCAAGACAACTCCGATTTTCTTTTTTTTTTACCAAAGGCCAATTGTAGCCTGAAGAACTAAGTGTTTGTGTGATAAAAAATTGCTTTTATTAAAAGTTGAAATGGGATTATTGATGATAAGAGATGCCGAAAGTGGCGCAGAATGTAAGTGAATAGTTTTGCGTATCGCTGGGTGTGCGTGTGTAACTCGAAGCCGTTGTTTATTCATCGGTCGAGTGATAATCTCGTCTAACAGCTAAATAAGCGAAGGCATTCATTAAATAATGATTATCCAGATGTTTACTGGAGCGAAAAAACGAGCAAAATAATACCGGATCACGGGGGGGGGGGGCGTTTGGAAGATCATGGAGAAAATGGGGAAATAAAAAAGAGAGAGGGTTGATGATGATGATGATGGTAGTAGGGGCAGAGACATTAAGCGATGTCAGCGACAGACTTTCATAATATGCATTAGATAATTGCGGAGTAGACAGCGACCGGCTGAACATATTGGTCACGAACCAGTAAACTGCGATTAAGCAAAAAAATGAACAGAACAAATTTGAATAAGCAGATCACAGAGGGAGAGAGAGAGAGAGAGAGGGAGAGGGGGAGAGAGGGAGGGGGTTGTATGGACATTGGGAGTGTGACGAAATAAAGTGAACAACGTATTAAGGATAAAAGGAATTGTTCGAACGAGACATTTTGAAGGTAGACAGTAAGAAGAAGAAACATGAATGAACACAATTGTAGTAGAAGTCTGTAAATGTTTTTCTTTTAAAGCAATATTTATAGAGATAGTATATAAAGTAAAGCCCGTCTCTTCATCGTTGTTTGTTGTGTGATTTATAGATTACCGAATACAATGTGAATATTTAATTCTGTTTCGACATAAATGTCTGCATGTAATCCGAGTATTTTCTTTCAAAATTGTATTTCCAATGGATTTTATCCATTACATATTTGATCCGACCATCATTATTATTATTATTATTAGTATTATTATTATTATTATTATTATTATTATTATTATTATTATTATTATTATTATTATTATTATTTTATTAGTGATATTTAGACGAGGCGTGCAGAGCTTTTCTCTCGAATAAAATGTATTAACACCACCAATCATGAAGATCTGGAAACAAATTCAGTAACCGACTTTTTCGCGATCACCAGTATTAATTTATATTTTAAATGTTTTGATTGGCTAATAGATATAGATCTGTTCCAAATTACAGAATATTAATAAAGAAACGGTAGAGGTTTTACGGCGGATAGTCGATCCTTATTTTCTTTACAGGTAGAACACTTTTTATTTTATTTACTGGAAACCAAACAAAAATGACAACAATAATAACAACCATATTTAAAAATTATATATATATATATATATATTTCTCTCACTCTATGTATATAGTGTAATGTCTCTGTAAGCATTTAGAGAAAGCGCGACTACTTTTTAAGAGTGAACATCTAATTCACATAATTCAAAGACGTATGTAAATTAGATGGCAAAATAATGTATCTTTACTTCTATATAAGAATGATAAGATCTTAGCTAGCGAGAAATTTGAATTGTGGTTGGAAACACATCCGATGAGACCTAGTCATGGTCGAAATAACTTATAATGTGTACAATCTGAATGTATATCTATTCTTTTTCAACCTCATAACGTATTCATGCTCTGTTTGAACGGACATAGAGCTCTCTGATTCGAATTCCTATCGAAAATAACCGAACCTGAAAACTATATCTTTAACCAGTAGACTATCAGGATAAAAACAAATCTCAATAAAGTGTATAGAGCAATAATATTAATTGAATGACATAATAAAATGAGAAATTAATCAGATTTTATTAAAGTTCAAAATCAAAGAGTGATACTGCGTTCTTAACTCATGAGTTTAAAAAAAATATTTCCCTTAGAGGACCATTACGGCAATTACGTTACTGCAGGTAATAAAAATTAAGCTTTGAAAATATATAAAATTATATAATAAAATACATAAAGATACATACAAAACATCAAATATATCGGCAAAAAACGCACTTTTTTGTTAAACTTATACAGTTTATCCAAGCCATAAAGTTTTAAACAATTTCAAGAAAAAGTCGATTAAAACAATCCAGGTGGTGATTGGTAGTCCAAAATGAAAATGAAAAAGTTATCCAGGCGGGAAATTTGCTTGCTATCGATGGAATATACGACAGTGAAGAGTCTATTCAGGGTGTATGCAAATTAATAATAAAACCACAGAAAAAGCAAAATCACACAAAAAAGTCTTTTGAACTCTTTGTGAGATCATTTATATATGTACGAAAATGATCCCAAACTTTAAGTACTACAATTATGTTTTTTTTTCTTTTTCCGCCATGTTTTTCAGTGTGCTTACGTGTAATCGCGTAAGAAAAGCAAAATCTATTTTTTGTTGGCGAGAGGTGGGGTGATTTAGTGGAGGATGTTAATTTACAATTATACCAAAATATAAATCTATTTAATAAAATTGAAATATAAGCCATATTAGCAATACAAGATTAATTTATTTTTATTTTTTTTACATTAATCCAATCAATTTCGGAATAAAATTCCTTCCTCAGGGGTGACCAGTATTGAGTCATTTTTTTTTCATCAAAAAACAAGAATAAACAAACTTATTTCTTTGTTACTTGATAAACGTCTCTGGTACGATGTGTCCGCAGTGATGTTTTCGGCGGTTATGATTCAAATCCGGTATCGAACGAAAGAAGCGTTGGCTCGCTGTCATGAAAACGTGTGGGTTAGTCGTTCAATTTCAACGTATTGCAGGGTTAGTTAATAAAATTGAAATATAAGCCATATTAACAATACAAGATTAATTTATTTTTATTTTTTTTACATTAATCCAATCAATTTCGGAATAAAATTCCTTCCTCAGGGGTGACCAGTATTGAGTCATTTTTTTTTATCAAAAAACAAGAATAAACAAACTTATTTCTTTGTTGCTTGATAAACGTCTTTGGTACGATGTGTCAGCAGTGATGTTTTCGGCGGTTATGATTCAAATCCGGTGTCGAACGAAAGAAGCGTTGGCTCGCTGTCATGAAAACGTGTGGGTTAGTCGTTCAATTTCAAAGTATTGCAGGGTTAGTTAATAAAATTGAAATATTTGTTTGCATTTATCAATGAGAATAGCGAAAAGGGGTTTGTAAATATTAAACAATAAGTTGTTTTTACACTTTACAAACAAAGCATTTATTTAGCGAATTGAATAGATATTTTTTTAATTTTTCACGGAAAATGTAAAAACTGCAAAAAGGTGAGAAAGTGAACTAGCCAGACAACCTCTCTACTCTCCCCATGTCTCTTCTCACTTATGCCTCGTGACAAACAATGTTAGTTTTACTTAAGGGACTTAAATCATTTATCTTATTAATTTATTGACCAACTTTATGTCATTACTGTTAATATCGACAAAAAATATTGCATGTAGATGGAAAAAATAGAACGATAAAATTACGAATAAATAACACCAACATTAATTATCCAATAGTTATGCAAATTAGCTATCTAAACTTTTGTGTATGAGTCGTTCGTCTCTACGATATATACAGCATTTCAAAATACTTAGTTGTATTATTGATTTAAACAGCAGTAAACCGTTTTGATGGTAATATAGTAATGATAAATGAAAAAAAAATCACATGTATTGATTTATGTATATATATTTATACACTAACAGGAATAATGAATTAATATTTACTATATATATGTATATATATATATAGTAATCATATATATATATATATATATATATATATATATATATATATAATTACTATTTTCTGTATCCACATAAAATTTTATAATGGGATATCATTTTTTATGTGTAAATTTTCAGTATTTACTTAAACAGTGCTCGATACGTAACTAGAGCTAGGTAGTAAGTTATGAAAATATATTTATAGCAATTAAGCTACACAAAGGCTCCCACATTTCATTCTCGGGGGGAATCTTCAGGCTATTCCCCGGGGATGAAACGCGGGAGCCTCTGTATAGCTTAATTGCCATAAATATATTTTCATAACTTACTAATATATATATATATATATATATATACTAGCAGGAAGATCTGAGGTTGTTCGAAATTGAATACAGATCGTTACTATGTACTTTTTCAGTATGCTCATAGCACAAACTTACTTTCTTTGTTTTTACTACCCCCCCCCCCTCCTCCCGGTTCGACCACTAATATAGTTGGTAGAAGCTGAAATGTCGGAAAACCCTCTTAATATGTGTTTTATAAATGTGGTTTAAATTTCATTAAAATCGAATATACGTATTTGAAGTTTAAAAGTGGGGCACATAGATATTCGAAACATAGAGGGTAACGTAAAGATTCGGGGCTACTTCCATTGTCTTCTCAATAGAAGTTTTTACATATTATATAAATTTCATCAAAATAGAACATACTTGAAGTTTTTTCGTAGCTCCCTTAGCCCTCTTAGGCTAGGAGGATAACCTAGATTCGGAATCACTTCAACTGTCTTCCCATAAAATGTTATACATGATAAAATTTTCATGAAAATAAGATATATTTGAAGTTTTAGGGAGTTATGACCCACTTAGGGTGCACTTAACGATCTGGGAAAACTTCTATTGTCTTCCCGATAAATTTTACATAAGAATACACTTTAGGATTTTATGTAGATTCCCGCACCTTTCTATCTATAGGAAACACACAACCATCACACACACAGCCATTGAGTTTTCATCTATATGAGCAGGACTACCCTTTATATTAAAACTCTTATTTCTCCACCTCTCTTAATCCATCTCCTTATATGTATTTCTTTCTCCTACCCCGTTTTTCCACCTCTCTATCCCCCACCCTCTTTCACCTCCGCCCAGCCCATGCCTCTCTCCTGTTTTAATATATTAAAAACAATAAGAATGTAAGTCATTCACCTGAGCTCTCAGTTTTAAAGTTATTGCTCCAGTGCAACACCAAGTTCCTCCCTTTCCTTCCTCAAAAATATAATGAAATCTATATTTGTTTTAATTTATTCCCAGGCAATGCCGATTTTCTTATTTCCTTCGTCCATTTAATAATATAATGCAACCTATTCTTATTTTAGTGTATTCTCCATGTACTACTGTATAATGGCACACACACGCTCTATCTAGGATGTATAGCACCGGCTCTCAAGCAACGCAGAGTACCTTTGCTGCTATACAATAGGATAACAAAATACAGTGAAAATCGTTCTCCCGGAAAACGCAGCGTTTAAAAAAACTGCTTTATGTAGGATTGCTCTATCTAGGATATTGATGACTCCCGGGTAACACTGAGTAAACCCAATAGCTCTATCTTGGATCTTGAGCACCTACGATTAACTTATACCACTTACAAAATGTAATACTGTAATCTTACATTTATTGCCCCCGTTTAGAGCGCTACTAAAACGGAAGGAATACATTGAAATTACAGTGTTTTCTTTCCAAAAATTCTACTCCATTCCCGAACAAAATCTGCTTCATTGCCCCCCTCAGGGGCGCACTTAGAGATTCATGAACACTTCCATTATCTTTTACATAAGAATATACTGTTAACTGTTATGTACATTGTCTAACCTTTCTTTCTATAGGGCACACACACACACACACAGACATTGAGTTATATATATATATATATATATATATATATATATATATGAATCATTCATTCTTCTATTCCCATTTGAATATTTGTTGGTTCTCATGCCAGAATATCTATCGCCAATAATCACGAGATATTTATTTACATGTCGTCTATACGAAACGTGTGTTTTCGGGTTAAACCATACTCGAGTCATTTTCGCTTATCTTTTCAAAAATATCGTCGTATTTATTTACTATAAAAACAAGTCTTTCAAGCGAACAGCTTCATATAACAGATAACCTGGAATCGCGTTGAAACACAACCTGTCCATTTTGCCACTTAAAATTGTTCTAATTATTTAATTATGCCTTATACGGCCGTTCGGGAATATGATTCACAAAAATAAAAAATATGAGACGCCTTGAAAATATATTACGAACAAAGTTACGATGAATGGCCTAAGCAGAAGGGAGAAATCCTCTGGGTGCTTGAGCACGTGATTTATTCCGCAGAGGGCGAGATTTGCGCCATATTGATAGCCTTCATCATCAAACAGATGTGCCGTGTTCACGTTGTTCTTTTTACTGTTGAGGGTTTTGTTTTTGTTTTTGCAAACAAATCTCGTGCAAAATTAAACCGTTATGCAACGTCAAGGCTTTATGCTGTATCAATATCGCTTTTGGCGAAGTAATATTTACATTTTAGCCCGTTTCAAAGTACCAGCGGCAGTGAATTGTGCTGTATTTACGTATCGTTCTCTTGATTGGGCAAGGCTCAAATCAGCAGTTTCTTTCAGCCAATTACATTACAAGAAATGACCTCTAGTCTGTAGTTCGCCCTGTCGTCGGGGCCACAATTTGCCGACTGCAGCCCCATGCAGTATCCTCCCACCCAGAAAACGATGCCACCTGTAGGCCATAGGTAGCAACCCGTGATGCTTTATGACGGGATCCTAATGGCTGAGCCGTTCTTCCACTTTGACCCTTTACTTCGGCTAGACGGGAGCTCGGAGAGGCCCGATCCGATCAATCTGCTGCTCATGTTATGCCCTAGTATCTATAAATTCATCCTCAAACCGTATTATTTAATCTGATTTTTCTAAAAATCAAAACCTTATTTCTCCTTTTATTTTCTTTCCAAATAGTTCTCGAATGCGGTGCTGAGGGTCAATCGTGTTGAAAACAAAGAGAATTACAAATGCCAAGTAGTAATCTTTATAAAGAATAATATCTTTAAAGAGTAATATCTTCAAAGATTAATGTTTTCTGAGAGTAGTGTCAGATCCTTTAAAGAGTAATGCTTTCTAAGATTAATATTCCCGCTCTCGCTGTAAAATGTCCTTCTACGAGTTATGTTTTTATGAACAATGTATTCTAAGAGCAAAAGATTCAAGATACAACAAGATAATTATAAAATCCTATTTGAGAACTTGATTCTGCATTAAATACCCCATAGATGGTTGATATGCCGGAAAACAAATCAAACCAACCCAACCCACTCTGTGGTAGAATGGGACATAAATGGATGGTTACATGTAATGCTACTAAGACAAAGCTCCTTTCCTTTAACGATTATAAGAAACCTTTCCATCCACCGATTGCCACGGCTGCTAGCACCCTTCCCGGGAGTTTAACGTTCAAACTCCTCACGGGCATTCACATTCACATGCAACATGAATTGGAATAAATACATAGAAGCTACTGACAAATCTGCTGCATTAACAACTAGTCTATCCCTGTTGGGCAGGCTGCAGAAAAGTATCTAACCTAATAGGTCCCACACTGTATACCAAGCTACAACCCGCATTCCATCGTCGCAATGTTGCATATCTCTGCTTGTTTTACAAGTACTTCCACAGAATGTGCTCCAATGAACTTACTGCACTTGTTTTCCCTCAACGTAACTACCCCTGACGAACCCGACGAGCAGCAAAATCGAACCTCTTTAGTGTAGAGGTCCCCAAATACCGGAAAACGTTCTACTCTAATAGCGTCTTTCTTGTGACCGCTTGCCTTTAGAATTATTTACGTGCTCCCAGTTTCTCTGACTGTACCAACATGCAGAAATTTAAATGTAATGTGAACAAAAATCTTGCTGCGCAATTCCTCACTCAGGATGCTCATTTTAAATATGTCCTCCAATCACAGTAGCGTGTTACATATCAGTGGCCTTGTTTTGGCGAATATAAGTAAAAACAATAAAAAAAAACAGTAATTAAACCTTTTTTTATTTAACTACAACCCGTGTTTTGTTTTTGTGTTTTTAGGGTGGCTGGGGTATTTTAAAATCCAGTGGCGAAAACTCGCGCGCAGTATAAAAACACAAACACAAACACAGCGTTTTTTCTGCCTCTTTCTTTCAGGGACAAACACACGTTCATACGTCACACTCCTGCCTACCCCTTTTTATGGGGGGGGGGGGAGAGTAGAAGGGGCTCTACAAACCCAACGAGAGAAACACAAGAACTTCTATACGCCTAGTGAAGCATACACACGGAGCTCACCGAACGCATATACACAGTTCGTACACACGCACACATAAACTCACATGGCGCCAGCCGAAATTAACACACATGCATTCTCGCATTAACAAAACAGGCACGCTAGCATACACACAGATATATACTGCCCAAGTACGACAGTCAACCTCCATTCCACCACACCCAATTTTGGCTTTTTGACACATTTTATTTATTAAAAAAGTTCACTATACCGTGAACTTTTTTATGAAATTTGAAAGATAAATAAAATTTACTGCCTATTCTTTTACACATACGGAAACGCACGCGGCACCAGCCGAAACAAACATGTGTATTCAATTAATTCTTACACACAAAACAACTCGTATTATACTCTGCAACATTCCTTGGACCTTTAGAACTCCCATTCTTTACGAACACTTGATTTTGCATTGTCCTGAGTTGTCAATAATAAATAATTATTTTGTATGAATAAAATTTGTCATTCTTTTTCATATTACTGTTTCCCTGTACAAGCCAACAGGTTAATAGATTTGAACATTTTTCTTTGGATATCTTCACGGACTTGGGGGGTTTTTTGACGGAAGACACCATACTCACTTTAAAAGTAAACCCGCGAAAACATAAAATACGAAGGCACAGTAGACTAAGAATTAAAGAAAAGCAAACAAAATTCTTGTCATGGACCGCTCGATAAGCAATCAAACGCAGTTCATACCATTGATCAATGCAAGTACTCTCATAGTGTTCCTCATCTTTCGGTTGGCAATCATTCCCGTCTCCTTAATCCTTATTCTCGAATTGTTCTTGGCTATGATAAATGGTGACCCAAATAGTAATATAAAAAAAGGAAATCATGTTCAGGAACATTTTCGATGAGTATTGATGTTTTGGATTGTTCGGACTATTACTCTTGGATGTATTCTCACAACGTTTCGGTCGATGTAACCTCTGACCTTCTTCGGGTGCATCTTTATGGGATTTCGACCGGAGCCCTTTATTTAATCCATGGAAGTAGCCTGTTCTCGTTCTGTCAATCATGGCCGGGTAGAAGTCTTAAGTAATTCGTAATTGTATTCTTAGTATCGCCCGTACTGAAGATTGAACCATCAACTTCCAGAAGACTGTCACTTAGAACTTATATTCGTTGCGCCACGGGTCTTTGATCCAAAATGAGAACACTAGTCTGAATAATTCAAATAATACAAATTATCAATTCCTGGCACAGCTTGAGTAGGGGTTCGTAGCAGTCGGGGATACGTCCTTGATAATCAGTTCGACAATGACCTGGTTGCTGTCGGGCGGAAGTATGGTTCGGTTCAGTTCTAGGAGGTCCACCCTGCCAGACTTTACCTTCTCCCTGAAAAGAGGTCAGTGTATTGCTTATCTCCTAAGGCGTATTATTTGGATCATTCAGACTACTATTCTCATCTTAGTTGTTATTTTCACAACGTTTCAGCCGATGTACCCTCCGAGATTCTTCAGATGTATGTTTACAAAAATGGGAAAATTATGTCGAACTATACGGGTTCCGTTCAAAATTCCGTATAGGTTCCCGAGTTCGACACAAAAATTCTAAAATTAGAAAAGATGCACATGACAAAGGTCGGAGGTTACATCGGCGAAAACGTTGTGAAAAAAGCCACCAAAATTAAAACAGTAGCCCGAATAATCCAAATAATACAAAAATAAATGATTTTAAAAAGTAAAGATTGTTTTAATCGGAAAAGTATCAATTTTGTATTTATATAGGATCTAAATGAATTTGTTTTAATTTCTTATAATAAGTAAATTTCTTGTCAAAATCTTGTTAAAACTAAACCATTATGCAAAGTCAAGGCATTATGTTGCGTGAACGTCGTTTTGGCGAAATAAAGTTTTCATTTTAGCCAGTAAACAGATTGGAATAGTTTTCTTTAGATAACTTCGCGGACTTTGCTTTTTTTTCCGACGAAAGAAACTATTTTCGTATTAAAATAAACCCGTGAAAACGTAAAACACAAAAACCCAGTAGAAGAAGAATAAAACAAAAAGTAAATTATTTAACAAAGACTAAAGGAGTTTTTTTTCATGGCGGCCTTTCTGAAAATTTCGATATATTATACTAGAAGAATACTCGTCTGAGGACACAAAGGTTTGCTTCACAAGCTTGCTGTGGAACATATTGAAATATCTCCTCAACCATCAAATCCTTGTTCTCTGATAGGTTTATAAAAGTAGCCGTTGATGAGCGGAAGTGTGAAGCACATCTTATCACTTATCAATGCCGGCGTGCCGCAGGGATCTATTCTGGGCCCAACCCTCTTCTTGATCTTCATCAATTATTTACCAAATCACATTCTAAGATCATTCGTTGACATTTATGCAGATGGCATAACCATCTATGGAAAAACTTCGAAGAACCTTAATGATGAAGATCTCTTTATTTTCTCTCTCTCTCTCTCTCTCTCTCTCTCTCTCTCTCTCTCTCTCTCTCTCTCTCTCTCTCTCTCTCTCCTCCGACCTGTAGAACCTCGTGGAATGAGTAAAAGAAGGCTGGTTAGTTTTAATGCATCTAAAACCAAGGTTCTCTTCTTTCACCACCAACGCTCGAATCATCACTTTGCCTCAACTGAAATGAATGGCTCTCACCTTAAGGAAGCCCCCTGCTTTGATAATCCTCTAGGACTGACCTTCTCTCCAGCTCTCAAATAGAAGACGTACCTCAAATCTGTTGCTAAGATCGCTGGGAAAATGGTTGTATCTTGCTACCGCTCAAGAAAGTGTATAACTCCCGACGCAATCCTCTACTTGTATAAGAGTCAAATACGTCCTAAGGTAGAGTACTGTAGCTACATCTGGGCAGGTGCTTCTCAGAGCAACCTTTTCTGCCTTGGCAGATTGCAAAACCCTCTTCGAGATATAGTGAGTTGTGTCCTTTTCTCTTCCCTAAAGCATCGTTCTCACAGAAAAGAAATTGCTAGTCCTTCTCAAATCTATCGTTATTTTCATGAAAGTTGCTCGACTGAGCTCAAATGTATGCCCCCCTCCCCTGCAAAACATTTACAGTAAAGACGCGTATAGCTATAACAACTGTCAGTAAATTCCCTTTCTCCCTCTATGTACCTAAAACTAAACGGAAATTCCATGAGCAAAGTTTCTTTCCAAGAACTATTCATCTATGGAACACATAAACCACGGCGCTGCTTCCCAGCTGACTATGGAGTGGTCGTCTTCAAGTCCAACGTTACAAATTCTTGTTAAGCCGTCCGTTTAAATAATCCTATTCTGACCAGTCTCAACCATTGTTACCAATCATCACGTTGTTTCACTGTCCTCCTGACAAACTCATTAACCCTTATCCTCGAGTGGCCTATAGGACTTGATAAGCGATGATTCGTTTGTTCATTAACAAGATAAAATTAATTTATTAAACAGACAGTTTTGCATCCGTTTTATCTCCCCTTACGAAGATTAAAACCACGATATAATGCTACCAACCCTTTAGAATCATTATTCATATTTTGATTCTAGAAAACCTATAAAATGCCAGCTTAAGCTTAAAGAGTCTTAAGAAGAAATTGGAGTCAGAGAATCGTACTTAAATTGATGTTTAATAACGATGGATAAATTGGAGGTTGAGCTTATATAATACCCCTAAACCCTTTAAAATATCCCAAATAAATCGAAATGTGAAAGATATTGATTAATCGATGTCTAATACCTATTTTTTAAATTTCACAAAAATTTGAGGCATCTTAATTTGAATTGAAAGCTTCCACCCTTTTTTATCCCCTTTGTATAAAACTAAATTAAGCTAAATACAGCCCTTATTACGTCCACTTAGGTATAACAGGTGCGTTACAAAATTCATAATAATCGGTTAATTAGTTTAGGAATGATTTCTTGTACATACAAATATATAAACTCATACTTAACTTTTAGGTAGAGATCAGGAGTTAATTTCTTAAAGATTTCCGAGATTACCCATATATTTCCATTTTTTTCTATATAAATAAAAAAGAAATATAGAGCGATTATTTAGCAACAGCAAATAAAATTGCATTTGTCTTGATTTATTATTAGTAGATAAATTTGCTGCTGATTAAAAATATGGCGCCCATTTTAATTTACATTGGCTGCTGATGACAAAGATGGCATCCATCTGAAAAATATTCCTAGGCGGATAAAGTATTTATGAAAGAAACCGAATCAAAAGCATTTTATTATTTTTATTTTTAAGAACATTATGAAAAGAAAAAATGGCTAGGCAGAATCAAATATAGATTTACGAGATACAATCATATAAAGGTTTAATCTACCGAATTAATTGTATATATAAGATATTGATATCTACGTGAGCTAATACTGTAGATATATTTACAAAAAGACGTGCAAGCGTACGTATACATAGCCGAGTGCAATAAATTGCTAGATTACAGTGCTAGTGTTGTCTGTGACTATATGTCAGTAAACTAGTCGGTAATAATATCCGCAAAAAGTACATCTAGTCTACCCCTTTCCTCATTTCTCTAATGTTATAGTGCAGTCAAGCTTGAACGAACTAAAAACACCTATCCAGGTTGCGGTCATTTTTTTGTTGTTTTGCTTTAAAATATGTGCGAACTGTTGTCATATTGACGTAAGTGGAACAATTGGATAAGCTTCATTATTAATATTACAAAAAAGCCTGATAACCATGAATACCAAAATATCAGTTACTTATTTATTGTTTCAGCAATAACACACACATATGTATATATATATATATATATATATATATATATATATATATATATATATATATATATATGTGTGTGTGTGTGTTTTGTTAATTTTTATCAATATTATACGTACATGAAAGTGTCGATGGATTACTTTTATGTACGTATAAAATTAATAAGAATATATATATTAACAAAAATACGTCCTATAAAGTTAAGGGCGACTAATAATTTAATCTTCTTCATCAATATGTATCACTTAGGAAGTGAACAACTAATTAATAATGCAAATGCAGAAGGTAATAAACGCTGCAATCACCAACAAAAAACGATTACATAAAAATACATTATATATATATATATATATATATATATATATATATATATAATGCATTGTTATGTAATCGTTATATATATATAGTCATCCACATACAGACTGTTTCGCTTCAGTGAGGCTAGACCAGTTAGTGCCTAAAGCCGGGATTGAAACTCAACCGTCGAGCTGACAGTCGGCGCTCCTACCCCGCGCTATCATATGACACTGACTGAATGTAAGTGATTTCTCAATGTAAACATTGTCAAGTTCCGAAGCTCGAATTAGTTTTACCCAATGAGCTATGCCTTATAGCTAATGACAGTTAGCGATATCCTTACAAATAAGCTCTACCCAAGAGGGGAGCTTTATATAGTCAGTAGATTCCAAAATTTATGAAATAATGAATATTCTGTAATCATGCTCCAAAATTAACTCTCAATTGCTAAAGATTGTTGAGTGTTCATTTATATATATATATATATATATATATATATATATATATAAATGTGTGTGTTTTTATTGGGCAATATTGTGCGTATTTGTCATAGCTTTTCTTCATAATACAATATGCTGCTCTTTCTAAGTATCGGTTTCTGAATTTCTCTCGATGGAGATGAATTCGATGTGAGTTGGGTTTTTTTATTCTTGTTTGTTGTATCACTATGTATTTTCTCTGATTGAGAATTTGATGGTTTACTGGTGAGTCAATGGAAGAAAAATCCGGGATAGACATACAAATACGGTTGTTCTTCTGTTGAACGAAACGGATCCGTAATTGTACCAATATTTTGTTGTTTCGAAAAAATTGATTGGAATGTAGTAAAATTATGTTTATTTATATATGCCCTGTTGTTATATCTTAACAATCATCGAGTTTTCACTTTGAAAAGGTTGGTATATATAAAGGAAAGAAAGTATATGGAAAACATATTTTTACACACACACACATAAATGTTCCGAATTTGTTAAAAAAATATATTTTACATCAAATAATTGTTTCTGCCCATTCTTACAACCTTAAATAGTATATATATATATATATATATATATATATATATATATATATATATATATATATATATATATATATTCCTCTGCTTAATTATACTTTCAGAATACTAATATTTTATGTATTTTTTGCTTAACTTCTATATGTGATCTCATCTCTTTTGTGATCATCCAAAGTATAATACAAAATAAAATATACCAAATAATTTTAGAAACGATCGTACGTCAAATATTCGTTGTGTTTGAATTTTTGGAACTGATGTAAATAATGTACTAATTTTATTAATCTCAAATTACTATATATATATATATATATATATATATATATATATATATATATATATTTATATATATATATATATATATATATATAATCTTAGGAAGTGAAACAATCGAAAAAGTAGTAAGCAAAAAAACAACAAACGCAGCAATCACCAATAAAAACAATTACATAAAAATACATTCAATAGTTAGGTAATAAAAATCGTACACATTTCCAGGCAAGACGTCATAGCCTGGGTGTAAAATGCCAGACTATTGACATCAACATCGAAAGTTCGATCCTTGTTTAAGTTAGCCATGCTGATGTCGGCTGTGAGCCAGAAACACCTGCCCATTGTTAACGTTTATGCACGTATGAAATTAATAAAAATATATGTTAACAAAAAATACGCTCTATAAAGTTAAACCGTGAAATTTCCACGGATCTCGCTAGTTGTATAATATTAATGTATATAGGTTTATGTTTTAGAACAGTTTTCAAATTGTTTAACTGTCCTTTTCTGTCTACAGTCAATTTTTTATTAATTTATTCTTCCTTAGTTTGACCTTTAGTAATTATATACGACACATCTATTTATGTATCTCAGATTTTGTATAGTATATAATGAATATTTTTACTGCTTATAACCATATAATTATATCCATTTGAATGTTTAATAACCTACTATAATGTTTCGATTAAATTATTTAATATACCACTTACTGTTTAATTAATATTGCATACACTTGATTTGTTTATTCAATTGATTAATTATTGTTATTTTTAACTAGAAGAATGCCCGTCTCAGGACGGGGAAAATTAATTCTCCAAACAGAATAGTTTTGCACCACTTTTATGTCTCCTTTCGAAGATATAATGCTACTAAATCTTATGTATAGCATCCTTATTCTAATTTTGTTCAAAATACGTTGCATGATTTTGATTCTCGAAAATGTCTCACATTTAAGGCTTAAGCTTAAGGAGGCTTAATAAGAAAGTCAAATTCAGTGAATCTTCCTAAATTGTTTTCTAATGACGATGGATCACATTCAATGCAAATCTGAAATATGAGTTGTGCCTATATTATGCTCTCTAAAACCTTTTAAGATACTTGAAACGAACTGAAAAAATGGGGAATATTTATTAACTGATGTCTAATACCTATTGTTAAAATTTCACAAAAATCAGAGTTATCTGGATCTTCATGAAGAACTTCCACCCTTTTTATCCCATTTACATGAAACTAAATGAAACTAAATATATCATACATTACGAACACTTACGCCTAGCAGCTGTGTTCCAAAATTCATAACGGTCGGTTTTATAGTTTAGGAGTGTATCCTTTATATACAACTATATAAAGATATACACACACCTAACTTCATATAGAGAGTACAAGGTGGACCTTGGGTTTACTTTCGCTTCCCTTATCTTGTACTTTTGCCCTCACATATCACGTGCGATGGTTCTGACAAAGGTGGAAGAATAGCTGTTTCCTGTTTTCTGGATCGAAATACATCCATCTAACTCTTATTGTTGGCTAGTTTTTGACATTGAAGTAGTTTTTTTTTCCTTTTTAGCTCCGTACAAGTGGGTTCATGCTTTGTCTGAAGCGATTTCCATAAAAAATTTAAATAAAATTAAAAATAGCGCTATGTTATGACAAAATATACGTTCTAGCTATGCAAAAGTGAACACAATCCATATTAATTCATGCCTAGACGGGTTAATTTCAGTGTATGTATGTGGATATATATATATATATATATATATATATATATATATATATATATATATATATATATGAATTAGAGATAATTTTTTATTAATTAATTTATAAATTAATTTAGTGTATACATACTTTTATGATTAATTTACAAATATTTTTTGCGTGCCTAAAAGTTACAGGATGCACAGGATTCTATATATACAAAAACAATTGATGAATCGTCCGATTTAGGGCGAATTAAAAACAAAAAAATAAACAAAGGGTAGCGAAAAATTATAATAATAAAAAACGCACCGACAAGACACCGGTCTCTATTGCCTAAAACAATAACCAAAATCATATATATATATATATATATATATATATATATATATATATATATATATTATTTGTAAGATTAGTGGGAGAGAACCTCAGCAGAGTTCTCGATTATTAAGAAAAATTTAAAAATAAGAGCGTAATATTTATTTATAAATGTATTACAGAAGTTC
Organism: Sepiola atlantica; assembly: GCA_963556195.1. Classification (NCBI taxonomy): domain Eukaryota; kingdom Metazoa; phylum Mollusca; class Cephalopoda; order Sepiida; family Sepiolidae; genus Sepiola; species Sepiola atlantica. The sequence continues at coordinate 92,084,653 of OY744525.1, read as the reverse complement.
ATAAAACGAGGTGGAACAGCACGTGACCACCCATTATGAACTCTAATCAGCCTCCGTTGTGGTCTTGTTGCTTTTGAAAATAGTGACTTGCTCGCTGTGTGAGGTTGTACCGATATTTCAATCCTTTATTCTATTTTTCTAGTTTGGGCTTTTCATCACTATATCTTACGAATATTGTCAGTATGGGTAGGTCGAAAAATATTTTCCTTTCTGGGTCTGTGGAATTAAGTCGAGATTACGATGACCTACGACCACATACTGTTTTTGTCTTACGCCGGAAAAATGTAAAATAAAAAAAACGCAGAAAAACACCGAAGGTCAAGAGTGGAAACAAAACAACGTTAGTATAGGTGACAATAGTTTAAGCCTTCGATAAATCGTGGCAAAAACGTTTATCCACGCCGTGGCATGCAAACAAAAAAGGCCTATATTTCTTAATCCAAGGGAGATAAATCCACCGCTTTTCCCAATTTGGTTTGGAAAAAACTCCATTTGTCTTCAAAAATTAATAACAAATAAAAATTCCATAAAGAACCCGTATAACGAGTGGGTACACAAATCTTCTGGCATATATAAACATCCATACGCATACGTACACACATACGAATGGGTTATAATTAAAGAAATTCAGTGAAATCAATGCATGTAAAGCATGCATGGGCGATTAAGTAAACACGAATTGGAGGCTAAATTGTATGGTCTATTATCTCCAAAAGTATTTTCAAAAGTATTTTCTCCACAAAAAACTTTCTAAAAGCGTATTTTTTTTTAATTGTTTTAAAAAACTGTTTAAAAAATTGTTTTTAAAAAAGGAAAGAAAAAGTTTTTATGATGTCTAATAGCTACTGTGGAAATGTCACGACAATCAGAGGTATTTGAATTCTCACGAAAAGCTTCCACTCTTTTTCCCCTTTGCATGAAACTAAATTAAACTAAATATAGCCCACATTACACAACCTTACGTCCAGCAGATGTGTTTCAAAATTCATTATGATCAGTTAATTCGTTTATGAGTGTATTTTGTACATACAAATATATAAACATTTTTTTTAATCGTTTCCTCTCGTTTTTATACTTGTTTAATTTCATTCTACCCTCCAAAAATGTCCCAAACGTCCGTATTCCTCGCCGTTATTAAATTTTGTACCACGAAAAATTTATTTAAATATTTTAGGACGCGGTACTCGTCTAGTTTCATTAAGAAATTGAACCAGTTGGTGAGATTGAGAGCAAAAATTCGTTTAACTCGATCTAAAACTACTTTTCTAAATTTATGTTTAACTAATCGAGTTTGCCCTTCATATATAAGTTTTCACATTACTAAGGCGAAATTAGTTCGTAGCCACAAAATTGAGGGGATATTTTTACGGGATGAAATTTCTAAGTTGTCCTCTTCCATTGGTGAAATTTTAAGACATTTTCGTTCGCTATGGAAATTTTGTAAAAACAACTTATCTTTCTTCGATCACATCCGTTTCTCCCGGTATATTTCTTCACTTGACCAACGTGACTTTACTTTCTCTAATGCCAACCACCATAAAAAACTTCGGTTTCTTATTCTGAAGAGATTTGGTCGTTACGACTAACTTAAAAAATATCTTCCAACATACCAATTGACGGACACTGAGCAATTTGTATTGTCTCATGGCTTGGAATTCTGTATTCCACCCATATCCATCAAACGTCTTCAGTCGACCAGCCCTTAGCGTTGAAGGCAAGACTTAATGATCTTGCCTACGCTTATGCAGGTACTCCCATTGACCGCTCTAATTTCAATTGGCAAAATGAACATTTTCTTGCCATTAAACCTCTGCGGTCAAATCAGTCACTTATCAGTACTAAACCAGATAAGGGTTCGGAGTAGTGATTCTGGATTATACCGATTATGTGGCAAAAATTATGGTGATCTTGGATGACGTCGATAAATTTAAAAGACTCGGACCTGTTAATACGCATGATGACAAGACCCTTTCCATCTCATCTCATCTCATCTTATCTCAATCTCAATATATATAAGGCAAAAATCTGTGATATGTATGTAACGCTAATGCTTTTAAAATACTAAACAAACACCTCCGAATTAGGTATTATTTTAACCGGCATAACCTCGAGAAAATAATATCGAAAAATTAAAATAAAAGATTCATTTTTAAGGGGTCAAATAGCCATTTTTTCGTTTAATGTGATCACGATTTTTAATGTTATCTTGTGCACATGAAGTCACATAGATAGGTACATGACGTCATAGTGATAGGTTCGGATATTATTTTATGCTATCGTCACGTTATTATTGTTTTTTTTGCATTTTTCTTCGGACTATTGCCCTGATAAAATGGAGGGGAATAAGCGAGAGTTATTTTAGTATAGCTCTAGAGGCCTCCTTGTATTTGGCGATTGAAAATGAGGAAAAATATCATGATGGGATTGAAAATAATGAAGAATACCATGAAGAATACCGTGGGAAGATTGAAAATGATTAATAATATCATAAGGGGATTAAAAATGATGAAGAATATGATGAAGTGATTGAAAAAGATGAATAATAGGGTGAGAGGATTGAAAATGATGAGAATATCATGAGTGGATTGAAAATGATAAAGAATATCATGATGGGATTGTAAATGATGAAGAATACCATGAGAGGATTGAAAATGATAAATAATATCATGAGAGGATTGAAAATGATGAAGAATATCATGAAAGGATTGAAAATGGTGAAGAATATCATGAGAGGATTGGAAATGATGACGAATAAAATGATGGGATTGAAAATGATGAAGAATATCATGAGCGGGTTGAAAATGATGAAGAATACGATGAGAGGATTGAAAATGCTGAAGAATATAATGAGGGGATTGAAAATGATGAAGAATATAATGAGAGGATTAAAAATGATGAAGAACATCATGAGAGGATTGAAAATGATCAAGACCATCATGAGAGGATTGAAAATGATTAAGAACATCATGAAAGGATTGAAAATGATTAAGAACATCATGAAAGGATTGAAAATGATTAAGAACATCATGAGAGGATTGAAAATGATGAAGAATACCATGAGAGGATTGAAAATGATGAAGAATACCATGAGGAGATTGAAAATGATGAAGAATATTATGAGAGGATTGAAAATTATGAAGAATATTATGAGAGGATTGAAAATGATGAAGAATATCATGAGAGGATTGAAAATGATGAAGAATACCATGATGGGATTGAAAATGATGAAGAATATCATGAGGGGGATTGAAAATGATGAAGAATATCATGAGAGGATTGAAAATGATGACGAACATCATGAGAGGATGTAAAATTATTAAGAACATCATGAGAGGATGTAAAATGATGAAGAATATCATGAGAGGATTGAAAATGATGAACAATATCATGAGAGGATTGAAAATGATGAAGAATATCATGAGAGGATTGAAAATGATGAAGAATACCATGATGCGATTGAAAAATGATGAAGAATATCATGAGGGGTTGAAAATGATGAAGAATCCTCGCCGATATAATCATTTTTTTTCTCCTAAACTAGTTTTCATTATAATTTTTTTAGGTTTTAGTTGTATTTAATTACTTCCACGTTAATACTCTGATGAGTGTGGACGAAAGCCGGCTTAGTACGTTAATTTTTTTTTTTAATCGTTTCCTCTCGTTTTTATACTTGTTTAATTTCATTCTACCCTCCCAAAAAATGTTCCAAACGTCCGTATTCCTCGCCGATATAAACATGTGAACATACCTAATTTATATATATCTATCATATATATATATATAAACTAAAAAGTTACTAATAATTTGCAGCACTGAAGTACTTTTTTATGACTTCAAAGGAAACATTTATACTCAAATTCATGGAGTATCGATGGGCTCGGTTCTCGGGTCGACTTTTAGCGAATTCTATATGACAAAAGTAGAAAACAAAATATTTAATAACATTAAAAACTCTCTATTTGCTAACGCTATGCCGATGATATTTTTTATTTTAGCTGATAATGATGATCAAATACATAAACAACACGTCCTTTTCCAAGAAACTCCGTTCTTAATTAACCGATCATTATGAATTTGAAAACACATCTAGGCGTAAGGCTTGGTAATGCGGGCTATATTTAGTTTAATGAAGTTGTATACAAAGAAAGCAAAGAAGGAGTGACAGACTTTCGTAAAAATCCAGATACCTCTGATTTTTGTGAACATTTAACAATAAGTCTTAGACACAAATTATAAAATATTCACCAAATTTCAGTTTCTCTGAATTATTCTAAAGGGTTTTCGTATAAAATGAAAGTAGAATAAATAGTTGGGCCATAACCAGTACCACCAACAAAAATTCAAATATATAAGACGTGCATTAAATTTTAGCAAGATTTTCATGAATACTAATTGCTTTCCTAAGATCCTTTAAACTTTATACATTTTCTAGAATCAAAATCATATACTAGATTTGATCAAAATTGGAATGAGGATTCTAGAGATAAAGTTTCGCTGATTCGTAGCATTTTATCTGTTCTGCCCGGGAAATTAATTCTAGCGTATATGCACGGTGGTCGCACGATATTTGTTTAACGGTAATTTATTTTTTACAAATAATAACTTTTATAAAGTTTTTCAAAGACTAATATGATAATACATTGATAGCTACTCAAAATATCATCCGTGCACTTCATAGCAGCGTCTTAACCTAGAAATCCAAGCTAGCGTGGCATATTAAAGAGTAACCTGTGGGATATCATTCCAACCTCTTGCTGAGCACGTTTTCAAATAGAGTCTATGTTGTGTCGACATTTCTGAGTGTGGGCTTTTTGAGGGCCAATCCTCCAGTGCAATGGAATCAGGAATAGATTACTGAAAAAATTGAATTGAAGCTCTTGCTCAAAATTCCCGCTTTTCTAGCGATCACAATATATATATATATATATATATATATATATATATATATATATATATATATATATAAGGATCGGTATATTGAGAGGTATACTTTTCACAATAGGTTTTACCTTTCCTAAAAGTTCGCTTTTAGTTGTCTACTTTATATATATATATATATATATATATATATATATATATATATATATATATATATATATATATATATATATAAATGCAGGTGTGTGTATGTAAAGATATGCAGATAAATAACTATGTACTTTGTTTGTGACACGTTACGCTAGATAATACATAAATAATTACAAGCCATAAAATGTAAGAGGTAGTAATAAGCGTGGAGTAATAAAATCCATATTACATTGGATCTGACCGCGAGCGAGCAAACAAGAGCAAACCTCAACAGAGAGTGGGTTTCTTCTTCTTCTTCTTTTTTTTTCTTCTTCTTGTTAGTAACGTAAACGAATAGAGACGCATATTTCGTCATATCAGTGAATAAATCAACGTTAGTATGCTCAAACACAAATCTGCACAAACTAAAAAGAAAAAAATACATATCAGGGTACGAGGATTATCGAATAAATAAGAATTTCTGGGAAATAAAGAAAAATATTATTTTTTTACTTATAGAAATCTTAAATATTAGATTGGTTTTAATTATTTATAGCAAAAAATATTTTAATCAAGCATAAATAACTGTTTTGAGGCTTTTCAAAATGGCAGAAGTGAGAGTGATAAATAAACCAACGTTAGTATCCTCGAACACAAATCTTCACAAACTAAAATAAAAATGGCGTCATTTTTCTAATTTTACATATAAGTGCGATATCTGTACGAGGATTATCCACTAAATAAGATATATTTCTGGGAAATAAACATAATTATTTATTTATTTATTTTATTAATATAAACTTTGGATGCCTTTGAATTGTTTCTAGCAAAAAGCATTTTAATATAGTATTGGATTAATAGTGTTTACTCTTTATACAGAATTTGATTCATCTTATTTGTTTGTTACGACATATCAACCATTTTCAGGTCATTTAATGCCGAATCAAGTTGGATTTATATACCTTTAGATCTTTATATGTTTTGTATATAGATCAACTGCTTTTAAAAAGTACATAATAGTCTCTACTTTATTTTTGAACAGTTCCTTCATTGTACTGCTCTGTAAAACGTTTCTCTTATAGAGAGCCAGATCAATGCATTCAGTAAGGATGTGTTTGATTATGTATGTAGTCTGGCATGCATAGCGCATTCGTTGCTGTTTGTTTTCAAGCAAGTAGGAATGTGTAACTCTTGTGTGACCTATGCGAAGTCTGAATAACACTACTTCCTCGTTTCAGCTTTTTCGTGAGCTTCTTTTCCATTCTATTGTAGGTTTGATTGATAAGAGTTTCTGATTGCTACTCCAACATTGTTGTCTTCGTTGTTGGGTATATTTGTTGATCTTCATTTTTAAGTCGGCATAAGGAATCTTAAAATTGGTTTCCAGAGCCATGTCTAACGTAGACTTGGTTGCTTTATCAACTTGAAATTGAAATGCAGGAATCTTACTTCATTAGTGTCTAATGAGTATTAAGCAAAACTAATGCAAATGTGAAATATTTGAATTTTCAAATATGTGATTGTGCTCATATTAGTCCTCTTAAAACCCCTTAAAAATACTTCAAAGAGACTGAAATTAGGGAATATTTATTAATTGATGTCTAATACCTATTGTAAAAATTTCACAAAAATCGAAGTTATCCGAATTTTCACCCTTTTACCCTCTTTGCTTAAAATAAAATTAAACTAAATATAGCTTACATTACAATCACTTACGCCTAGCAGCTGTCTTCCAATATTTCCAATTATAGGATAATTCGTTTGGAGTGAATCCAGTACACACAAATGTATAAACATATGCACATACCTAACTTATATATATATATATATATATATATATATATATATATATATATATATATATATATATATATATATATTAGGTACGTGCAAAATTAATGGCCGCTTGCACTGACCCTCGTTCTTAAAAGTGTCTTTTCTTAATTTTTTAAAGCTGTTTTCGTTTAACTTTTGATTGTGTTTGAAAGATAAAAGCCTAATGTTATTATATAAAAGGAAACAAATGTATATTTACGTTTGAAAAAAAAATTAGAATTGAAAATGTTGTCAAAAACCCCTATAAACGTTAAAAATTGATAAAAACTGCACATTCGATAAAACACGTTTTAAATTCGTTGGAAAGATAAATATCAATTTTTTGGAACTATTTCAAAGAAAATTATTAAATTTAGTCTTAAGAGAGTGAATTAAAAAAAAATTGACCTTCATTTTTCTACTAAAACTTATCGAATTATCCAAAATAAAAAATAAAAGATACGCCACGAGCGCATTTTGTTGTTTTATGTAAGTGTAAACAAAATTTGGCGACCAAATCTGAAAGTATGGAAGCCCTGAACTGCAGTAATATTTATTTTTATTTAAAAAAATTTATATGGAAGTTATGTTTTATAGAAATTGAAAAATGATTAGACCATAATTTCTTTATTTTTTAAGGTTACGAAAAATATGTCTACATTAAATTGACAAGTATGGAAGACACGAATTTATTATTTTTTTGAACAGAAGGTTTTTTAATAATTTTCCCTTATTTTTATGTACTGGTGCAGATTAGGACCCAAGCTAACTCTGACCCTAAACCTGTTACATGTCTGGAGTTTGGTTTCAGCATTTGCCAATTTTTTTTCATGTTAGATATTCTAGCATGCCACTTTTGTTTTGTACTGTTGAATTTTCTTTTTAGGAAGGAAAGTTCTTTTTTTTACTTTTGCTAGTTTTGTTAACAAAAGTTTATTTGTTGGAGAAGTAGAGGCAGAAGCAATGAATGCAGTTGTTGATTTAGTATAAATCCGAGAGGTGTTAGTTGTAGTCGAGAGGATACATGCATGGGCTTCAGTTTTGCACACGTTTTTGAAGGCGGTTAAATGTAAATTATGCCTTTTCTTGAAAAATACTTTCAATTTACAAATCATAGAACTGGTTATTGGTGGGTAACCATTTCGTCTGTTTTCCACAGTAGCCCATTCTTGTATTCTATTCTGTGAAAAATCCTTATCGATAAATTTCTTTACTATGTGCCCAACTAAAACTGGATGAGAATTCTGAACCATAGGATACTGCTCCTGGATATATGATAGCATAGACATCTAAAAATTAAAAGAAAATGTAATGATAAGAAGATTAATTAATTTAATTTTTCTGTAATGAAAAATAAAAGAAAATCTTATTTAATTATAATATTTTCGAATGTACAGAATTAAGATTTTAATTATTTTATCTACAAAGATTTATATTTAATGTTATAACTAAACTTAACTCTTTTTTAAAACTGAAGAGTGGGGTCAAAATGATTTTAACAGTTTGGGGATCCCCCCCCCCACATTACAAATGTTTTGCAAAATAATTTATGGAAATGTTTAAAAAGTAATAATGGTGCTTCTTTAAGTATATCTGTAAAAAAAAGCTAAAGAAATTGTTTACCAATGATTTCCTTAGAATTTGAAATAACTTTCTTTCAAATGTTAAAATTATTTTTACGTTAACGTTACGAAATCCTTCAATTTGATCAATTATTTTTACATGATGATTGATTAAAAACTTGAACAATTACATTACTCGATTTATTTTTATAGAATTAATTTAATTTTAAAATACATTAATTCTTTAAAAATAAAACTTAATGGGTATTTTTTATTTAAAGCTAAAATAGTATTTAATTTTCAGTGTGAAAATCTAAATAAATATTCATTGAAAAAAATTAAAACATTAACAAATTATTGTTAACGTTTTAATTTTTTGTTAATAACAATTATTTATAATTAAATAAATAAAATTCAATTTTAAAGAAAATGTCATATTTGAACTATTTATTTATTAATAAATTTTAAACATTTATAGAATATTTATTAATGAAAAAAACAAAGAAAAACTTGCGTTTTATCTTTCCAATGAATTGTGAAATTAACATTTTAGTGGGAGTGAATGGTGGGAGGTCTAATTGCGCTTGATTATTACATAGCGTGCCTTCCATAGCCTTGCGAATCGATCGTTAGTAGAAATTATTCAATTTTTAAAATTCTTTTTTTCGTTAACTTACTGGGTCACAAATGTGTAAATGTTTGGTTTATTTTCAAGATTATAAACAAGAAATTCTTGCGCTGATGATGACTCGTTTCTCTATGAAAGGGAAATATAATTACGTCGCATTTTTTATTTTTCCAAAAAGTTTAATCATTAAAATCGCATGAAATATTTTTTGCAATTATATTATTTTTTTGGTGAAAATATTGATTAAACAATGCTGTATTCAATAATAATATCGCTAATTCAAAGAATTAATTTTTCTTCGAGTTATAGTGATTTTATTAACACGGTATTTACTGGCCTTTTTCGTAATATATATGAAATATTTTGAAAAAAAAATGTATTTGTTAACATCTACGATCCTTTATTTACATAAGTAACCTTTAAAAAATCATGCATTTTTTTTATTAATATATAAAAATATAACTTTAGTAAAGGTGTATTTTCTTTTAAAAAAATAATACATTTTCACTAAGATTTAAGAAAAATAATGGTTTCATTATATTCCGTGATTGTTGATTAATAAATATTGAAAATTTCAGTAAAATTGGTTGATTTCCTGAATTTTAGTGTATTTTTAAGTGAAGGGGGGGGGGGGTCAAAATGTTTTTTCATTTTTGGGAATCGGCCATTGATTTGCACGTACCTAATATATATATATATACATATATATATATATATATATATATATATATATATATATATATATATATATATATATATATATATATACACAATAAAGAAGTCCACACTATGTATATATATATACATACTAGCTTATCACTGTCGCGGTGATGGTGTTGCCCGGGAAAGTAGATTAACTCAAAAAACATACACATACCTAACTTTATAGAAATCGGTATATGGGGGTATTTAATATGTACGATTAATTTCTCGGAAAATAAACGAATTTTGTTTTGGGGGAAGGAGAAATTGTTTCCAGCTTAAAAATAATTTAACTTCGCATAAATAGTTGGGTAAAAGTAAATAATATTTTACATTCGAAAACTCGTAACCATCCTCCCCAGAAAAAAAGAAAAGAACAAACACATAATTCATATGAATCGTATTAGAATGAACATTTCTACCGAATCCATATAGTTGTAACGTGTAGACATGATTTGTAAAAGCTTTTGTATTGTTTAAAACATTCTTACAAATCGTGTTCACATATTAAAACCACGAGGATTGCACCATTTTCTTTGGTTTACGAGTTCTCGGGTGGAAACTATTTTGTACTATTAACGTGTGACACCTCTTACAAATCGTTTTCACACGTTAAAATTTTTCCGGATCGATAAATAATTTCTATTTCAATGAGTTTTATACAAAATATGTGCTCTTTTTGCAGCTACGAAATTGACCTGAACAATCGGAGGCGACAACACACTGTTGAAGCCAGAGAAAAGAGAAGGTATGATGTTGATAACTTGAATTGATTGAAATATTAATGATTAGATAATTTGGGGGAATTAATGATTACTTAGTATCAACTCACTCGTCTATGTAACAGCCACAACTGAACATTGTAGATAGAACCTTTTTAACAAAATATAGAGACAAAACAAGAAAAACAAGAACATAAGTCAGTCGTGAGATTGCATACATCCGCCTAACAAAGTAAGGATAGGCTAAAGTCTTATCTGTGCCTTACACTTCTTCATATTGTATGCAATATTCCCGAAGTTATGCCATGGAAACGTTAATAACACAAACGCTATTTGTCCGATCAGGATTACATTTTACATGGTGCTTACTGTTATCAAAGAGCATCAGATCCGTACATCAAATTTGGAAAAATCGGAAGTTGAAATTTCGTCAAATTTTTCACGTGACCGAACTTTCCAATACTAAAGATCAAGGCCAATGTTATGTAAGATGCGATACTTCATCGGCTACAGTGTGGGCCAAGTAGCGAGTCTCTACAATGAACAGAACCGAAGTCATCGTAAAAAGTGTAACTTTGACCATGAATTAGATATCCAAAAATTTAAGCAGTCTTAAGTTAGCACAGACCGATGTTTTCAAAAAATTTGGTGACGATTAGTCAAGCTATGTGGATATTAGGCTGTACATAAACAAGCAAACAAACAAACAAACGAAAGCTCGACCGAAAACATAACTTTCTTGGCGGGGGTAAAGATATAACAATTAAAATTAAAGGCACTAAGGCGTATAGGTCTTTGTCATAGTAGAGCATTCGGGGTGTGTGTTCTCAATTTTAAATCGGGTCGTCATCGATCCTCATTGGGTGTCCTATAATAAACAACAACAACAAAAAAAGAATTCATGTCCTACATCAGTATTTGTACATGCATTCGATAAGATAAATATAAGCGTTTTTCATTGGAACGGGGGCCTATCGAATAACACGGTGGACAATAAAATACATACTGTAGATATCCTATACTCCTCCCGCGGAAGACTAATGGTGGACACGCATACATTCTCACATATCATACGTTGTCAGGCGTTCTGTAATGTGACTGTAATGAGCGGACAATATCCGATCCGGTACGTCAGCCAAGACCCAAATAACCAACACAGAACCTCCGAAGATGACGAAGGGCGTTTCTATGATTCGACACAACTGGATAAAGTAAACCACCAATAGGGGAGAGGGGGTGGGGTCGAGCCAAAAAACGACACCCGCCACTTAAAACAAAAAACAAAACAGATAAAACGCGCGTTGAAGTGAGAAATGTTTCATTACTAGCTCAAGAGGTTGGAATCCATTTATGTCATTGAGTATTTACATAGAAAGATTGTTTCTTTTGTATTTCTGCCCTTACATAAACTAACGCAATGATAGCTGCTCGTCATTCCGCGATGCGTTCCACGATGGCGTTTATTCTTCATTTTGTGCATCCTACCATAACCCTAATCCTAACCTTAATTCTAATCCGACGAATATCTAGAGAGGACTCACCAAAAGTGAGTCCATGGCGTGGGGCGCAATTCGCATTACTGACATTGTTATTATATTTATTTATTATTTATTTTTATTTTTTATTTTTACAAAACTCACTTTTCGATTAGTGTTTTTTTTTAACTGGGTTCACCCAAACAAGGCAAGTTACCACTATAGACGTAAAAAGCTACTGAGAATTAGGGTGAAAGTTTAGGGGGTCATCCTAAATTGGGAGCTCTGCAGCTAAGTGGTTGTTTACATTAATTTTAAATGTCTGCATGTCGGTACGGTCGGGGAAATAAGGAGCAGGAAGGGAGTTCCAAAGGCCGGCAGCTCGAGGAAAGAAGCTATTGGAGTAGAAGGCTCTCCGGCATCTGCAGCCATCTACAGTGAATGGATGGGGTTTAGCTGATTGTCGGGTTGGTCGAATGTATTTACGTCGAGGTAGCACTACAGCAGCAAGATCATCGGAGCACATTCGATTGAAGTACTTGTAAAACAAGCCCAAGGATGCAACATTCAGCTTTACAACTATCTTCACAAGTATACAATTAGATGCTCGCCCCCGAAGAATAGAAAGCTAAAATGGTTCGAAAGACGTTCACAGAAAGCCTTTAAGAAATGTTTATTAGAAATAATTTAGTTAAATTTATATGAATTTTGCGGTTGTATTGCTTCTGTTCTACGGCATATGAACTTTTTTGGGGCCATTTAATGCCGAATTCAGTCATCAGGCGAAAAATGTTAAAAAGTAGAAAGCTCTAAAAACATAATTTTCGGATGTAGTGTGTGTGTGTGTGTGTGTGTGTGTGTGTGTGTGTGTGTGTGTGCGGCGATCAGCTTTCCAAAAACTGTCCATTGCAGTTTAGTGTTCTGCCCGCGATCCTGAAAGAACTGATTCGAATTTGGCTGCCATGTGGGTAAGGATGTTATAATATTTCATTGAATCAAATAGAGTTGAGACACCCAAGAATGAGCAACGACTAAAAGGACACATTCTGCCTTAACACCGCTTTTTAAACTTCCGGTTGAATTAGGAACGAAACAATACATTGTATATGCACATTTGTAACTTTGCCATCGCAGATGTTTTTTATTAGAAAAAGCTTTAACAAAAGTTTTACTAATAGCCGTAAAAATACACAGTTTTATTTGCAAGCATGTTTTGTTATACGCACATGTTTAATTAAAGAAAAACAGTTTTATTCATAAAACGTTTTGGAAATTAGGAGACTTATAGCAAAAATTTAAAAAATAAATTGTTTTATTTACAAAACTTTTTATTAAACCAATATGTATAAGCATACGAAACACAAACAAAAACATTTAAAAAGAAAGATTTTGTGCAGCTATGTTTTACAAAAACATTTTTTAAATATTGTATTATATTAAAAAAATATTATTTTAAATATTGCATATTTTGCTATAAAAATCTTTAAATGATCATAAGCGATGAAACCGGAAGTCAGAAGTAAAAAAAGTCCGTGTTTAGACAAAATGTGTTCTTTTTAGTTGTGCTAATTCTGGGGTGCCTCATATCTATTTGATCCCCTTTACATATCAATACAGAGCTAAAATTTGCCTTCCATAGAAGGTTTATACATTTTTTTTGCCTTAAAAAAAAATAATGGTCTCGAGAATATTTGAATTTTGCTTGCTGAAGTTTTTCATAGAAATTAATTGAAATGTTACAATAGATTATTTTCCCTTTTCTATTAAGTTGTGTGCACGCTATCTGTGTTACTAATACTTGTTTATAATGAAAGTTGGTTACTTTCTTTAGAAAAGCTAGTCGGATATTTCAACTAAAATTTTATATCGCGTTCCATCAAACAGGGGGTACGAATATTCAAAACATTGAATATTCTGAAGTATGCAAGACCATAGGTCGCCGAATGAATAAATAGATAAGGGCTTACAATGAAGAGGAACAGCTAAAAGCTTTGAGAGAGAACAGAGGTCTTAAAGCCACTATAAAGAAACAATGTCTCGGGGAAAACAGCATCATCACATTTAAGAAAGACGATGGCACTCTCACAACTGATTTAAACCGGTTAATCAGAAGATGTGAATAGTTCTACACCGAGCTCTACAAAACCAGAGGACCCAAGATCAACCCTTTACAGACAGAGAGAGGGCTGTTACGCTACCCCCTCCAATACTAAAGTCCGAAATACAGTCTGCAATCAAACGACTAAAGAGAGATAAATCTTCAGGTGAAGATGGAATTACGGCAGACATTCTCCAAGATGAGGTGAACCAATCGCAAAGATTCTCACCAGCCTATACAACAAATGCCTTAATAAAGGCAAAATGCCTAGCAACTTGAAGAATGCGTCAGTTACCATCTTCCACAAGAAAAGAAGACTCAAAAGATATTAAAAACTACAGGACAATAAGCCTACTTTCTTTTGTTTACCAAGTATTTTCCTAAATTCTCCTCAAAAGGATGCAAAATACACTTGACAGAAACCTACTCAGGCAACAAGTTGGTTTCCGACCAGGATTTTCTACCATAGACCACATTCAAGTTGTAAGCCAACTCAAAGAGAAAGCTAACAAAGACGGTATATCACTTTGTTTCGCCTTTGTCGATTATAAAAAAAAAACATTTGACTCCATCGAATTCACCCCTATGTTCACAGTTTTGAAAAGTCAACAGATTAACAGTGCTTACATCAACCTGTATCAGGATCTTTATGACGGAGCGACATCAACTTTAAAACTCCAACAGAATAGTGAAAAGATCAATATAGAAAGAGGTGTCAGACAAGGTGACAACAGTTTATCAAACCTGCAAAGTTCGGTGATCAATAAAATTGACTGGGAAGGCAGAGATATCAGTATTAACGGAGAATACCTTGCTTATCTAGCATTTGCCGACGATATCATTGTCACAAGTCACACACCTCAAGAATTAGAAGGGATTCTTAACGACATTCACAATGCTAGCCATATAGTTGGTCTTAAAATGCACACTGGAAAAACCAAGGTCATGTTCAACAAATGTACCACAAAAGCCCCAGGCATTATGAAAGGTGAAAATGTCGAGAAAGTTGATAGCTACATCTACCTAAGGAAGATGGTTAGAAGTGATGCTGATATTATGCCTGAAATCAAACAGCGAATTGCGCTTAGATGGAAAGCCTTTTCCAACGTAAACAACATCATAAAGAGTAGACAGTCCACGATGAACATTAAGCAAAAAGTGTTCAATAAATACATCATGTCTGTTATGACATATGGTAGCGAAACATGGGCACTTAATAATGCAGCAATAGAAAAGCTAAGAGTGGCACAATACAAAATGGAACGCATTATGCTCGGCATCAGTTTACATGATAGAAAAAGAAACACATGGATCAAATAGCAAACTGGGTTAAATCACATCATCACCACCATATGAATGACAAAACATAGATGACAGGTCATCTTTCGAGATGTACAGACAACAGGTGAACATATAGAGCAACAGAATGGACCCTGATATAATGGAAAATACATAGAGGAAGGCCAACAACTCGGTGGAGAGACGACTTCGATAGTCAATTAGGTCCTACTTGGCCACGCCTAGCCAGGGATAAAACAAGATGGAAAGAAACCAGGGAGGGGTTCCTCCACCAGGAGTGAAATAAAAAAAAAGACCACCACATCCACCACCATCATCATGTTGATTATTATTATTATTATTATTATTATTATTATTATTATTTCGATTTCGATCCATATTATTGCGCATTCATTGCTGATTCGCCCACAAATAATAGGAGAAAACGTTCTCGGTAAAACGTTGATTTTTTTTCGTGCCGCCAAATAAAGACAAAAACGTGGGGATAATAAACAATATTTTTATGGGAGTAATTAGAATATAAATTATGTTAAATCAATGTTCTTTTAATAACATCATTGATTGAAACTAGCGGACCCACGGAAATTCCACAGTTATATCTTTCATCTATTGTATATTGCTGCCGGGCATTCTCTGGACGTCCGGTGCAAACACAGACCCCACGATATTATTGTACCACTTTTGTTCAAACTGAAATATACTTATCTTAGTACACTGGTTAATGTTGTTTCAGAATATATCTGGTTATGGGGGTCTATTTCCAAAACGTTTGTGAGATATTATTATACCACCATTGTTTAAATAGAAACTTACTCATCTAAGTACTTTGATGAATGTTGGTTCAGAATATATTTGATTATGGAGGTCTATCTCTAAATCCTTGTAGGAGTTTGCGACATATTTCCATTCTTTCGACGTCCAACACGAACGCAGACCCCTTAGATATTATTGGGACAGAATAAATGCTACACATTGATCTTAGCTTGAAGGTCTAGAAAGTGGATTTTAGTTCGAGTTTCACGTTCGCCACAACGGCGCATCATATGAAATCTTCGGCGATCGAGCGATCCCATCTTTTAAAAAAGGGAGTAAAAGGTAATAACGTATGTACGAATATGAAATTGGCTTAGCTTATTATTATTATTATTATTATTATTATTATTATTATTATCATTATCATTATAATTATCATTATTATTATTATATTATATTATTATTATTATTATTATTATTATTATTATCATTATTATTATATAGATTAAAAATTAAAATGTTTCAATGGATAAAATATATCAAGCTAACTGTATCGTTTATTTTTATTCAAATTGTTTTATGATTATGTAAAAATTTGCGTTCTGCAAAGGGAGAGTACTCTTTGAAGAATTACATATTCAAGAATTTGTAACTGATATGTTGTTAAACTATTATAACGTGAATTTGATATCAAGTTTACCGGATTACAATTCGTTCTCAGGCTTAAATTTGAAATCCAAAATTAATCCCTAAATATTTAGCAACGTCCTTCACAAGGACTTATTTCTTTTAAACTTTCATATTCCTCTGGAAGAGCCGAAAAATAACTCCAAAATAATGGCCTCATTAAATAAAGCCTGCGATAATTAGTCTGAGTGCTATTAATGACTGACTCTATACAAATAGCTAAAAACTAATTACATAATCTAAATAGTTGTATCTGATATCAAAACACATCGAAAACCATTTAGATTTAGATTAAACACGTATTAAATGAAGTTAACGCAAAGAAAACAAATAAAACTTCGTTATGGAAAACAAAAATATAATCTACCAGCTGACCCGGCCTGGCGTTGCCCGAGATTATTTCATTGCAGTCAGTGAAAATCAGTTAAATTCTTTTGTATATAAAAGTGAGGAATTAAAAAGTGCTTTTATAGGAGAGGATCCATATCGGGGCAAATATTTTCGATTGCAATGTATGGAAGAAACCGGAAATTGCCGAAGACGTTTACGATTTGAAGATCGCGAACAAAAATATAAAAAACAAACGATATTAAAGCATACAGCTACAAAACCAGAATAAATTAAACCGCTGCTGTTAAGTCTCCCGAAGAATTAATCGTATTCTGCACTTAAAACAGCCCGATGACACAACCCCCAAATTTCCAGAAATGCAAAAAGAAATTCACCCTTTTGGCTAGGATAGGATTAGGGTTAAAAAAATCATTTAGCTATCAAATAAAAAAATATTGAAAATAATTCCTAAAAAAAATAAAAATTTTTTTTAGTCATTTAATGATTTAAAGAAAAGTCTTTCACCCATTTTTAACACAAGGGAGGTAATTGACCTAAATAAGCAAGGTAATTGACCTTAACCTTAATGTCAGGGGAAAATGAAAAAGGTTTTATTTAAGTCGTTTTGAATCATTATTTAATTTATGACCTTTACAAGATTGAGTATGCTGGACCGTTGGAGAAACTTGTCACTTTTTTCTAGCGATCACAAAAATTCTGTAACATGGTGTGAAAGCAATATAGGAATAAACTCATGAACCCGTTTGGTCATAACCACTCTACTTTGATTCAATGTGAAATATTTTTTAACACATTTTTCTTGTATAACTAAAATTAATTAATCTCTTTACTTCTATATTATCTTCATTGTTGTTATTATTATCATTATTATCATTATTATCCTTATTGTTATTATAATTATTATCATTATTATCCTTATTATTATCATTATTATCATTATTATTATTATTATTATTATTATTATTATTATTATTATTTACCTACTGTGAGTTTTCACACGATTCATTAGAAGTGATTTCATACAGGAGTCTGAGTAACAGAAAGTCTACCCAGATTTTCAGCACACTTCACCTCTTCGATAATTATTGCAAGTAATTTGTTGCAACAGCCGTTTACCATTAATTCCTCGTAGTCACCGACCTTTGTCTTCCCTGGAATTTGTGTGAAAATAAGCCTGTTCAAGGTTGGAGTCCTCTGCGTATCGTTTTAGCGGGGGTCTCGTTTTTGCTTCTTTTCAATCTCTTCAGGTTCTTTACCCTTCATAACCATTTTGTGTGATTCCAGTCACGGTTAGTGCTAACACGTGTGTGTGTCTTTTTCGTCGGGCATAATTATTATTATATAGAATTATAATCATTTAATTCTTATATAGAAGTTAAGATACATTATTTTCCATCTAATTTACTTGTTTATGGTGTGTACACGTATGTAAATTTGATGGCGACACGAAAGAAGAATTATTTTTTTCTTTAAATGCTCACAGATATATTCGAAAATATCAATATAGAGTGAGAGGTCGACAGAAATACATACAGAGCCAAAAGAGAGATAAGCGACATGTTCAGTTAATTATAAAATACGGTTAATTAGAACAATTAAAGCACAATTAACTCAATCTCAGAACTGAGGTATATTTAATCATGTAATTTGTCTTATTAAAGTATAGAGGAAATCAACCCAAGCAAAACAAACTTTGATGAATGCGCATCTATTCGTACCAAGTAATTTTGTTGTTATTGTTTTTTAGCGATAATTGTACTATGGTACATTTGCTCACCTTGAGCATTACGGAGTTGCCTCCCGTTACATACGCATGAGTTAGCTTCATTCCATATTCTATGTCACTCTTGTATGTACAGAATTCACTATTATACTAATTAACAGATGATTATGAATTTTGGAACATAGCTGCTAGGCCTAAGGGGTCTAAATGTCGGTTACATTTAGTTTAATGTAGTTTTAAGCAAGGAGTATAAAAAGTGTGGGATCCCTACATAAAAAATTCAGATACCTCCAATTTTTGTGAAATTTTAATAATAGGTCATCAATTTATAAATATTCCCCAAATTTCAGTTACATTTGAGCATTGCCAAGGGGTTTAGGCGCATTTTAAAATTCAAATATTTCAGATTTGTATTGAATTTAGTCCATAGTCATTAGATACTGATGAAGCAAGATTACCAAAATGTAAATGTCTTCTAAAGTTCCTAAGATTAAGCCTTTTTTTGACAGTTTTAAGAATTAAAATTATGTAAAGGATTCTAGACATAAGATTAAGTATAATTATATGTTGATTTTAATCTTCATAATAGGGCATAAAAGTGGTGTGATCTGTTCTGTTCGGGGAATTAATTTTACTCATCCTGTGACGGGTATTCTTCTAATTAAGTATAATAATAGAGGCTAATCTTTGGTTTAGTTTACTTCATAAAGAAATGTAATGGTTGCATAAATAAAGTAATAATTACTGCCGTTTAGAAATAAAATCATTACTGTTCTCAGTTACATAGTGTGTAGAATTTTCACGAAAAATATGAATATAAGACAGAATATTAAAAACTAATTTGGATTCCAATTTTCGGATTTACATGCGTTCACGTATCTCCATGAGATACTTTATTGTCCATTTATGGTAGTGTTGTGGCCCAAATAGTGTATTTCTGTGTGGCTGTGCCGTGGAGATACACTGGGGTGGAATTTTACCGTCCTGGTATGGCCTTACAAGATACTGGATGCTGATAGTCACATTTTGGAGCAGCGCTTGACCATGGTCTTGAGCCCACGTTATATTTAGGATTTTCGAGAACTGGTCGCATTAGGAATTAGTTATTAATTCCCCGCAGAGAATTAATTATCTTGACTTCGGGGACGAGGAATCATTGCAGCTGAAAATAGAATATTTGATGAAAAAGTCGACGATACATCCTCTGCTGTTTCTAATTAAGAAATATTTTACTGAATTTTCACAAAATGACGTCTATTTTCTGTGACGTTTTTTACAAAATTGTTCTTTCTGTATCGTGACGACAAAAATAAGAGAGATCAATACAAAAAAAATATTATCCAGCGATAAATAGGTGCCCTCATGTGACGCAGAAAATATTACATATTTAGCGCAATTATTGACCCAAATACAAACTGGTTAAACATTAGGGACGAAATTTTTAAAGGATGTGTTCATAGGTAACAAACACTTCTTATAAACTGGACTGACCGGTACACATAAAGGACTTTCGAAAACACCCCTGCCAAAAATATAACCTCAAAATAGCCTTATTCAATACCAGATTTGCTCTTATATTCGCGCTTTAAATTTAATAACTGGAAGAAATATTTTCCGGGGTAGAATAGCAAGGGGTGCTATTCTACCCCGGAAAATATTTCTTCCAATTATTACCTTCTTATTACTATAGTAAACTAGTTTCATCTCAATACCAAAACTTAAAACCAGTAAAATATATCACGAAAATATAATAAAAATTTCCAGTGGTTAAGTGAGAAGATCCCTTTCCATGGTATTAAAATAGTAGGCTTACGAACTATTTAATTCCTAAACAGACTTAATTTTATTTTCTAAATCTTATTCTTAACTCTAAAACACGTTTAATCACCCACATAATTAATTAGTAAGGTTATAATAAATTGATACTTCATTTTAAATATATTTTAAATTTTCATATTATACCTTGAATATTAAATTTTATAACGATTTGTAGAGTTGCTCCTCTTAGACCGTTTTTACCGTTAGCGTTGTGACTTACGAGAATTTTAAATTATTAAAAAAATAATAGAACATTTTTTTAAATTTTAAAATTTAAAATTTTAATTTTAATTTCTTTTTTTAATTTTTTTTTATTAATTTAAATATA
>OY744525.1:91988685-92061185 GCA_963556195.1 Sepiola atlantica | reverse complement strand
GTCCCCCTTTGTCAAGTTTGAAACCGACGATCCAATGTTGTTCTGATATTCTGTAATGCATATATATCCTCTATATAAGATTACGTCGGACAGATTTTAAAAGTAGGGCCTAAATAGCATTTAAGCTGACAAATCAAACTTTGATTCTGACTAGCTAATTTTCATTTGTTGTCATTGCTGCAATAAACTCCGTACTTTGATATAATTTATTGTAAAAAATAAATGATCTGGTCAAGCAGTTTGCTAATGCGGAGAAATTATTAAATAAACACCTAAAAAGACAAATCATCTAAGGGGAATCACTTTTATTTGTTTCTTAGTTAGAATTTATGTTCCTTATTTGACATTTTTAGCTAAGAAAACAAAAAGGCGTGGTTATAGAACATAGAAATATTTACAAAAACTGAAATGTAATCGATTGCAGGCAACGTCACCTGCCTTTAAATAGGATTAATCTGTCGCTGATTTACCGAGTTGTTGACAACGACTGTGTGGGCTGAGACATTAACATTTGGGTTTGAAATATAACTCGTGTTCCGGGGTTCGAGTCCGGCGACCGGTGTGAATAATTCTTCTTCTACACTGATAGTTTTCGTAAGGATGAAACGTATACATACGTAGATAAAAACAAATATTAATAATTGTATATATTTGTTTGTTTGTTTTATGTACATATACATCGTCAGTGTGGTGGTAATTATTCAAGCCGGTCGCAGGATTCGAACCCCCGGAACAAGTCATGTTTATAACTCAAATTCCGACGTCTTAACCCTCACGGCCACTATGAACAACTACATAAACAGTGAGAGCTGTATAGCTATTGTAGGCAGCCGACGTCAAGAGTGTTCAACTTATGAAGGAACATGCATTAAAGCTATGATTTTGACGGCTGTATTAATACTACTTATTACAGTGCCCAGCTTACATTTGGGGGCGACAAATAATGAGAAATATTTGTTTATGTACATACGTATACGTTTCTAGTTTGGGTCCTACTTGTGTGCGTGGGCGAGTTTCTCTGATAGATTAGATTATCATTTGTGAACTCGTATTGCTCTTCAACGCTGTATTTCTAATCAGGTCGTGCTTAAACCATTTCCAGTCCGTCACGATCATCGTGAATGCTTATTTTTGTTTCTTCTACGAAGACATCGTATGAGTGAGGCAGAGAAAGAAAGGACGATGGGATTAGGGGGGGGGGTCGGAACAGGGAGTGTTGTCGGTAAACATCGTGGGGGCGGTACATGGCGGTGGAGTGGAAGAACAAATCCCGCCAGATCACAACGCTATCAACAAAACCGATCATCGGACCTCAGTCGTCGACGAGTTCATCTTTCCGCGTTTTAAATTCTCATTTGGTCTCAGTATCTCCAAATTCGTTCAGTCTTGCCTCCACCTTCCCAGATTCTAACAGGGTAAAACAGAAAACAACTGTCTTATTCTAACCCATTTACAAATATTCCGTGGACAAAAACAAACAAACAAAAACAATAAAAACAACCCCATCCCCTGCAGACATACACTTAACCAGATTCTACAAATGTAAAAGTCGTAGAAGCGAACTTTCTTTTCTCCATAATTAAACATGATAAAGCTATTTGCTTCTTTTTCTTTGTTTATTCATGTATTACTCCATTTCTTATTTGAAGCTACAAGCTCATTTCAACCTATAAAGATGCACACACACACACACACACACACACACACACACACACACACACACACACCCACACGCACGCGCACACATAATTAAACTAGTTATTACATATTGGGTATAATAGAAATCCCAAAATAATAGAAATATATATATATACATACATATATATATATATATATATATATATATATAATGAACAGAAAGCCAATATTTTTTCAAAAGTGCTCAATACAGAATAGAGCTTATATAAAATTAAATAAACATTGTTGGGACAGTCGACATAATTAATTCGTGCTCCAACGCATATGCGTTAAAACACGAATTAATTAGTGTCAACTGTCCCAACAATGTTTATTTAATTATATATATATATATATATATATATATATATATATATATATATATATATATATATATATATATATGAGCAAATTTTATTAAATAACAAAGAGTGTTTTTGCTTAATGAGACTTTATTTTTTCAATTTTTAGAATAGTTAATTAAGTATTTCAGTTAAATTGGCCTAAGCCTATATAAGTCCATGGGTTTCTTGTTCCATTTGTCATTCTTTATTGCGGGAGTGCTTTCGATTTTATCTATCAAATCATAATCAGGCGGGGGTTAGTCTTTGTGTGTTTACAACTATTTTTTTTACTGTTTAGTATTTTAACGGCGAGTTTAAAATAAGCGTATGTAGTAATGAGATGTTGCACGCGACCGACGGGATGACGTGCAATTCGCGTACAAAATTCAAAAGGATGTTGTTTAACAGTTGAAAACGTGTTAATCGTAATTACCACGCTTGACGCTTAAACAATTTTTAATTAGTTTCTGTAATTAATATTATTAATCGTGCAATGTTTAATTTTAATGGAAATGGCTTCAAGAATTTTTTAAATCTTTTATGTTGATATCGTTGTGTATTACTTTTGCATTATAAGCTAAAATGTGTCTATATTGAGAAGGGGGCAGTCATGTTTTTTAGGTTTCGGCAAATTGAGGAAATGTCAGAGAGATGTATGGTGAGCTTACGTGAAAGTGTTGTGATGTAACAATTAGTTTTTTTATGATTAATTTATTCTATTGTAATCAAATGCATTCGAACTTTATATAGGATTAAAGATCTCTAAAATATAAAAACATAGATATGTAATAATAAAATAAGATTCCTTATTTATTATAAAAATGAAAACATTAAACCTTTAGTTAACAAAACCTATTTTCAGGCTCAAAATATAGTATAAAACAACGTTATATATAAGTTTTAATGCATTTGGGGAGAATATATCTTCGACAATAATAACACAGACAACAATATCACGGCGTCATTTAAAAATTCCTATATGTGACAAAAGCAATAATCCCATTGGTAAATGAGCACGTAAAATTAACCAATGAAAAAAAAAACGGTGTAAACGAAGCGATTACGGTATATATAGGTAAGTTTCTTTTACTGGAAGATTTAGTGGAGTAGAAAAGATATGTAAAAGATGAAGGCGATTGGAATTTAAACTTTTTTTTTTGCAAATAGCACAAAGTAATAATTGTCAAATATGACTGGCTAGACAGAATCAAACATCGATTTGCCCGATGCATTGATATTTATGTATGATGTTAAAGATCCAACAAAATAACTTTATATGTTAGATGAATATACAGATAAAATTCTCGTAAATATGTTATCGGATAAATCACTAAAATATACTTGTAAATGAATGTTTTAATATTATTTCTGAATTTATCTCGTCTATTTTAAAAATGTAATCGTGTCGTAGATTTAGTTTCTAAAGTATTTCTTGAAGTGTAGAGTGAAAATACTAAAAATGTGTTTCATGTTTAAAGGTCAAATTATTACTTCGAACATCTCAATTAAGTCAGCCCCAATTCTTCTCGCTAATAAAGATATATAGTATATAGATATGTAACTATAGGTAGTAGTAGTAGTAGTAGTAGTAGTAGTAGTAGTAGTAAAGTAAGTAAAATTAAAGCTTACTTACACAGACAACAGAATCACGACATCATGTACAAATTTCGCCCTTGTAACAAGAGCAAAAGTGTCACAGGAAAGATTAGCCAATGAGAAAGATCGGTGTAAAATGGAGCGATTCCGGTGTATATCAGGAAGTTTCTCTTAGTCGATGAGTTATTGGACCGGATAGGATATGTAAAAGATGGGAGCGATCAGAATTTCAATGTTTACGTGTAAATAACATAAATTAGGATTCTAAAATATGATATTAAAATCAAATTAATTACTTCGAAGATGTTAACTAAGTCACCCCCTAATTCTACTCCCTAATAAAAATATGATCATAAGGATCTTTTATTAACACCAACTAAATGCCTAGTGCATGTTTACACCATTTCTTGCCTTTGGGAGAGTACAAAATCAACCCCGTTCATTAGAAAAAGACGCTGCTAGCATCTTACGACTCTATCGTTATTTCATGGGATGTGCTCGGCTTCCCCCTTGTAAACATTCACAGCAAGAACTCGTCTTGCCACCCAACGAAAAATAAATTTCCTTTCTCCCGTCATATGCCTAAAAGCAGGCGGAATTTCTATGGGCAGAGCTTCTTTGCAAAAACTTACCGCATGTATAACACATTGCCGCAGGACTGTTTTCCTTCTGATTGCAACCTGGTCGTCTTCAAAACCAATCTAAACAAATTACTGTCATGGAGGGTCCCAAATTAATCAAACGCAGTGCATACCTTTGATCAATGTTAGTACGCATATAGTGTTCCTCAACTTTTGGCTGGCATTCATTTCTGTACCATTAACCCTGACTCTCAAGGGGTTCTTGGCCTTGATAAGCGGAGACCTCGAAAGTAAAAAAAAAATCGCTACATCGTAAAAATCTAGGCCAAAAGATAGATTTCGTTTTAGAGTGTTTGTTTTTTTATTTAAATAAAAAATGTCTACCGGCCAAAATATCGGTGATTAGAGATTTCTTTTTGAAAAGCAAAAGGAGTAGGTAAACGATTCAGATAATGATACGCAATGACTGAACGCTAAAAGCATCACGTGGGATCGAGTGTGGGTGGCGGTGTAGCTATTTTGTCTGTTTGAGTAGAGCGGTTGGGGGTTGGGGGTTGAGGAGAAAAAGAAAACTAATGGCAGAGATAAGAGAGTTCCAAATAAGAATGACGCCACAACCATTTCGTGAAGGGAGCAGAAGAATCAAATTGAGTCAAGTCTTCAGGCAGCTTTTAAAAGAACTGTCAAGTTCCATAAAGCATTTTAGTCTCTCCTGTGTTGAAACACACAAAGCTTTCACAATCTCTTTCTCTCTCTCTCTCTCTCTCTCTCTCTCTCTCTCTATATATATATATATATATATATATATATATATATATATATATATATATATATATATATATATTAGTACTTCATGTATCCACATAAAATATTATAAGGAGATATAATTTTTTATGTGTCAGTTTTCAGTATTTACTTCAACAGTGCTCGGTACGTAAGTAGAGCTAGGTAGTAAGCAATGAAAATATATATGGCAATCAAGCTACACAGAGGCTCCCGTGTTTCATCCCCGGGGGGAATCGTCAGGCTAAATGCATGGAGTTATTTTTGTCAGGTGTTTTTATATACATGGCTTGCTAGTTAACCAATCAGATTCTTTGTTGTTCATCTGATCTTGTGGGGTTATTCATTTTATATACACTCACAAATATATTCGATAATACGGATATCGGCCTTTATAGAGATGATGGATTAGCGATAATAAGAGACTCTAACAAAGTCAAGGGAGAAAATTTCAAGAAAATTATACATATGGAAATGAAAAAACTAGGCCTAAAGGTAGAAGTAATGGCTAACATTAAAACAACGAACTTTCTAGACGTCACATTAAACTTAAGTAAAAACACCTACGAACCATACCTAAAAGATAACGCCAACCCAATATACGTACACCCAAAGTCTAATCACCCCCCATCAATCATAAAACATATCCCGAATTCGATCGAAAGTAGGCTTATCAACAATTCTAGCGACGAAAGCGTTTTTAAAAAATCAATCAACATTTACAATACAGCTCTAAAAAATAGTGGTTACCACAATACCGAAATCAAATATAAAAAAACAGGACACAAATAATTACAACAAAATTAAAAATAAAAACAAAAGAAAAAGAAATATAATCTACTATACCCCTCCCTATAACCAGATGCTAAAAACTAAACTAGTCAAAAAATTCCTAAATCTGATTGAAAAACACTTCCCCGTAACCAACCCTCTACATAAAATATTCAATAAAAATAATCTAAAACTATCCTACAGCTGCTGTGAAAACCTAGAAATGATAATTAAGGCACACAACAACAAAATACTAAAAGACAAAAACAGAGAAGAAAAAAATAAACAAAGTGGAAAATATAACAAAAATAACACTACGAAGAACAAAAATATAAACAATACTAATAGAAATAAATAAAACACAAATAATAATAACCACCCGAATAGAAACGAAAAAGTTAGCAATGAAGAGAAAAGATGTAACTGCATAAATCGTAAACGTTGTCCACTACAAAATAAATGCCTAACTAAAAGTGTTGTATACCAAGCAACGATATTTGCCAACGAAAGACCAAATAACAAGAAATACTACGTGGGTATGACATCCCTAGACTTTAAGACCAGATACTATGACCATAAAAGCACATTTAGAAACAAAGAATGTCGAACTAAAACAGCACTAGCTAACCATTATTGGGAGCTCAAAGAAAATGGACACTCCCCAATAATTGAATGGAAAATAGTAAGACAGGCCAGTACATGTAGAAACTTAGACGACCCGTGTAGATTATGCCTGAATGAAAAATACGAAATCCTAAATTTTAAAGATCCCCGAAACCTATTAAACTCTAGAAGTAAAATAGCAAACAGCTGTTTACACAGAAATAAATTTACCTTAGGATGATATATAATAAATAAAATAAATAAATAAATAAAAAACTGAATTAGTTAAAATTTAAAACCTAAAATAGAAATACAAGAAACCACGTGTTAAAATAAATTCGCCCACTGTATTGACAAAACAAAGGAAACAGGATATAGGAAAATCCATTGTTAACAAAAATAGGAGCGTCACCAACAATGCCTTTGTTCGAGGGAAGCCCAACGATTGGCTGAGGGAAAACAAAGAATATGATTGGTATACTAGCAAGCCATGTATATAAAAACACCTGACAAAATAACTCCATGCATTTAGCCTGACGATTCCCCCCGGGGATGAAACACGGGAGCCTCTGTGTAGCTTGATTGCCATATATATTTTCATTGCTTACTATATATATATATATATATATATATATATTGGTACAGAATAATTAGTACAACATTCGTACCGTCGGTTTCAAGCTCAGAAGGACTTAATCATTCGGCTCTCTTCAGCTTATGTTGTCACCTGTTTCAGAAATGTGAATTCACGTATCACTCTTGTTTGGATGCGTTATTTGCTTTAGAGTGTTATGTATATTAGTTTAAATTTAGAGTTAGAGAGGTTTAATAAGGTTTTAAAAAAGGAGGGTGAAATGTAACAGTTGAGATTTGAAATTGGAAAAAAATTTTAAATATAAAAAGCTGTTGTTTTTTTTTATATCTCAATACAAATCCCATGATTCAATGTATATAAGGAGCGTATATTTGGCCGTTATTGTTTTGAGGGTTAATTATGTGTCTTCTAGAGAATGTTGAGGAGAGAAAATGGGTTGAAAGATTATACTTACGAATAAATAAAAAAGATTAAAAAACACATAGTAAATTCAAATTGAACGCCTGGATTAACCCAAAAGAATTTAAACTAAGATTAAACCTGGGTTCGGTCTTGGCAGCGTGTCAATCGGTCTAAGGGCAGTAACTCTACAGGGTTTTTGAATGATTCTGTATTCGGGATTTAACATTATAAACTAAGGTATAATGAAAGCTTATGGGAGTAATAATATTGGTATACTGATTAACTTAGGTTTAGAGATAAAAGCAAGGATCTGGTCGGCAAGATTGAATATGTTTAGGAGATATAGGAGGTTTAACATTTTTAACTAAGATATAGTGGAGACTTATGGGAGTGATAATAATGTGAAATGGGGGTGTTACTCTCTTAATAACTGGAAAAATTATTATTGGAAAAGTTATTCTTTCATATTTACGTGGTGTAAATTATTGGTTTTATTTATATTTATGAGGGGTGATAGTTGGGAGGATTTCCCGTAGTAGAAGTCAGTATTTAGTAGGGTAATTATGGGGTTATGTATTGGGCAGATGGGTGTTGTTGAATGGCCTTCATGTGTATCGGTAAGTCCAATTTATAAGTAGTGCTTGTCTCCTCTGGATGCATCCTTTAAAGATTTCATCTCTAATGTTCAAACAGATTGTATTTGGGTCAATAATGCCCCTTAATGTATGGTATTTTTCTGCGTCACATAGAAGACATCTATTCATGGATGGAGAAAAGGATGGTCTTCTCTCTATTACTTTCCATTTGATAGTGAAGGGTGTCTTTTCATCTTTAAGTTTCCATATCCGGGTCGCAAGTGCAGTATTTGCCTTATATATTAAGGGCCATCAAGCACTCTGTTGGGATTTTTCCTACAATATTACAAAAGAAGTTATACATATATATATATATATATATATATATATATATGATAATAAAACAAATGTCAAGTTATATACTTTATAAGTAAGTTATATACTTTATAAGTTTATTATATAGTACAATATAGTTTATAAAGAACTGTATGTGGTTAGGAGCTGAAAGACTTTGCAATTCGGACCAAATATACAAGGAAGACGTTTTTAGGCATAAGTGATTTACATGTATTGATCTTCACATATATTGAAGTTTAACTGCTTTTTTACCTATATATATTTGAATACTATTATATCCTTCATATTATAATATTCCAATGGATTATACCATTTTGAAACATCATACACCTTATGGTTCATTATTGCAAAACCATTCAGCTTCTTCCCATGTACAAATAGTTAGTTCAGAACTCATAAACAATTGATAAATATTTTTTTTAAATTCAAATTAATAATTTAAACGTTTTTTTTCTTCTGCTGAAAAGACATGTTTCTTTGAAAAAAACATGGTTTAAAGGGCGTTTTTATAAACTATTATATGCGGTATTATATAATAAACTTGTAAAGTATATAACTTTACATTTATTTTATTATCATATGTCCTCTATAATAATGCTATATTCACAATATTGAGCATATTTCTTTCGCATCAGGAATTAATATAAAATTTATTTTAGTATACTTGAAAAAATATATTACTACTGCTCAACAGCGTGACTGACTATGGCAATATTGGAAGAAAAATTTCGACGTTCCACTACAACACTAACATCAAGAAGTCTTCTTGTGGACGTGACCTCCTCAATGACATCACTTAGCAAGACCTTTGTCAGCCTCTGTTCAGCCATCTATGTAAAACTGTACACAGCTATGACGCGACTTAGAATTTGCATCATCAGTTTGAAAACCCTATCTTGTTCAGAACACTGACCGCCAGTAAACCGCCTAGAGACGTGGAACCAAGAGAATACCCTCAATCAGACACATGCCATACTCTGAACGTCTTGCTTCCCTGGAATTGGATTAATTGAGGATCCGACGTCTGACAACTTGCTTGGTAAACACTCACAAAATTATTAAACATCTTGTAAACAAAAACCCTCGGCACCTTTATGTTCTCCATATCTCTAACACACATGGGCATGTCTACAAAGTCAGAAAACAGCACAGCTCCCACGTCTTTCGAGAACATTTTTTCACGCTGAGAGAGCACGGAACAAACTCGCGGTGTACGCTGTTGGCTGCCGAGACATGATACCCTGATGTCCATACACATGCACACATGTACATGCACTTTTGTAGTTGTAGTGAATAGAAATAGTGAAACATAATTGATGGTGTATTGTTGTTATTACCCAGTGGTGACTCCTTCGGGGAGAAACGCTATGCTACAACTGCTACTGCGAACAACGCAAGACGTCATTAACAGCAACACACGACACGCGCTGAGCATATCTGTTTACGGGGCGAAAATTCGTCCACTGTGAGTGGCGAGTTGTTGGAGGCGTGATAAAAAGGATACGGGGTATGTTACACTGAAAAAGTAAAATAAATAATTAAAGATCATTAATGACTTCTTTAGTTTTAAATGTCAATATTTTCATTCTGTCATATCATTTACTCTGTGGGCCACGATTTCTTCGTATATATATAAAGTATATAACTTACTTATAAATTTGTTTCATTATCATATATATATATATTGTGTATGTCTGTAAGTAAGATATGAAGATATGTTTATGTTTATATATTTGTTTGTACATGATTCACTACTAAACTAATTTACCTGTCATTATTAATTTTGAAACACATCTCATAGGCGTAAAATGTCGTAATGTGGGGTATATCAAGTGCTGCAATTTAGTTTTATGAAAATGGGTGGAAGCGCTTTGCGAAAATTCAGATACGTCCGATTTTTGTGAAAGTTTAGCAATAAGTATTACACAAAAATTCATAAATATTCTTCAAATTTCAGTTTATTTGGAATATTTTAAAAGGTTTAGTGCGACCTAATATGTGCACAACGTCCAAATTGAAAATACTAATTCTTCCGATTTGCAATGAATTTGATACATAGTCATTAGGCACAAATTAAGAAAGATTCCCTGAAGTACAATTTCTTCTTAAGACCCCCTTAAGATTAAGCGTTAAACTATAGACATTTTCTAGAAAAAAAACGTAATGAATTTTGATCAAGATTATAATACAGATCCTAGACATAAGATTTACTATAATTGTATGTTGATTGTAATCTTCGTAAGATAACATAAAAGTGGTGCAAACTGCTTCGGTTGTGAAAACTTATTTTACCTGTCCTGGGACAGGTATTCCTCTAGTATCTTTATAAAGTTAGGTATGTTTATATGTTTATTGATTTGTGTGTACATGATTCATTCCTAAACTAATTGCCCGATCATGATCAATTTTGGAACACAGCTGCGAGGCGTAAGGCAACCAAATGTGAGTTATATTTAGCTTAATTTGATTTTTTTCACCTCCGAGTTTTTGTCAAATTAAAACAATAGTTATTAGACATCAATTAATAAATATTCCCAAAATTTCTATTTTTTTAGAATTTTTTCAAGGGATGTTAGTGTTCATAATATGAGAAAAAAACCGTTTGAAAATTCAAATATATCAGATTTGCATTGAATGTTATTCATAATCATTAGACACCAATAAAGCAAGATCCCCTGAATTTGAATTTCTTCTCAAGACCCATGAAGCTTAATTCTTTAAATTTAGAAATGTTCTTATTCAAAATAAGGTTATTAATTTTTATCGAAATTAGAATATGGATTAAATAGATAAGTTTGAGTTTAATCTCCATAATGGGGCTTAAAAGTGATGCGAAATTGGGGAATCATTTTTACCGTCCTTGTACCGGTATTCACCTGATTATATATATATATATATATATATATATATATATATATATATATATATATATATAATTGCGTAAAAATATATGTTAGTGTATATATTTTTTATTATATAGCCAAAACTATTCAAAGTAAACACACGATGATTGTTAACATTTTACAACAGAGCATATATAAATAAAAAATATTTCGCTACATTCCAGTGACCAAGTTTTATTCAGTTTTTTCATATCTTTTATAATCAAACGAAAAACTTCCTTGAATTTTGACGAACCGTTTCGTGCACAGATGAACAACCAACAATGTATATGTCAATTCAGGAACTTTTCATCTCTTCAGGAAACCAAAGTTCTCTCC
This sequence comes from Sepiola atlantica, assembly GCA_963556195.1. Classification (NCBI taxonomy): domain Eukaryota; kingdom Metazoa; phylum Mollusca; class Cephalopoda; order Sepiida; family Sepiolidae; genus Sepiola; species Sepiola atlantica. The sequence goes on along the minus strand of OY744525.1, from coordinate 92,049,680 downwards.
CAGAAAAAATATTATAAGGCAGCAAACAAAAAAGTGTACAAACCACGAAACTTACATTGAAACAAGTTCTACCGAGCGGAACACGCCCCATTTATGCGGCTATATATATATATATATATATATATATATATATATATATATATATATATATATATATATATATATAAAATTGAGTAGGGTAACAGAATATAGTAGATCGATTAATTCAACGTTATAAATAATATAAGATATTTCTTGATTAAAAATGTAAAAAGTAAATTATCTTTATTAAACCCTAAATATCTTGGGGCGTAGACAATTACGTATATTCGGTTACAAACAGACACATAATCTCTATTATATTTACATATTTATTTCACCAAGTTTTTATTTATTACAAAGTTATTTATTTAAAATATATAAGCTCTACTAAATGAATGGTCAGATATATCCTACCCGAATGATTACTAAGTAATAACTTTGACTATATCTGTGGATTTTCTTCCTTTATCGAAATGTTATTACTTGTTTCACCGTAGGCATCCAATTAACTTAGCGCCCTAACCTCGTCATCATTAATTCAGGTTGACACTGAATCGGTCGCGACGAATCTCTCCCATCACCCATCTAATTTCCCTTGCGCGTCCATATTAGCCCGATCGGCGCCCCCCCCCCCACTAACACTCACACACACCAACAGAAAATTAAAAGAGAGAAAGAAAGAAAACAAATCAAATGTTGCTAATAAAAGGCAATCCGAAACAAAACGAAAAAAATGAAGAAAAGTACTTAATGCTGTAGAATACAAGAAACGTATCCGTTCGAGCGTGATCACACATGGCAGGAAAATGTTGTCAGATCTGATCACATCGAGCCAAGGTAAGTACGTAATTTGGTCGAATGAATATAGGCATGATCTATAATATAAATATAGTGTCTATATTTCTGTCTGTTTGTCTATCCTATATATATATATTAATATGTACAGGATTCACGTCTACTCAAAAACTTTGTATATTTTTGTATTTCAATATATTTTATATTTTCAAATATGTGTTTACAGTAACATAGTTTTACTGTTTCATCCCTATGATCTCTTCTGATGATAAAAGCTTGCATTTTTGAAGATTCGTGGGTTAAGGATAAGAAGTTTGTTTATATATTCCTTGTTTAAACTACTTGATGATTCAATAGATATCATTCGTTTTTCAATTTTTTATTCTCATCACACATTTCATTTATATATATAGTTCAGATAGATTCGAATAGGAATCAATTTCCAGAGAAACGATGAAGCTCAATATTTAATATTTAAAAAAAAATTTAAATTGCAATATGGCTAGCAATAAATAAAGTATTATTTTATGATTTAATGGAATTTTCAATCCAAAATAATGATTACACATGTTTCAAGAGAAGTCCAAATTCTAACGGTCCTACTATTCTTCTGGAGATTTTCGTCTGGATTTCGTGAAATAGTTCGGATTCTGTGTCCTTCTAATGAAGGTGGAGTCAACTATGACACGTTGAATTACTTATGAGCGCTGTGAACTTGTCAAGAAACATATGTGATATTTGTCTTGTTCCGGAATTGTCATTAAATCATAGAATGGTATCCGCCTGTCTGTCTGTCTTTCTCTTTCTCAGTCCGTGGATGCAAGTTGTATACGACTATATTATAGCACGGACTTCGCTGGCATTCACCATATTTCATGGAGCCAATATCGATCTCATAAGCAAGTTCCGCTCGAGCGTTGAACACTGTGGACGATAAGATGCTTCCCCCCAAAATTGGGGTCACCCCCTAAACTGTAACGTTTACAAAAAATAATGAGCCTATGTTACACACCATGTTGCCTAGAATATATATTACAAAATTTATAATGATCCGTTCATTAATTTAGGAAATTACCCTGAGATATATACATACCTAATATATATATATATGTTTGATTAAACAACAGGTACAATTCATGTTTGTTTCTTTTATGATCCATATTTTCAAATTGGCTCACACACGATTTAATCTTCTGTTCAAGTGTGAACGTTTTCAACTCCCATGATTAAAAAACACTGCGATCCCCGCTGTCTCAAATTGCAACATGCGCCTCTCCATAATGGAAGCCTTACTCATTCGAGAAAAAACCTACCATTAACAAAGCTCGATATGTGGGGGTAGAAGGTATACTAAAATGCTTTTAATAAACAAATTAAGAAATAAACTAAAAAAAAATTGCTTTAATCGGCTTTCTTAATAAATTCATCAATTTTAATTTGCGTCACTCATCACGTGCCTGGTGATTGGAGTCGAAAACGTTTGCAGTTTTGGCGAGTTCCTATTCACACTTGAACAGAACATTAGATCGTTGGTCAGCAAACTTGAAAAGATGGATAAAAAAGAAACAAACAAGACCTGCCACTGTTGTTTAATCAAAAATGCATCAACAAAGAAATACTGCCTAAGTATACATATATATATATATATATATATATATATATAGTTAGGTACGTTTATATAATTATATATTTCTATGTACAGGATTCACTCCTAAACTAATTAATTGATATTTAAGAATGTTTGGAACACAGCCGTTCGGCATGAGGGGTACAAATGTGGTCTATATTTTGTTTTTTTTAGAAAGGGGATAAATGTGGGGTGGAAGCCGTTCGTGAAAATTCAAATACCTTCGATATTTGTGAAATTTTAACAATAGATATTAAACATCAACAAATACATTTTCTTCAAACTTCATTTTCTTTTGAGTATTTTAAAGGGTTTTTAGGTGACATAATATGGACACACCCTCCCATTAGAAAATCAAACTATTTTAGATTTGCAGTCAATTTGATCCATGGTCATTAGATACAAATTAAGCAAGATTCCCTGAATTTCAATTCTTTCTTAAGACGTCTTAAACTTAAAGCTTAAATTTGACACATTTTCTAGAATCAAAACCATGTAAAGAAATTTGACTGAAATTAGAATAAGGATTCTAGACACAAAGTAATACTATCATTATGTCTTGATTTTAAACTTCGCATGGAGACATAAAAGTGGTGCAAACCGTTCCGTTTTTGGAATTAATTTTACCCGTCTTGTCACAGGTCTTTTCCAGCATATATTTTTTACCGTGACCATTAGTTTCACGCACAGGCGCGATTATTCGCCTGCATGATATTCAAATTCGGAGTCGAACTCACGTTTTTTTGCCATTCTGCAGTGTCGACCTTCTCGAGGACTAGTGACAGGAAGTCAAAAATCGGCAAAACCGTGAGTTCGACTCTGCATTTGAATATCATGCCGTCCGTCTGATTATACTGTGAACGTGCGTGAATCCAGTAAGTTTACAACAGCCTATATTTTGAAGTAATATTAAGCAGCGAGCAGTGTATAGAAATCCAAATAAAAATTCTGAACCGCCCAAAATAGCCAATTCCCGAAGCTATCTGTATATATATATATATATATATATATATATATATATGAGTAAAATATTTCATCTGTTTTAATCTATTTAAATTCGTAATTTTTTAAACGAGAAAGAGACCAATGAAATGCAGATTAAAAAAAAAATTAAATGTTATTTATTTGAAATTAAAATTTTCGATTCATAAAAGAAGGATGCAGATCAGGAGGATATAGACAATATTTTTTCTTTCTTTTTTTTTAAGCGACATGTTTATTTTTTTTAAATCTGCATTTTATTGGTCTCTTTACCGTTTTAAAAATTACAAATTTAAATGCATTCAAACAGTGGAAATAGTTTACTCATAACTTACACGTGTGTATCAAGGCACACTACTTATATCGGACATTACACACTAGACTTCAATAATAACAAAAGTTCAAGACTAAGTGACAACATGTCGCTGAAAAAAAGTAAGAAAAAATATTGTTTGTATCCTCCTGATGAAGATTCTTTTATTAATCGGAAATTTGAATTTTAAATAAATAACATTTTATTGGTCTCTTTTCCGTTATAAATATATATATATATATATATATATATATATATATGTTAAGCTAAAGTCCAAATCCCCCCAAAATTCGGTGCATTTTGACACGAACAGTTTCGCTTATAGACAAACGACCGCAATGATTGTGTATATATATATATATATATATATATACTTTTTATTTTATTTTAAATGTGTTTTGTTACGTAAACATGATTTAAGTAAAAATAAGTAATTTATTATTTAACCGAAAATATTGTGATAAATGACGAGAACCATAGAGAGAAAAATATAGTGAATCCAATTGATCCATTTAGTATCACTATTACTCTCTCTAAAAGAAAAGCTATAACAGCGAGAGAGAGAGACCCCCTCTCTCTCGCTGTTATAGCTTTTCTTTTTCACATAGTGCTTGGAATTGATTTATTACTACCTTTAAAAGAAATCTATGAGAGTGTGAGAGAAAAAGAGGGAGAAAGAGAGTGAGAATGTGTGTAAACAGTAAGCAATGCAAATATTTGTTTTAGTCGATTGGCCCTTCAATAAGTACGACAGAGAAAGGGTAATGGCGCCTCATTCAATTTGAACAGCTTCGTCTTAGTTTTCACTCTGCTAACTTTGTTTTGAATTCTGTGTCTTCCTCCAAAAGTTTGTATCACTATCAAATAATAGGAAAATATTTTTCTGAAGATGTATTTTGTTTTTCAGATAAATTGTGATAAATACGGTATAGCACCTTCCTTAATGTTCACATTAATCCCAAAGTGTAATAAAAGTAAGATAAATTAATGTAAAGTTAATGTAGTTGAAAGGTTTAAACTGTTTTTGTCGGCCTACCTTGTAACCTCTTGCTTGCCTGTTGAGCTCGTGCATCGCTTACCCTTTTGCTAGGCTGTTTGGAGTCCAGGGAGTTTAACGCTGGTGGACGGATCTCTTTCAGGTTTGGTTTGTCTGCGAACTGACACAACATGAAGGTAGTTAAGTCTCCTTGGTAGAATGGCTGAGGTCGTAGTGCTTTTTAAGGGTCAGCACTTTCCCTGGTGATAGTTCAAGAGACCGAACTTGTGAAATTTAAATTGAAGCCTTTTAATTGAAATTTAAGCCTTTTCATTTCAATATATGCTGTTGTAATTTGAATTTAAGCTGTTTTAATAGTAATTTAATCTGTTTTAATTTGAAGTTTAGCCGTATTAATTTGAGAGGGAGCTATTTTAATTTGAATTATAGCAGTTTAAATTTGAAATTAAACCTTGTACATTTGAAATCTATCTATTTTTAAATGTTAAGTTTAGCTTTATTAATTTTGATTTAAACTTTTATTAAATTTGAGCTTTAATTTTCGTAATCTTAATTTAAGCATTTTATATTTGAAGTTGAGCTTTATTAGTTTTAAGTCAGGCTTTGTAAATATGGTTAAGCCTTTTTGATTTGAATTTAAGCTTTTATAATTTAAAGTAAAGCTTTTTTAAATTTGGATTTAAGCCATTTTTAATTTGAAGCTGGGTTTTATTAATATGGGGTTTATCTTATTTAATTTGTGGTTTATTCTTTTTTGTTTGAATTGAAGCATTTTAGATTTGAAGTTAAACCTTGTTAGTTTTATATTCATCTTTTTTAAAAAGAATATGTTGATCTGTTGTTCAACATGTTTGATTTGACGTTTTTAGTTCAACTAATCTTATATAATACGTAAAGATCATGAAGAAAAGAAGTTGTATTCTACGAAGTGCTAATAAATTTAACGTCCGTCCCACGATCAAGCTAGACTATGTGCACTATTTCTTACGCTTATGGGGAAGTAATTTTTATTGAATTAGTCTGAAAGTTTTCTGCTCTCTCTCTCTCTCTCTCTCTCACTCTCTCACTCTCTCTCTCTCTTTCTCTCTCTCACACACCCGACAACGGTTGTAAGGTTTGGTGGTGGTTTAAAAAAGTATACTACCATCTCGCTATTCCCTAGATTGGCACCAGGGGATTTCTTCCTTTATCCGATACAGAAACACCGCCTCCATAGAATTCATTGTGATAGCAAAACAAGTTAAATGATCCGACAGAAGTGTCTGCAATTTTATGGAGATTAATGGAGAAAAAAAGTTCCAGTCGTCCCACGTAAGGGAAATTCTTATCGCCATTCATCTCGAATCTATTTCATTTTCACTGTTCTTTCTCCCTCACTCTCTCGTATATTTTCAAGCCACATTCAAACTCAGACCAACGTTATTACGTTGCCCAGAACACCGAATTCGAATGTTCCACGTGCAAAAAAGCAAGTCTCTCGCTCTTTTTCTCTGTCTCTGTCTCTCTCTCTCTCTCTATATATATATATATATATATATGTCTAGGACTTCCGGTTTGTTTCTTTCATAGGTTGTGGGCTGCGGCGTTGTCTGATTGTGGAAATTATTATATATATATATATATATATATATATAATTATTATTTCTATAATAAATATTTAATACTCACAGACATGTTTCATATTAACTAACAATCATCAATGTGGAATACCCTTCTTGGTACGAGTAAAATTAATTCCCGAACAGAACAGTTTTGCACCACCTTTATGTTTCATTATGAAGTTTAAAATTAAACTAAAACTTATGTCTCAATTATTTATTCCAATTTTGATCAAAATTCATTACATAATTAAGATTCTAGAAAATGTATCAAATTCAAGGTCAAAGTTCATGGGTGTGAAGAAGAAGTGTGAATTCAGGAAATTTTTCGTAATTCGTGTCTAATAATAGCAACTAACTGTAGATACAAAATAAACTTTACTTTAGGATAACTAATTGAACATTTAAAAAACAACTAAATAAATACAAATACCGTAACAAAAAAATCTAAAATCGTGATAGGTAACAAAACAAACAAAAACAGAAGAGATGAATTATTTCAGCAACCACGTGTAGAGTAAGGTCACCTTTGTTATTATTACTCATTTAAAAGTGTGGAGCGAAAGATTCCTCTGAATTTGACACTCATTGGCTGATGGAAATAAATACCTCCGAGGGGGTAATAAAACCAACGAATCTGATTGGTTAGTTATCTAGAGTAAACACATATAGAACAGCACTCGTAAACCATGTATCCACGCAATTAACCTAATGATTTATCCCGAGAATGAAACCTTTCTTTGTAGCTTACTTGCCATACATATTTTTACATACTAGTAGTAAGCTATCCTCACGTATTGAGTATTGTTGAAGTAAATAATGAAAATATATATTGTAAAAGTATATTAATGTATGATATTATGTGTGTATATGCATGAAACAGTAATACAGAGTCATGAAACACATTCTATGGATTTCAATTTAGAAAGGAATCTAAGAAAAGTCCTTTAAGCTTAAGCCTTAAATTTTATACACTTTCTAGAATAAAAATCATGTAATAGATTTTGATACAAATTAGAATAAGGATTCTAAATATAAGGTTTAGTATCATTAAATCTTGATTTTAATGTTCGTAAGGGCACATGGCGTGCTAGGACGACTATTCGACTAGTATGTATAACTCAGTGTCTGCGTATATGTATGTGTGTGTGTGCGTATGTGTTATGTTTGTGTATTCCCTATAAAAAAAGGTTACATAATCTAAATAAAATTTAAGTGTATTCTTATGTAAAATTTACCGGGCTAGACAATTAAAGTCTTCTCCGAATCTTTAAATACACCCCTAAGGAGGCTATGAGGGCATCCCCCTCTTAAAACTATATATATCCTACTTTTATAAAATTTAAACCATGAGTAGAAAATTTTTTTTTGGGGGGGAAGACAATGGATTTGGTCCATAATCTCTAAGTACACTCCTAACCGAAGGGAGCTATGGGGGTCGAACCACCTTTAAAACTTAAAATATATCATACTTCGATGAAATTTATATCAAATGTATAACATTCTCCGAGGAATACAATATAAATGGTCCTCAATCTCTACGATACCCTGTATGTGCCGAATATCTACATGCCCCCCCCCCACCTTTAAGTGATCCACAGAGACAGAACCACTTAAAACTTTAAATACGTATATCCGATTTTTTATGAGTATTTTTTTAAAGTCAACTTTACAAGTGCTAGAATTGTTTAGTTAGGGAAGTCTCAGACTGATAACATCGAGTATGCATGTCTGTTTCTAACAACGAAGACATACTAGGAAGTGTACCTTAAATATAAGTGCATTTACATGTACAATTTGTATACTTGTGCAGCTTTTCTTCATTGGTGCACGTTTGATTAAACAACAGGGACAATTCCTGTTTGTTTACTTTTTGATCCATCTTTTCTTGTTGACGGACATCCTCGCTGTCTCACATTGCAACCTGCGCCTCCCCATAATTGAAGTCTTACTCATTCGAGAAAAGAAAGCCACCATCAATCAAGCTCGATATGAGAGGGGAGAAGGCATACTGAAATGCCTTTAATATATAATAAAAAATAAAAACGTTTTAATCGAGTTTCTCAATAGATTCACCAGTTTTAGTTTGCATAACTCCTCACGTGCCTGAAGAAGACTCATGGGAGTCGAAAACGTTAGCAATTTCGGCGAGTTTCTGTTCACACTCGAACAGAACATTAGATCATAAGTCCGTCAACATGAAAAGATGGAAAACAAAAGAAACAAACAGGAATTAAACCTGTTGTTTAATCAAACGTGCATCAATATATATATATATATATATATATATATATATATATATATATATATATATATATATATATATATATATATATATATTCTTAAATAATTATAGCTCCATTTACGCCTGGACACTTTAAGAGAAATAAAAATAAGTCAACGAATCAAAGCTAAAAATGCAAGTTCATGTCCATGTAATTTGTCGGACACTATAAGTCAGCTTACTATATGTCCGCTTAAAAATACATAATTGGGTTTATTTCTCTTCTTTCCGCATAGCTGTTGAGTTGCCCGCATTGGGTTGGAAGTTCAGATTTGAGTTAAAAGGTGACTTGCGTCTGGGTTTCGAATTGTGCGACCGGCCTAACAGTTATATCCACACTGACGATTCCACAAGGATAATAATTTTGTGGATAATAATTTTCAAATATTATATATATAGCTGTTGAGTATATATATATATATATATATATATATATATATATATATATATATATATATATATATATATATTCAACGTAAATTGAGCTATAATTATTTAATAATATATATATATATATATATATATATATATATATATATATATATATATATATATATATATATTGATGCATATATATATATAATGATGTAATTATTATCCACATAATATACGTTTCATTTTTTCGGAATCGTCAGTATAAGGATAACTGTTCTACAAGTCGCACGATTCGAACGTAGACACGAGTCACTTTTTAACTACAAATCTAAACATATATTTATATATTCCTTTTTTTAAGTATTATAAAATAATTAGTTTATATTAATTCCTAATACGATAAAAGTGTGCCCAATAGTGGGGATAGAGCACGATTATCCACATACGTAAACGGTTTATCAACTGAAACCCAATATATTCTTTATATTATAATATAATATTCCAATGGATGATACCCTTTGACACGTCATAATATATTTGGGGATTCATTATTACAAAGACTGTTTACTTCTACCCACATACACTTCTTGTTTTTTTTTCAGAATTCATAAACGATTGATCATCTTTCACAAACTTTTTCAAATTAATAATGTAAACCAATTCTTGTTAAATAATTGTTTGCTTCTGATAAGACGTTTAAAGATAGATTTTGTAACCTATCTTTAAACGTCTTCATAGCTCGCCATTTTGAAATGAATCGACCGTCTTTTTTAAGGGGGTGGGGGTAATTCTTCCCGGTATTACAACCTCCTTTGCGGGAAGGGGTAATGTAGTATATGTTCCGTTGTCATAAGACCATCTTCATGAGGACAACCATCTCCCTTTTTTAGGGTGGTGGTGGTAGTACTGCAGTATCTGGTCTGTTGTCATGATACCATACTCACAGGCATTACAATCCTCTTTTTATGGGGCGATCCTCCCAGGTATTACCTCTTTTTTTCGGGGGGGGGGGGGTATTATAGTATATGTTCGTTCCTCATGATACCATCATTCAATGATTACTTTCTCCGTTTGGAGAGAGGGAGTGTACTATCTGTTCCGTTGTCATGATATCATCCTCCCAGGTATTAACTCCTTCTTTTGTAGGGTGGAAGGCGTTCGTCATGATACCATACTCTCAGTCGTTACTTTCTCCTTTGGGGTTCAGTGTAGTATATGTTCAATCACCAAATCATTCTCCCAGGCTAGCTAAAATATTCGACGGAGGGAGCATATATTTGCTAGTATATATATATATATATATATATATATATATATATATATAGATATATAGATATATATATATATATATGTTAAATAGATATTAAATTATTGTTACCTAAAGACGCCGTAAGGTATAATTTCAGACGGTAGCCCACTGTATTAAGACATAAATAAAACTTAATTTCTCCCTATCACGTGATAATGTCCTAAATAGAAGATAGAGTGAAAGCGTACAGAGTTTGGTTAAGTCTCTGAATCGGGTTCACGTCTTGTGACCGTCTCAAATTATCGCTTTCTACACTGATGAAAGCGTAAGCTCGAAACACCGGCGTATGTAGGTATAAATAATTTAATATTGCTTTGTTAAATATTGTCTTAATAATAGAGCACTCTTTGGAGTTACAAGATTGTTGTCACTGGCGATTATCCGAAGTTCTCCTCTAACGTCGAACACTTTCGACCACAAGACACTTGTTCCGCTTCTCGGGTAAGTGTACGTTAATTTCAATTACTGTCTGTGACGATTTCTCGTGGCCGCGTGGGAATAGACGTTAGTCTCGTCATTCTAGTCTGAATCTACGAACTGCGTTCGATCCCATACACTGATAAGGGTAAAAAACGAAATAAATATCGTCTGTAGGTATAAAAACACTTTAATATTTCAAAATATTAACAGTACTATATATATATATATATATATATATATATATAATCGAAAAAATGAAAAGAAAATGGAACAAGAAACCCATGGAACTTACATACCGCAATTTGACCGAAAAATTTACTTGACCATTCGGATAATTGAAAAATTAAAAAAAAGTCTTATTAAGCAAAAACACTCCGTGTTATTTAATAATAGATTTTAGTGTAAATATCTCTTAATCGCGTGATAATCTCCAGTTGCCTTAAGTACTAAGTGAACGTATACAAGTTCAAGGAGTCTCTGTTAACCGGGTTCGCGCCCTGTGACCGTTGAGATTGTTATTTCCCTGCGCTGATGAGAGGGGTAAGCTTGAAATATGCTATTTATAAATAAATATTAAATTATTTATGTCTACAGACGTTAACGTTTCAAGCTTATTGCTCTTATCAGTGCAGGAAAGTAACAATTTCAGACAGTCGAGCTGCGCGAACCCGGTTCACAGAGTCAGCCTAGAATCTGCAAGCGGTCGTCATAGCCACTCGGCCACATAGATAGATAGATAGATAGATAGATAGATAGATAGATGATAGATAGATAGATAGATAGATAGATAGATAGATAGATAGATAGATAGATAGATAGATAGATAGAGATTTTAAAGAACAACACGAGTGCGTGTGAGACCACAAACGTGAATATGTGGTATTCTAAAAAAAGTGTACTTTATAATCTAAACGATACAGCATTTGGGGGTGGGGTGCGAATGGGTATAAGCGCGGAGGTGACAGTTGAAAGCAATGCACACCTTCATCTATATTTTGTCCTCCATTCCTCTACACACACAGTTTCATAGTTGGCTGAAACTGACACGTCAATTGTTCATTCCTAAATACCCAACAACTTCTAAAACCGTGTTTCCGTTCTTCTGCAAGAGTTGCCCTTCATTCTCTTTATATACGAGGGATGTCTGAAAAGTAACGGGACTCGGCGCGCAGTGTAATGCGTGCACTACGGGTGGAACACGGATATGCAGATTTTGTGATCACCTAACGCAAAACCTGAGCATAAGTCAGTCGTAAGACTGCAAATCTCCGCCTGACAAGGTAAGTATACGCCAAAGTCTTGCCTGGTACTTACTTTTCCATATTGTGTGTAGTATTCCCAGAGTGATGCAATGAAAACATTGATAACTCAAAAACTATTTATCTGATCAGGCTGAAATTTTGTAGGGTCGAGTATCATATCCATACATCAAATTTGAAAAAAATAGAAGTTGAGATTCCTTCAAAATTCTGACCTTATAAGGTTAAGGTCATATTCGATGTGGAACTTCATTGGCTACAATATGGGCCAAGTCGCGAGTCTCTACGATGAACAGACCCGAAGTAATCGCCAGAAGTGTGACATTCACCTTTTCCGTGACCTTGATTTTGCCTGACCTAGATATTCCAAACTTAAATCAGTTCTAAGTTTTGTTGTTTTTTATTATTATTTTTAGTCACTCAAAATAAGGTATTTTGCCACTGACACGTGATTAGTGAAACCATTCAGAGGGGCATCCGAACTGAGGAGTTGTGCAGCAAGATTTTTGTTCACATTACATTTAAATTGATGAATGTTAGTACAGTCGGGGAATCAGAGAGAAAAAGATGGAAATTCCACCGGCAAACGATCCGTTGAAAGACGCTAGTAAAAATGAAAATGTTTGCTGGCAGTTTCAGGTCTTTACAGTGAAGGGGCGGCATTTTTCTGCTAGTCGGATTATTCGGGATATTTATGTTAAGGGGGTACAAGTGTCGTAAGTTCATCGTATCACATTCCGTCGAATTACTTGTAAAAGCATCACAGGGGTTCAACATTGTAGCAATGGGACAGTGGCTGGAACTTGGTAGATAGTGCTCGATATATTAGGTTAGAAACTTTTTTTTGAACCCTGTCCCAGCTCAGATGTGGAAACAATACTCTATGCATTGGCGAATGGTGGTCTTTTAGAGATGTAGGTACTGATAGTTAGATCATGCCCGATATTTTAGCCAAGTTTGGTGACGATTGATCAAGCGATGTGGGCGCTAGGCTATATACAAACAAACAAACTTAAACACAACTGGGGAAAATGCAATTGGTGTATTAGGTGAATCTTACATGGATGTAATATTAGCTTCTTCATCACGACGCTGCATCTGCTGCTAACAACACAAACATCCACCATTTTCTATTGGCGAGGTACATTGTCGAACTGGAATAATCTCCGTATTCACTTGATCTTGCTCGTATGATTTTTTTTGTTTCTCCAGGCTCCAAGATATCCGTTTTGAAGGCGTGTTCGCCATCGAAAGGACCGTAACGACGGAGCTGTTGGGGTAGGGATGGATCCAAGAAGAATTCTTCCAGCAATGCGTAGAAGGGTTAGCGAGATGCATGGGAAAGTGCATTAGTCTTTAGGAGATCACTTTGAAAGTGAAATCCCATGACTTTTCAGACACACCATTTATATTAAAGATGAACAATTTTTGCCTGTCTTCTTTGTACTAATATGTCAATCGCTTATCAAGGCCCAAACGCCACTCGAGGATAAAGGTTAATGATCTTGTCAGGTGGGCCGTGAGACAAACACCTTGAGGACTGGAGACGATAATTGAAACGGGACAGAATTTGATTATTTAAGAGGAAGGCCAAACAAAATTTGTTAACATTGGACTTGAAAACGACCATTTTGTAGTCAGCTGGGAAGCAGCCTCGTTGTATTGTGTTCCGCAGACGGGTAATTCTTGGGAAGAAAATTGCTCATGGCTGCAAGTACACAGAGGAAGAAAGGAAATTTATTTACAGTGGTTGTAGCAAGACGAGTGGTTGTAGCTAGACGAGTTTTTGCTGTGAATGTTTTACATGAGGAAATGTAGATTGGAGCTCAGTCGAGCACCTAAAAAAATGATGATAGAGTTGAGAAAGGCTAGCAACGTCTCTTCTGTGAGTGAAACCATTTTTCCAGCGACCTTAGCAACAGATTTAGTGTGAGTTGTTCATTTCAGAGTAAAAGTCAGTCGTAGTAGATTATCAAATCAGGACTATTCCTAAAAGAGAGAGCCATTCATTTCAACTCGGACAAAATGAGGAACCGAGCGTTGGTGGTGAAAGGAGCGAAGATTTGTTTTAGATGTTTGTTTGAAATTGTGAATAGGTCGTTCGAAATTTGAAATGATTGACGATAGAATCTAGCATAGTGTCTCCGGTGATGCCGTCCGAAACAGAGCTGAGATGGAAAAGAGATTCATGGTCTTATTTACGACATGAAAAGAAACTGGAACTTTAGGAAGATTTCAATCATCCCAATAATCATAAGAGCCACTGGGCTCAAGAAAAAGAACTGTAAAAACTACCTGACGATTATATCCGATGAACCAAGTACAAGATTGAGATACAAACAATTGCACGTAACTGGACATTTAGACTCCTAAAAAGATCTCTCGGTTATAGTCTATGAAATAGCGGGTGAATGTCTGGCATCTTGTAGGATGGCCCGTATTACGCAAAAACAAAGAGAAAGAACATTGAAAAAAAAAAGAAACAGTCAGTTTGGGGCTAAGATCAATGTGTAGTATATGTATACTACACTTTATCTGTTCTGTCCTCGGTCAGTTAAGGAGAAATTCTTCTAGACTGAGGTAATTGTTATTTTTGTTTCAATTCAGGAGAATTTTTGGAGAAGCTGGATTTTTCCCCAAATTAAAAAACGACCTTCTGTCTAACTTTGCCCTTGCGGGGAGGCAACTAAATAGGGACATCGGAGAATTTGAAAAGAGAAAATTATGAGGAACATAATTTCCGGTCTTATCTAGTCTTTTATTTGAAGTTTATCATTTTTATTTTGAAGTTGGGCCTTTTTAATTTGAAAGTGAGTATAAAACCATGACTAATTATAGACCACCACACGCCGGCAGTGGCGTGGTGTAGTGTAATACAATTTTATTTCTATTATTTTAAGTATTCGGGCTGCTCCTATCTTGGGTGTTATTCTAACAACGTTTCGGTTGATGTAACCTCCGGCCTTCTTGAGGTATGTTTTGTGGAACTCGTGAATCTTTATGTCAAACTCGGGAATCTGTACGGAATTTCGCACGTAAGCCTTTATTTACTCCACGGGGATAGCTTGCTCTCGTTCCATCAGCTATGACCGGTTAGACGTCTTAAGTAATTCGTACTTGTATTCTTAGTTTCGCCCGTACTAAGAATTGAACCTTTAATCTCGAGATGACTATCATTTAGCATTTTTATCCGTTGCGTAGATCGTGGAATAGACGTATCGGGTTCGAATTCTGTATGAATCAATATATTTTCCCTTCATCCATGGATTAAATAGTAGGGCGCACTGGACTTCCAAGCAAATAATCTAAGAGAAGGAAAACTCCGAAATAACATCAGTTTTACTCTGCTTATCTCGGTATTGTTTCCAGACGTCCTGTATTTTTCTGTGTCACTGCACTCCAGCAATGCCGGTTCATCCGGTGTTATGTCGGTGATTTCGCAACCTTTGCTTCTACTGTAGAATCTCTGAAGGGGAATATCCATTTTTATACGCTGAGGAATGTGTATAGAACACAACAGTAACACTCTGGCCTACAAAAATGCCCGAGCAGCCCCGTCGGCATTCCCATGTAGGAGCGCATCAGACGATTAAAAATAAACTAACACCCTCTCAAAAAGAGAAAGTAAATCATGGGAGGGTGGACCTCCTAGAACTGTACAAAATCATACCTCAGCCCGAGAGAAGCAAAGCCAGTCTCGTACTGATTGTTGAGGGCGTATCCTTGACTGGCATGAACAACAAGTACCAACTGAAGCTGCGCCAGGTAAGTAAAGCAATTGGGGTTTAACATGATCCCCGTCGTGGTTTTTATAGATGTGACATCAAGACACGGTGTCAGTAAAAAGGGGAGTATTCCGAATGTGAATGAGAACGTCTACAAACCTTTTAGTGATACGCAATATTTGTTATTGAATAGCATAGAAATACATAACCCGGCCGGAAGTGGGAAATTATCAATGGCTAAAACCCTGAGGGTTCGTAAGAGTTGATTCCACTGATGACTATAAGACTAACCGATATCCTGCGGATGGACTCTACAAGCAACCTAGAGTCAGGGAAATACTTCTCTCTTTCAAATGTTACATAAGAAATAGGGTTTCTTTTCTTTTTACCTCCGGCACGGAAGTTATGTTTGCGATAGGGATTTGTTTGTTTGCTTGTTTGGTTGTTTGTTTGTGCACAGCCTAGCGTCCACATCGCATGGCCAATCGACACTAAACTTGGTCAAAATATTTGTCATAGTCTAACTTGGAACTGATTTAATGTTTGGATATCTACATCAAAGATCACAGTCACGAAATGGTTAAAGTCACACTTTTTGGCGAAAACTTCGGTTCTATCCATTGTAAAGATTAAATACTTGGTCCATATTGTAGCTAATTAAGTTCGGTATCTTATATGACTTTGATCTTTCACCTTGAAAAGTTCTGTCATGGTCAAAATTTTGACGGAATTGGAATTTCTGACTTTTCATAATTTGATGTATACTCGTACATCTGAAGCGCTTTGCTAACAGTAACAACCATACAAAATTCAGTCTGATCAGATTAATAGTTTTTGAGTTATTAACGTTTCCATGACATAACCCTGGGAATACTTCGTACAATATGGAGGAGTATGACCCAGATAAGACTTTGGCTTACCCTTGCGTTCATCAGGCGGATGTATGCAGTCTCACGACTGACTCGTGTTCTTGATTTTTTATATCAAAATTTTCTAATTTACTTTATCTTTAAACTTCACAATGAAATCAAATAAAAGTAACCTAACCCTAACCTTACATACGATCTATGCCTTAGAAAATTGATGAAACCAAGAATCGCATCCCCCCCCCCAATTAAATAGACGTAAAAAACGTAAAAGCCTATTTTAACATAAATTGTTAAGCCTTTATTAATGATATAAAACATATTTGTAAAATGTCAGTGCGTGGGGGGCGTTACTCACTGACTAGTTTGCTTATCAGCGGTGTGTGTTTTAGGGAATAAAATGGCTAACTTGTGTACGAATGAACCGAAATGCATTATGGTGGGATTTTATTTTGTAATTAAATGTGTTTGCGATGCGAGGGTGAGTGGCACTGCGCGCTTACTTGTTTGCTTGGCCGCGGTGTGTGTGTGTGTGTGTGTGTGTGTGTGCGTGTGTGTGTGTGTGTGTGTGCTTGGATGGTTTTGTTTTTAATTTACTGTGTAGAACCGGATCGCAACCTCTCATAAGTAAATTTACCTGAAAAGACAAAAAAGACACGTTTCACCAGAAATGCAAAGTTTCAATCGACTTAGATAGAATTATGTGTTATAATAAAAACAAAACAATCAACCAATTAGAAAACAATAAGAGCGAACAGTGAATTAATGAGATGTCATTTTGTAAAGCAATACATGAATTACTTAACCATAGGTCGTCGATCGCATACAAATAATTAGTTTTATTATAAGAGCTATTATTTTTCATTTTGAATATGAACTTGGCGTTTTAATCTCACTGTCAGTGCGATGAATGGCTTAACTTTATAAACATAGTGAAACGTTTACTGGTTTAAAATAGTAATGTTAATTATCCTTGCTAGTACAGCCCCCCCCCCCCTCTAAAAGAGTACGGTAATCCCTGGAAGGATGTTATCATGACAATAGAATAGATACGAACCTCCCCCCCCCCCCACAAAAAAAAACGAGGAGGCAATGTCTGAGAGGATAGTATTATGACGAACGAACATACACTACACACCTCCAAAAGAAGGAGATAATGTCTGGGAGGATGGTCCCATGACAGCAGAACAGACACTACACTACACCCCTTCAACAAAGAGGAGGTAATTTATGTGAGCATGGTCCACAATCAACAGAATAGACACTATACTACCGTCCCAAAAGGAGGAGGTAATGTCTAGGAGGATGGTATCATGACAACTGAACAGATACTACACTAAATCTCGTCTCTGAATTGAGCAGTAAAAGATAGTACAATTAATAGAAGTAATAGTATATCGCTACCCCCTCTAAAAGGCGAAGGTAATCCCTGTGAGGATGGTATCATTACAACAGAACAGTTAACCTCTCCAAAAAACGAGAAGACTGCCTGAGAAGATAGTATTATGAAAACGGAACAGATACTACACTACACCCCTTCCTTAATGAGGATGTTATGCCTGGGAGGATGGTCCCATAACAACAGAGTAGATATTATACTATTATCCCCAAAGGAGAAGGTAATGCCTAGGAAGAGTGTCCCATGACAACAGAACAGATACTACACTAAACCACCTCCCTGAATTGAGAAGTAAAAGATTGTCATCATCATCACCATCACCATCAGGGTTTCTGATCACTCTTGGATGAGGAACCATTCCCTGTTTTCCGTCCACCTTATTAGTGACTGTTATTACGGGTTTTTGCCATAGTAGCCACGCCCAGCACTGCGGGTTGGCAACGCTATTTGCCCATAGCTAGGTGTCCACATACAGCGCCTGGTTTTCCGAAATGGTCACCCATCTAGTACTTAACTTCGGTTATTTTGTGGGAACTGGTGTGTACAATAGTACAATTAATAAAAGTAATAATACAATTTCGGTTTCAGACAGACAGATACCAAATCCCCATAAGTAACAGAATGCAATGTAAAGTGAAAAAACGTGTGTGTGTTTTTCTGTTGTTTTTTTTTTTCAGTTTTGCAAACCTGGGAGCCACTCGTAAATAACAAGTTGGGGAGAACTCGCCGACGGTATTGAGTGATATGAAAGTGCAGACCAAAAAGAGGAAAGAAGAAAAAAATGGTCGAAGTAGAAAAATAAATACATAAAATAAACAAACTCTTCAAACTGCAAAGTAATTGGTTTCCGATCCTATGAAGGAGAGCGTGGCGAAGTCATTAGCGACTACGTTGATGTTTCTCTGGAAATCCTATCTGATGAAGAGGAATCATCCGATGATGCGACCGCTCAAACATTTTAAATGCAGACGTAGGAAAGTATGACTGCGTACATTTTCCAAATGGAGTACTGATGCTACACCACGAGAGGTGCCGTTCCCTTTCTTGTCATGACAGGGCACAAAATCGACTTCGCAATCTAGTGAAAGGTGATCTCTTCTCTTCTCTACATCCTCTTTCTCAAAGAAGAGACATTGCTAGTCTTTCTCTACTTCTTGGCCTTTTGGTCGAGATCAAAGTGTAGTATCTGTTCCGATGGATACTGCACCCTATAGACTGGTATTGTCTTGGCCTTCGGGGCTTGATTTACGCCGGTCTATGGGATTGTCCTGTGTAGTTCTAGGAGGTCCACCCTCCCAGGCTTTGCCTCCCCTCTTTGGGGATGAGTAAGTTTATTGCTTACTGCCTGAGGCGCCCCTACCGGGGAATGCTGACGGGGCTGCCCAAGCAATTTTTAAACCCCACTTTCCCAACCCGACCTTGGGTCACATCTTACTTGTGGGAGTAAGATAAAAACTGGCCTTGTGCCTAACTCTTGGAGAGGAGTAAATCAATACTCTATCGTTATTCCCATGGAAGATGCTAAACTCTGCTCCAATCTCTGATTTCTCCTTGTAAGATATTCACAGCAAGAACTCTAGTTACCAAAACTGAAAAGAATGTGCCTTTATTCTTCTATGTGCGTAACATCAAACAGAATTTTCGTGAAAAGAGTTTCTTTCCAAGAACCTCCTATTTGTGTAACACATTTCCATAGGACTTCTTCCCTGTAGACTACAGCATGGCCGTCTTTAAATCCAATAGTAATAAATGTTTTTCTTAAACTGTCCTTATAAGTAATCATCTCATAACATTCTTCATTATTCAGTTAACAATGCATACATTTTATTAACCCTTATCCTTGAGTTGCTTTTGGCTGTAATAAGTGGTGACTTATTAGTTAAAAATGAGGAAAGTGTGGGGAGAGAAGTATAATACCACAAGCTGAACTAGTTTATCAAACCAACTGTTGTCGCTGTATGTCGTTTTACAAACGTTTTTTTTTTTTAATCGCTCCTTGGATTTTTGTGTATAAGATCAAAGATTTGTTCTCACTCGGTATTTTTAATAGACTATTGTATTATTGTAGTTTGAAATAGCATATATTTCATTCATACTATTGTATTATTGTAGTTTGAAATAGCATATATTTCATTCATACTGTAGTTTTATTGTAGTTTGAAATAGCATATATTTCATTCATACTGTAGTTTGAAATATTATACTTTTGGCTTCATACTATTGTATTATTGTAGTTTGAAATATTATACTTTTGGCTTCATACTATTATATTATTGTAGTTTGAAATAGTATACTTTTTGCTTCATACTATTGTATTATTGTAGTTTTAAATAGTTTGCAGTAATATACTTTTGGCTTCATACTATTGTATTATTGTAGCTGGAATAGCATACTTTTGGCTTCATACTATTGTAGTATTGTAATTTGAAATATTATACTTTTGGCTTCATACTATTTTATTATTGTAGTTTAAAATAGTTTACTTTGGGTTTCATACTATTGTATTATTGTAGTTTGAAATAGTTTGCAGTAATATACGTATGGGCTTCATACTATTGTAGTATTGTAGTTTGAAATAGTATACTTTTGACTTCATACTATTGTAGTAGTGTAGTCTGGAATAATATAGATTTGGCTTCATACTATTGTATTATATTTTAATGCTCAATTAAAATCTTATTTATGGAGAGCGAAAACCTCAATTTTACGGCATACTAACACTTTCTTAACCCATTTAGAGTTTTCATTAAAAAGTAATATTTGTGTCGCATAAGGGGAGACGAGATCTTGTGAGCAAGACGAGAGGTGAAGGACAAAATTCACCCTCTTTTACAAAAGACAGCGTCTGATATAGACGTGCATCGAGGGCTTGTGCAAATCGCACTGCAACAGATTGGGGAAGGGTAGAAGTTGGACACAAATAAATAACGGCAGTTTGGGAATTCGAACCGCGTTAAAGAAAATCCGGGCTCGTTTTTCAATAAAAAGATTTGAACGGTTATTTAGTTTAATGATTCCTGCAAATATTAACATATAAACAAAATTTATAAAGATAGAGATTGTCTCCATGAAAAATTCCGAAACGTTTATATTTTTTTTTACAAAAATAAATAATTTCTAATTTGACAAATTAAAAGTACAATTATTACTCGTTTTTCATGCGTACTTGTTATAAACCTTTAAGAATGTGTAGGTAAGGTATTTTATTTCTTTGTGCATTGGCACCCACAAGAAAAGAAAAATACAGCGGCTGTTTGTTTTGACTTATTTTCACTTTGGTTTTCTATTCTTGAAGGACAAGGAAAATATACCCGCTGCTCGTAAAATTGTGCGGGGTGTTCTTTGATCTCCATTGTGAACAAATAGCTGACGTTGTATTGGGGAACAGATGATCATATCTCTCGGTGACACGTAGTAAATGGCTAATTGGATAATGACTTCTACTTCTAAAGATGTTCGTAGTTGAGATGTAGCAACCGAAGCAGAATTACGTAAACAGCCGGAAAAAGTCGAATGAAACGTATCGGTGTCAAAATAAAAACGAGGCGGCGTTCTACTAGACAAAATAACTAAGCAACATTAAAGCAAGAAAATCACTCAGTGTATGTTTATTTTTATGAAAAGTATTTATTTTTTGACGAAAATAATTTGTAAAATAACTTTTATATATATTTTTTCACGAGTAATCAAATTTAAAACATAATTTTTAAACTAAACTTAAACTAACCTAAAACTAACCCAACACTACTTTTATTGTCTTTGGTAACAGTTATTTGTTGACTATTTGTTTTGTTTTGTCATCCCTTTTTCTCTGTTAGAAATTCGTCAAGAATCGCCAATTTACGATTTTATTAATTTAACTTGCCGCATGCTTTTCTCGCCTTCTGATTGGATAAGCGCTTCGGCAATTTCCGACTGTCTACTTAAACAAAGTCGAAAAAGCCGAACGAAAAATCGGTTTTGTCTGGTTCCAAAGCTGTACCAGTACCTAATAGTGTAAGAAAATAAAAGGAAAATTCCAACACATTTTTGCTCAATGGCGTCATAGTCTTAGCTATTTTATCCCTTTACATATAATATAAGCTTTTGTTTGTTTTCACCGCGGAAAGGCGAACGATGACAGAGTTTCGAAAACAAAACACGTTCATAAACAGTCAATTCATGGGCCAAAGAGGCACATTTTCCTCTCTTCTTCGCCACGTCTTATTTTCGACTTCCAGTCCGTAACGTCATATTCTGAGACGTACTCCTAACCTCTATCATAACTTCTAATGGAATTTTCCATTCGCTCTTTAATTTTAACCTTATGTGAATAATTCCGTTTTGTACATAATGTTGCACTCACCTGCATCTAAATATTGCTACATTTTGACTTACTATTATTTTCATTTTCTCTTTCAGCTTTTCATTAATAATCTTCAAACCTCCGCTCTACAACTCCCGCAAGGCAAGGAAAAAATAAAACTGCTTTAGGTTTGATCCACTTTCTGAACTTCAACAAAGGTAAGAGATAAGCATCGGTTTCTAATTGGTCAAGATGAAGTTCTGATTTCAATCCCTGCACCGGGAAGGACAATTTATTTTATATTCCGGTCAACAAATATGTTAGTATTATTTTTGCAGCGTTAGGGTGATATTTGAAGACGATAGCTAACAAAAATATATAAGGATACATATATTTCCGAATTTAAATTTGTTTTATCTATGCTTCATGGTATCGTTCGAATAGTCTGTCAACAGAAAGCTCGTGTTCGTGTCGTAAGTTCGTGAATTTCCGGAAGTTGTCGGTGGCGTTCACTGATGATTGGCGATAACCGCGTGCTCCTAATCTCGATAGTACCGTAGTTTTTCAAAGACAGCTGGAAAAGTGATTATTGTACAAAGGGCATCTTTTGAAGATAACAATGAGCTGATCAGCCGACTGGTTGCCAATAATGGCCATACGTATAGGGTGGCCTAAAAAATCACCATACCCTCACTTCAAAACAGATATTTAAAATTATCGGACTTTGGGCTGGAATTAAGGTGTTGTATCTGTTGTGCCCGCGATCGGTGAAGGGGAAACACTTCTAGACTGAGGCAATTTTCATGTTTGTCCTAATCTAGTGTGTAATTCTTTTGACGAGTAGTATTTGCTCACATTAAAAAAACGAACTTGTGTCTAACTTTGACCTCGCGGAGAGGCAAGTAAATAGGGACTGAGCTTGTATTCTATTGGGTTCTCTTGAACTTATCAGACCTTGTTCTTCCGAAGGTTCTTCTTGAGTCGCTACAAAAGCTGTCGTTAACAACGTGTATTAGTCGATGTTTTCTAGGGTCTGATTGTATTGTCCAATGGCGTCGGCTGAAAATATGCCAACAATAATGCACAATGACAGCAAACAGTTAAAACTCCATAAGTACAAAAAGCAAATTATCTTCAGCAATACAGGTCGTAAACCCAACTTTTAACTAACGTACTCTCACTGTCCCAAACAAAAAAATTGTTTTGGACAATTCATAAAAAAAAGTTATAGCCTTTTATTTCAAAGCTGAGACTTCCCATGATAGCAGGTGGGGGGGGGAATAAAATATTCACATATCAAACGATAATTAAGTGAGCAAGTATCTTAAACTTATTTTTTCTACTTACATCAATTATCGACAATTTTTATCTTCTCCCGTCCCTTCGCCATAAGGTAAGACACATTTTTACTTCTTATAATTTTCAAACTGCATGAAACTTGGTCTATCAACTTATGTAAAATCGATCACGGATTATTCCTATTCTTGTACTTGACGCATTAAATGGAGTATTGCTGATTCAGCATAGGCGAATTAATCATGCGATACTAAAGTTTCCAGTGGAAAAATAGACGTTTGATTTTCAAAATATAATTCTGCTCTTTGCTTTCTTTGGGCTTCGCTAAACTTTGCAAACACACACTATTATGTTAGAGACTCTTTGTTGCGCCCTGTCCAAGAAAGAAAGAAAGACGGTTTGTGAACCAGCCCAGATGTGGCAACAATACTTCATGCATGGGCGAATGGTGATTTTATAGAGGTATAGTATACTGGCAGGGGTGATAAGTTTTCTAGCACGGTAGAGGAAGCCCATCTTTATATTTTGCAGCAGACGTGGCAGTATTTTCTATGTATTTATTTCAATTCATGCTGCCTATGAGAGGTTTGAACGTTGTACTCTAGAGGAGGGTGCTATCAGCCATGGCCATCGGTGGTTGGAAACGTATCTTATAATGTTTAAAGGAAAGACGGCTTTGTCTTTACGTTGTATGATGTCATTTATAATTATTCATCCCCGAGAAAAAAAGCATTTTATTAACAAAGTTCAACTTTACTAAGACTCCGTTTCTTTTTCTGACTTTCTTAGACATAGTCGATCTTTAGAATTTCATTAAATTCATCGTTTCACACCCTGCCCCTCCCCCTCCTCTTTCCGCTAAAAAAAAACTTTGGAGTTCTATCGACAAGCAGGGTGTTTGCACTTGACTCTTGTATGTCAACACTAGACAAATAAAGGCCTAGAATGGCCCCGCAAATACGCTTTTAATGACTCGAAGTTCACAGCACGTGAAATCAATCAACGTCATCTTTGGTATGTTCAAACATAAATAGAAATGGGAGCGTCGCAAAACTGGTGCACTTTTTCCACCTCTTTCTATAGAACGCAATAGGCGAATGCGTTTTACACATACGCACACAGACATACATACACACGCAAACATACATATACATACATACACACATACATACATACAGATAAACAAACATACGCCTACACGCTGAATTACGCACTTCTTATTAAACGGTTTTTGCCTCATTCTTCCGTCGCACTTGTTGTCTTTCGCATCGAATGCTCCCGCGTTGTTCTGTTTTCCAGTTCATCATCCTCGTGACGTCATATTCATCTCTCTTTCACCTTCGCCCTTTCGCTCTTTCACTCCCACCAGTTCCCCCCACGCTTTCACGATCTGTCAATTTTTCATTCTTTCTAGTCATCCTTTCTTTTTCTTTCATTTTTTTATTTATTGTATTTGTTTCGATCTCACAGACATTACCCCCCCCCCCCGCAGTTTATTTCACTCTTCCTCACGATTTCTTTTTGCTTTCATTCTCTTCATTTCCTCTGATTCATCAGCGTGTCTATTTTCACACATTTTTAATCCCTTCTAATCTAATATATAAAGTTATCTTGCCGGATTTTCAACGTCAGACACCAATAGCAACCCGTTTTACATATCGATGTCTCACAAGTCATAACCAAATAAAAGACGTGGATGTTCAAAAACATACCTCGTGTCTCCCACGTTCAACTACATAAATCCTCCATGATTGAAACAGTCATTCCACGATCGTCTCCAAGGGTAAATTTTCGCTGGAATTAAAGTTAGATACAACAACACAATGAAAAGGGGAGTTCGAAGAAAGGACCTTTTACTGTTGTCAACATTGCCTTCTTTTCTGCCAGCGGCAGGGGGTCCTTGGCCTTTTAGTTTATCGTCAATCTTAAGTCATTCTCAGCCAGTGCGATTCGCTCCGAGACTTCCAACCGACTGCATACACTCTTTAACCCCCCCTCTTTTATCCATGTGACATCGCCTCCGCTTCTGGCACACAGAAGGTCAAGCTGACATCCGAGTACATTAAGCTAACCCAGACTGAACTCTATTTCCGATTTTCCTTATTATTATTATTATTATTATTATTATTATTATTATTATTATTATTATTATTATTATTTTTAATATTATTATTATTATTATTATTATTATTATTATTATTATTATTATTCACTCACTAGGAGTTATCACACTGGTCATCGTCAGTGATCGCCCACTGCCAACAACCTGTGGTATTCCCTGGAGTCTGAGTGACAACAAGTCTCCTCAGACTTCCAGTATGCTCCACCTCTTTTCGTTCATCACCGCTGATGACCTTGCGGTATCGCAACAGCCACCTACCACAGATTTCCCGCTGATAAGGGCCATTGGTGCTTTCTGGGGCCCGAGTGGCAACAAGCCTCCCCAAGGTCCCAGAGCTGTCCGCGCTCTTCCAGTGGAGGTCTGGTTTGCGCTTTCCCTCCTCGACCCTCTGTCCATAATTTTCGTGGCGTCAGCCTATGCTTGCGCCTCTCTCGTGCGGTTGTATTTTCCCCGGTTCTGTTGTCTTGTGCTTCCATGTGTTTGTTCCCATTCGTTGCTTATGTGGGTTGGTTTCCGCATTCGAGGACATTTCTCAGGATTGTAGCTGTTTTGATCATTACTGTCCTTTGTATGGTCTCAGTTATCCCTTTGATTCCTATTTCTCCTAGTCTTTTCTCCATGTTTTGGGGGACTGTTCCTAGTGCTCCTATGATTATTGGTGTTATACTGACTTTCTTCATGTTCCATATTCCTTTCAATTCTCAAGTTCAGTATATTGGCTTCTTTTTTCTGTCTCTTTGATCTTCAATCTGTGGTCTGCTGGAACGGCAAAGTCTACGATTTTGCAGGATTTTTCTTTCTTGTTGATTATTATCATATCCGGTCTCCTTGCTGTTATGAGTTTGTCTGTTTGTACATTCATATCCCATATGATTTTGTGTTTTTCGTTTTCTAGTACAGTTTCTGGTTTGTGTTTGTACCGTTTTTTTGCATATTCGAAATTCAGTTGTTTGCACATTTCACGGTGTACTTCTTTCCCCACGCTGTCATGTATGTTCTTGTATTCCCTTTGTGCTAGCTTGCTGCATTCACTTATTATATGATTTATCGTTTTGTCTCTTTGTCCACACAATCGGCATTTGCTGTTTTCCTGGGTTTTATCTATCTTTGCTTTAATAAAGTTTGTCCTAATCGCATTGTTCTGTGCGGCCGTCAGCAGAGATTCCGTTTCTCTGTTCAAGTGTCCTTTTCTTAGCCATGCCCAGCTGTTTTCATTGGCTTCATCGCTTGTGAGTCTTATAAAGCGTCCATGTAGTTGTTTTTCTTCCCACTTTTCCTTTCTTGACTTTTTGTTTCTGTGTTCAGTGCTTCCGGAGTTGTTTGTTGGGCTGGTGTCTCTTGCCGTGGTGATCAGTCTTTCCGTGTTCTGGGTTACATATTTCTCCAGCTCTTTTTTGGTGTCTTCCACACAGTCTTCTATACATACCAGTCCTCTACCTCCTTCATTTCTTTTCATGTAGAGTCTGTCCGTATCGTCTTTTGGATGCAATGCATTGTGCATAGTCATTAGTTTTCTAGTCCTCTGGTCAAGGTGCCTGAGTTCTTCTTTGGTCCAGCCTATGAATGGTCCAGAGTATCTTATTAGTGATACAGCCCATGTGTTTATCCCTTTTATTAGGTTTCTGCTATATAGTTTAGTTTCTAAGAGTTTCCTTGTTCTTCGTAGATATTCTTTTCCAATCTTCTCTTTCATTTCTGTATATTAAATTGTGTCTGCCTCTAGAACTCCCAGGTATTTATAACTCTCTTGTTCTCCTAGCGCCCTCATCTCCTCTTGGTTGGGGAGTTCTATACCTTCTGTCGTCTCCAGTTTTCCTCTTTTGATCTCTAGTAGTGCACATTTTTCTATTCCAAACTCCATTTGGATATCCTGGCTGAATATCCTGGTTGTATTTATCAGCTTTTCCAGTTCTTTTTTGTTTTTGCAAACAGTTTCAGGTCATCCATGTACATCAGGTGGTTTATTCTTTGTTCTGTATCCGTAAACCTGTATCCGGCATCACACTTTCTGAGTATGTAGTTGAGTGGCATCATGGCTATTATAAACAATAGTGGTGATAGAGAGTCTCCTTGAAAAATGCCTCTCTGTATTTTTATCTCAGACAGGTATTGTCCTCCGGCTGTCAGTTTTAGTCTCCATGTTTCCATTGCTTTCTGGATGAGATTAATAATCCTGTCTGGTATCTGGTATCTTGTAGTAGTAGTAGTATTATTATTATTATTATTATTATTATTATTATTATTATTATTATTATTCACTCACTAGGAGTCATCATCATCATCATCATCATCATCACCATCATCAACAACAACAACATTAACGAACAAAATTATACTGGTACAATAAATATAACATAGATATTTTATTTGAACTAACCTAATTTATCATTTATTTCTTCCATTGTGTAAATAGTACAGATACATTTTATCTCGCGTTAGTTTCTTTCTGAAACAACTTATTCTGGAAAAACAATTCCTAGTGGAGACTTTTGAATTTACTCACCGAATATTCTTATACATTAAGTAGAAAAACTTTCGGCCCGTAACGGGTGAAATTAATTGCCCTAAAAGAACAGTTTTGTACTATTTTTATGCCCCCTTACAAAGATTAAAATCAAGATATGATGCTACTAAACTTTATGTCTAGAATCCTTATTCCAATTTTGATCAAAATCCATTACATGATATTTATTCTATAAAATGTCAAAAATTTAAGGCTTAAGCTTAAGAGGGTGTTGAGAAGAAATTGAAATTCAGGGAATCTTACTTAATTTGTGTCTAATGACTATTGATCAAATTCAATGCAAATCTGATGTATAAGTATTTTAAAACGGGAGGTCGTGTCAGTATTATGCTCCATAAACAGCCCTTAAAATACTTGGGGAATATTTATTAATTAATTTCTAATATGTTTTGTTGAAAGTTCACAAAAATCAAAGTTTCTTCCACCCCTTTTCCCCCTTTCGATAAAACTAAATTAAACTATATATACCCCACATTCGAACCTCTTACGCCAAGCAGCTATGTTCCAAAACTCATAATGATGTGTCAATTAGTTTGGGAGTGAATTCTGTACATATGAATATATAAACCTATACTCATACCTAACTATATAAATAGATATATAAATTATTTTATTTAAAAACTATACATTACAGTTTTTGTTTGGCGAATCGTCGTTTCATTGTTACGGACAGACATTTTTTTGTTTAGAATGCTTTTTGTTTAGTCTTCGTTTTCTGCGGTGCTGACGATTTGAAACGGACAAAAAAGACGGATTCTAGTTCAGAAATCGTCTGTCCAAACAATGAAACTCCGGTTTGCCTAACAAAAAACTTTAATGTATAGTTTTTAAATAAAATAATCTACATTAGCCTTCGCAAAACTTACGATTGAGCACTTTATTTGTTTCTTTCCAAAACATTTTGATACGCTATAAATATGCAGATATAGATATGCATATATATAAATATATATATATATATAAATATATATATACATATATATGTATATATATACAGATATATATACATATATATGTATATATATATACAGATATATATACATATATATGTATATATATATACAGATATATATACATATATATACAGATATATATACATATATATGTATATATATACAGATATATATACATATATATGTGTATATATACAGATATATTTATATATACATATATATATATTTATATTAACATATATATATATATATATGTATATATATTTATATATACATATATATACATATGTATGTATATAAACATATATATATATACATATATATATAGAGAGAGAGGGGGAGAGGGAGATAATGTGTGCGTTTGGTCACGTTTAATCTGAAAGGAATCGCGAGTTGAGATCTGCAGGCAAATTAATGTGCCACTCATTTTGTAAACTTTGGAAACTTAAAAAAATTGTTGAAGATTGTGCTGGACAATTGTATGGTTTGGGGTAATCTTTATTGCATTTCTGAATTTTGTAAACCATATTCTGCACGTTCTTTCATTCAGACTTTCTTCTTTCATAAACTGAGAGAATATGTCGAGTTTCCCCCTTTTTAAACTCATAAAGTTTCATATGCCTCAGTATCTAGATCGAACTTGTGGAGTGATCTGATATGCATTTGTTATCATCCCCCTAATTGACATATTTCTTTTTGATCTTCTTGGACCATCCATCAACTGATGGCGAAACATTCACAAAGTTCGTGCGTCATGATGCCCGCTCACTCATTGCGACCAGAAGCTAGAATCCTGAGAGGCCAGTGGCGTTTTCGAGAAGAGTTTTGATTGTAATATGAGGCTTCCCAGCCGGTCGTTTGACCTTTAGGGACCACAAAAGCACTTTTTCCAGTAGGTTCATCCAGCGCTAAATACATGTCCATCCAGCGCTAAAAGTCGGCGTTGAACAACTGCAGGTATGCGTGGCAGGCAACCATACAACATTTTGTGTTACATGGTCTCGTCACGATATGGTTAGACATGTAGATACCTCAGCGTATGATCCATCAAGTTTCTTAGATCGAACAACATTTAGTGATCAATAGTTTGATCCGTAAAGTATGATAGATTCGACTGATGCCTTGAAAACTTTGAGTTTTCTCATTCTTGATAGCAGCTTTCCAGGTTGTGTCGAGAGAGTTTTAGCTCCACGCCTGGCCAATACGTTGTTCTATTTAAAGCAGTTAATAATTCGCCTTTTTTCATGGTTGTGCGACTGTAAAAAAAAGGGAATTATTCATATTCTTGCATTACTTTATGTCATTCCAAAAATCTTGCAAATGTCTTCTCTCTATCCATACGTTCGCAGTGGGTTACGAACAGGGAATGAGAAATCGACAGGAATTCCAAGTTATTGTATGACAGTTAAAAGAACATGCGTGCGCCTATATGTATACTACGAGCAAGTTTCGCCAGATCGCTATCGCTTCGCAAAGTTCGCTATCGCTTCGCAAAGTTCGCTATCGCTTCGCAAAGTTCGCTACTTGAAACCAAATCTCTCTCTCTCTCTCTCTCTGTCTCTGTCTCTCTCTCTCTCTCTCTCTCTTTGTATTAACAGTTGAAGTTAAACCAGAGGTAGAGAGACACAGACAGAAATAAACAGATATAGACAGAGAGAGAGAAAGAGCATACAGCAGAAAGTGGCTAATTTTGTGATTTTTATTTTTTATTTTTTGTAGTATTTAACTGGCTTTGCAAACTCAATTTTCATGGTTCAAACAATATTACTCGAGCTGAATGGGTGACCAAATGGGTCACATTTTTCTAGTATATATATATAAATATATATATATATATATATATATATATATATATATATATATATATATATATATATATATGAGAGAGAGAGAGAGAGAGAGAGGAAGAGAGAGGGGAGAGATTTGAAAATAGACAAAATGCCTTTGAATACCACGTAGAAGATACAAATATTTTTTATTAAAAATCGTTCATTGTCCTTTCTCTTGACTTGCATCTTCAATTTTTCGGATAACATATCATCGTCAGAGATCGAGAGTGTTTTATTAGAAATGTAAAATATTACCTTTTTCTTGCCTTTTTCCCGACAGTATATCTGTCTTTCTAGTGCGATGTTAGTATAATTTAAATTATTCACCTTGAAGATTAATAACAAATATTTTAAGAAAGGTTTTAGTCACTTATCCTTTTTTTTATTAAATCACTTTAATTAATTACTGTTAATATGAATAAAACTATTGCAAACATATAAGAAAAGATAGGACAATATATTTTTTTTTCTTTTCGGGTGGCGGGGGTATTTTTGGCGGGGTATTTTTTGGCGGGTCTCTTCTACATAAGAGCCGCATTTTCAGAATAGATACATGTTATTTAGATGCGTCCAGTTATGAAAAGCTCCGTTCGTCGGTGTTTTTTTGTTTTGTTTTTACTTTTATTCACCCCCCAAAAAGCACATTGCCACTAATGCAAATTAGTGGCCAGATTAACAGGGGCACCCTAAGTGGGGAGTTGTGCAATGAGATGTTTGTTCACATTGCATTTGAATTTCTGCATGTTGGTACCGTCGAGGAAACGGGGAACAGGGAGGGAATTACTGTTCGAAAAAAAGACTATAAGAGTAGAAAACTATGCGTCATTTTGGAACCTCTACATTGAAGGGGTGGGGTTTTGCTGATTTACAGGTTTGTCGTAGGTATATGTGTTGAGAGGAGCACAAGTTCGTCAAGTCCGTCGGAACACATCCCATTGAAGTACTTGCAAAACAAACCCAGGGAAGCAACATTGCGACGATGGGGCAGGGGCTGGAGCTTTGTAGACAGTGTGGAACCTATTAAATTAACGACTCTTTTTTTCTGTGGGGGGGTATCCTGCTTAAGTTTGAAATCGCATTCTTCTTGCTCTGTAATGCTTAAGCTTGCGGTAGAATGTCTGTATAGGTCCACGCAGCGCTAAAAGGGGCTCTGTCCGTTGGTTGTTGGTCTGTCACGCTTGTTTGAAATAGCATTTTCATTGCAAAAGCCGCATATTCAATGGACTCGTCCTCGTTCTTTCTCATTTTCCCGCCTTCTTGTTTCGTCTGAAATGCGAATCACTCGATTTCTCGCTCTTTATTTCGTTGTGTCGTTGACCATGACGCCATTGTATTAAATCCACTAAGATTGCAAACAAAGCGTCCGCCCGTCAATTAGCTCTCTCTCTCTCTTTCTCTTCGCCTAGCCCCCCCCACACACACACACACCCAAACAATATTCACAAATGCATCAAATATTTTGACAGCGTCTTCCGGTCGCCGAGAACATTGGGGGTCACTTCGTACATCCTGTGATAGTTATGAAATTGTATATTTTCTTCCACCATTTTTTTTATTATTCACATCCAATTTTTCTCGCAAGAGTACGTCAGTGTAGGGAAAATTTTAGAATATAGTGTTCAGTTGTATTTTTTTAAACTGCAGCGAAGGAGGGTGAATTCCTCCCATTTGGGTCGAATTCAAGTGTTTGAGGCGGGGAGAATGGGAGGACATAAATTAATAGATTCAAACGGTTGGAATATTCATATTCCGACAAACTATTAGGTTGCTAAGAAAATAATGCGATTTTTACATTTAACTTCAAATGCATATAAATTACGCTGAACTCTATTATTAGATTGGTAATAAAATATTGTTTTGTATTTTTAATTTACTTATATTTATGTATGCATATGTGTGTGTATTCCATGTGGGTAAATGATGAGATCGCTGTCCTAAACAGAATGCGGTAACAAAAAGTGTATATTAGCTATAAAAATGGTTTTATGTTGTTTTGTTTTTTTTAAGATTATTACATGATGAACCATTTCGAGTTAAAATCTATTTAATATTACGTATGAAATCTGAAGAAAAACACGTTTAAAAATGTGTAAATATGCTAGCGCAATCAATGTGGCGTCATACTTGAACCGGAAGTAGGTTATTATTTAAAAGGCGGAATTAGTTTACATTACCTGAAACAGAGTAAGAAATTTCCTTATATATCAGCTCAATGGTTGAACCTATAGATCAATCAGAGCTATTATATTTGAATTTCGAAACAAATTAATTTATTACGTAATCATTTATATCAGTTCCAAGAATTCAACATCAACAAATGTTTAGACGATTGTATTGAATTATTGGAACTGATATAAATTAATATGTCATTAATTTGTTTATTTTGAAACAAGGGGGAAGAAAGGTGAGAAAAGCTTAAGAAAAGGCACGGCAAGTCAAAAACACGAAAAACTCACATTACAGATGACATTCAGAGAAAATCCCCACCCATAAACACCGGACTCAAACTTGAGCCGATTCTAAAACCGCCACTGTTTTAGAAGAGTGTGCTTGTTTTTTTGTTTTTTTTATTATTAAATGAACAATTATCTAATGAGCAGCCTGTTAAACTAAAGACTATATATTTTTCTTTACTGGTTGTGAAACGCGCGTAAGACAAAATGGGAAAATACATGCATTCGCCAAAATTTAAAAAAATAAAACATAAACAAATAAATACAAATTATGATTGTGAGACAAAATAGAAAAAATACAGGAATTTGCCGACATTAATCTTTTTAAATAAATAAACAGTATGGTTGTGGACCGATCTTTTTTGGGGCATGAGAATGCAACTAAAAAGCATATGTGCTCTGAAACCTGAAACATAACTTCAGTGAGCTTGTAATATGAAACAATTTTGTATGATATTATACGGAATGTATACCTAAATATATTTTTTTATATAGACTCAATAATATATATATATATATATAATATATATATATATATATATATATATATATATATATATATATATATATATATAATCGTATATACACTGTTTTTATTCGAATTTTCGAAGAAACTGTTTAAGACGGCGATCTCATGTGTGTATACGTATATTTTTCTCTTTTTTTGTCTATTTTCTTATCATTTTGTGGATGGGGCATCCTAGAGGATACCAGATATTCACCCGCTATTTCAGAGACTCCAACCGAGAAATCTTTTTAGGTTTCTAATCATCCCTTTAAGCGCAATTCTATGTATATATGTATGTATGTATGTATGTATGTATGTATGTATGTATGTATGTATGTATGTATGTATATTTACCTCTTTTGGAGAATGTTAGACACAAGGTCAGATCAGGTTTTGAAAAGCCATCGTACTAGGTGAAATACACGCTGGCCTATACAAAAATCATCGTCTCGGGCGATCAGCAATACACTAATGCCTTGCAAAAGTAGGTAAAGTCTTAGGGGTGGACCTCCTGTGACTGAACAGAACCATACCTCAGTCCGACAGTAATAAAGCCACTGTCAGACTGATTGTCGAGAACGTATCCTTAACTGGTACGAACAACCCCTACTCAAGTTGTAACAGTTATGCATGTATGTATGGATGTGCATCTCTATGCGTTTGCGTATGATAAATGAAGTGTGTACCCTAACTTTTAAACTAAAATAATTACGAACAAACAATATAACATACTAGGTTCATTCAGTCGGAGCTACCCGTGTTGAGATATATTGCTGGTTGGAAATAATTTAAAAAATTGCCAGGTTTACAATTTTTGCAATATGAGGTCAAATAATAATTTTTTTAAAAACTGTTTTCTGAAAAAAAAAAACCCTGCTAATTACATGTAGCTGTAAAACAGTAAATAGCTTTAACGAATCGAAAAGATTTAAAAATTTCTTAAGTCTTAAAAATACCAATAAAATAATTATTTAAATTATCAGATATATTGCTGGTCGGAAATAATTTAAAATATAGTCATGTTTACAATTTTTACCTTGAAAGAAATGTTAAAATAACATTTGCAATATGATGTCAAGTAATAAAAAAAATGTTAACGGGGTGGTGTTTTCTCAAAAAGAAACTACTTGTTGACGTTGCGTTTCCCACAGACAGCTATAAAACGGCAAATGACTGTTAACGAATCGAAACGAATTCATTTTTATTTAATTATTATAAATTTTAATACTAATTAAAATAATTTTAAAGATGTTTGAACTTTTTTTAAATACTATCTTCACTGAGATATTCTTTGATTAATTTTAATTTTATGAAACGAAGAAAATCTGTTTAAAAAATATATGTCCCTTCTTTACATTCTAATATATTTCAGTTATTTTATGGACCTAACCTATAATTACCCCTAGTGACCCAGATCGAATCTAAGGAGATTTCCAATGGTGTTTTTTAGATTCCTTGAAAAATGTAACCATTATTGAAACTCCTGTGACTGTTCTGTTAACATATCTATTTCTGTAACACAAAACATTAACTTATAATACAAAAAAGCATGTATCATAAGTTAGTTGAAACAAAAAAA
The DNA here is from genome assembly GCA_963556195.1 of Sepiola atlantica. Classification (NCBI taxonomy): domain Eukaryota; kingdom Metazoa; phylum Mollusca; class Cephalopoda; order Sepiida; family Sepiolidae; genus Sepiola; species Sepiola atlantica. Next base: position 92,014,162 of record OY744525.1, on the reverse strand, counting down.
CACCATAAAGTGCTCGATTGTAGGTTCTAAAAGAGCTAACATAAAATATTTCATTACAATGTCTGTTTGGTGTACCGGGGTTTCATCGATCTGCTATGCCGGGTCTGGGATAAAACCGGCTTATAGTTGCAGACTGATTCTGTAGCATTATTCAGTGGCCAAAGACTCCGAGAAAATGGGGAAGAGGATGCAAATCACCGGTTCAAGACAAGCGGTGCCCACTTATTTTGATGCCCCCATAGGAGATATACAATGTTTGTAAAGAGCTATCTGTTGTTATTGTTTGTTTAAAGATGGATTTAAAAAATGTTTTTTATTTATTTATTTTATTTTACGAATACAGTATATATCTTATGTGGTAACACACAAAAATGTGGGTACCGCTTGTCTTGAAACGGTTATTTGTGTTTTTCCCCCGGGTCTGTGCCTATTGAACTGTGCTGAAGAGTCGGTCTGCCGCTATAAGCCGGTTTCTAGTTCAGACACAGCATAGCTAGATCGATGACACCCCCAACAGACACTGTAATGCATAGTTTTTAAATGACTACATATATACATATATATATATATATATATATATATATATATATATATATATATATATATATATATATATATATATATATATATATATATGCGGTATTCGCCCGGCGTTGCCCGTGTGGAGATATATTGCTAGTCGTAGGGTGTTTTAGGACAAAGATATTTCAATTTCAATTTCACAATTTTTGCACTGAAAGAAAAGTTTAAAGTAACATTTCCAATATGAGTCCAAGTTAAAAATTAAACAATCAACCTTCTTCATCATTCACTGGCACCTATCTAATTAACTCTTATCCTCGAGTGGCTTTTGACTTTGATAATATTAGTAAGAAAAATAAATAAATGAATAAATAATAATCAGCGTAAATTATTTTTCGGTATTAAAAGTTCCATTTTAAAATCAAAGTTGTGAAAATGGTCCATATCGTAGTATTCGATTGATATAACATTTTAAAACTCGTAAATGGATACTATTGGTCTGCGGTGTGTCTGCAAGGTATATATTCTGCCATGGATGTATCAGTTGCATTTCTGAAGCGCGTATCCGATGGGAAGGCTTTCTGTTTTTAACTATAATTCCTATCTGCTTGTAAAAGAATTCATGATGCATGTGATATCGCTTTTATCAACACGTCCTATGCAAATTGGTAGCTCAGAAACAGTATGAATTGGCATCGCTTGCTATGATAAAGTGTCGGACGTCAAGAAATATTTTATTTCCAAACCCCCCCCCCCCCCCCGTTGCCTTTCTTTTCATTTGTTTTTTTTTTAAATTATTATTTAAAAAAAAGAAAAGAAATTGTCCGTCCAATCTTATTTGGCATTCCTCCCGTTCCACTAACTTCTTCAGTGGTGATCGGGAAAATTAATGTTAGGGATAAAACTCTTGTGAACTAGGGAGCGGTATTGTTCTGATCAGTCTTAGAAGGTCCATCCTCCCAGGCTTTACTTTCTCTTTATCGGTAACCAGGTGAGGTGCCGTTACCGAAGAATACCGACGGGGCTGCTAAGACATTTTTGCAGGGCCAGAGTGAATTACATCTTGTGTGCTGCATTTCATCTCCACCTTCTGGCTTTTTGCCACATCTTCCCATGGGAGTTGAATATCCACCAGGAAGAGAATAATACTAAGTTTTGAAAGCATCCTTCAACCAGCTGGATAAAATCCGCAAACACGCGTCTCTCTTTGGACTGGTTTTTAACATAAACTGGATATTTACTTCCTTCCCACCGTAGAGAAATGTGGCACAAGGCCGGGAGGTGGGGAAAGACAAACCAATTCCTCTAAAGAAGGGTAACTCTGGCCTATTATAAATTGCCTGGGCAGCCCCTGTCTTTATTCACTGGTTGGGGTGCCTCAGGCAGTAGCAATAAACTAACTCCACCCAAAAAGGGGAGGCAAGGCCTAGGAGGGTGGAAGTCCTAGAACTAACTAGGACCAATACTTCAGCCTGACAGATAAATGACCACCGAAATAGCCCAGTTTCTGCCGGACTGATTTTTTAGAACGGATTCTCGACTGGTATCTTCCAGTCAAAATCTCTAAGCAACAGAAATTGCAGAGAGACCGCTTTAAACATGAATTGTATTCCAGTTTGATATTACACGCATTTTTTTACGGATAATACAATTCATTTTATTATGGTTCAAGCCAGCATATGATACAATTCTTTTGGGTTCAAACACTGTTACTACGTCTTCTTTCAATTCAAATTTGGCAAACATTCTTTTTTACACTTACCTAACACCCCTAAAAAAATGGAGAAATTCATAGTTTAATCTTTTTTTAAAGATTTTGTCGGTCATTAGAAAACCCTCCATTTTTTAAAATAAATTTTTTAACATATTCCAAAGGTCATAATGTGTCATCCATTGGAGAAGGATGTATAGTATAAATGGTGTATTTTGGTCAATGCTGGTCGTGAATTAAACTAGCTAAGTTACCAATTGTTAGTGTTGACCAAACTTCTCTTCCCCCCCCACACACACACTTTTTTGTCTTGTGAGCATTTTGTTAATGTTTTTCATTAATAAATAAATATTGTCAGTGAGAATAAAAAGCTTCACAATCTTTGTTTTGGTACTGAAATTTACGTTTTAAATAAACTCCAATTCAAAATTTAACTGTTGACCAGTCATGCAGCTTCTGTTACTCAGAGACTCTTGACTGAAAGATTCCAGTCGAAGATCCGTTCTCGACAATCAGCCCGGCACTGGAAAGTCCGAGGAGGTCCACCCTCCCCGGCCTTGCCTCTCCTCTTTGGGGAGGAATTAGTTTATTGCTAACTGCCTGAGGCGACCCGACCGGGGAATGCCGACATGATTGTCCAGGCAATGTTTAATAGGCCAGCGTGCCCTTTTAGAGGCGCTGGCTTTATTCTCCCCACCTTCATGCGATGGTAAAAAGTAAATACCCAGTCACGCCCCGTATGACGTTCTTTGTCGGAAGTATAGTGGATTTACCGATTGTTGTCCCCTAAGTATCTGTGTTTATTATACTCACATCGACTCCCGTGTCAAGGTAAGATTTGTAAAACATTTTAAGTAGAATTTGTTTTCTTATTTGCAGACTGTCCATTTCTTTTGTATTTTTAACTTTGGGGGATCTTGCTATACTATGTGTACTTTTATGACTAACTTTATCGCGTTTGAAAAACATTTTTATAGGAGCATTCTCTTATAAAATACTATCATGATTAACCATCGTTGACCGCCCCCCCCCCCTCAGCCCCCCCCCCCCAAAAAAAAAATTGAAAATTAAACAAGCATTTTTCTTTTAACATTGTTTTTGTACTCTTCTTCATCTTTCCTCTCGCCCTCTATCTCCCTCTCTCTCTCTTTTCCTCACTCCCTACCCTGCACTCTCCTCCCTATCAGTCCCCGTTCTCTCACACTTTCTGTCACTCTACTCTTGCTTTCTCTGGCAACTGGAAAAAAATCATCGACATATTACTATATAATAATATTAAAAGTCGCTCTAAATGTCGACTCGGCCCCTAACTAATTATGTTCCTGCTGACCCCCAAAACAATGAATATAAAAAAATGTGCTTGTATTTTGTCTGATGCAATGCCGAAAAGGACTATATCAGCTTTTTGGTTGTGTTTTGTGTAGTTTTGACTTTTAGCTAGCATTTACAACCCTCCCACCGTAGGAAGATGTGACACAAGGTCGGAGAAAAGAGTTACTTCCTTTTTCATATGTTTTCTAGATGGTAAATCTGTTTCATCTAACACTGAGAAATCGCTATGTTAAGCTAGCAAGTCCCGGTATCTAATTAACACTCTTACAAGTACATCCACGGAATATCTCCTGATGAGCGTACTGCAGTCTACCCCCTCAATACAAGTACACCTGACGAACCTGACTAGCAGAAAAATCCCACTCATTCACTGTAGCGATACCTGGATGTCGGAAGATGTCATACTCTAATAGCTTCTGTCTTTGAACAACTTGCCTTTGAATTCCCTCTTTGCTCTCTGTTTCTTCGACAGTACCAATATGCAGATTTAAATGTAATGTAAACAAATATCTTTCTGCTGAACTCCCCACCCAGGTTGTTACTTGTAAATCTGGCCCTTATCACGGTAGCCTCTTAGGCTTCAATGGCTATATGCCTTGTTTGAGATGAACAGATGCAAAAAAGCAGTTGAGGATAAAGGTAAAAAACGGTATTACTTTTTGGAAAATTAATTAATATGAATTAATTTTCTTTTGAAAAATAAAAAGATGAGCAACAAGGGCGTCGTCTCACTGGCGGGCCAACTGCTATCAAATGTGTATGAGGTTGAAAGGATTAGTTCAAGTTGATCCGGTTTTGCCTTCTTGAAAACCCATTTTTATGACTGAACTAGAATTATTTAATTCCTCGAACAGAACATTTTTACACCAGTTTAAGTCCTCTTAGCAAGATTAAAATAAAATATAATGCTACTAAATCTTATGTGTAGAATCCTTATTCCAATTTTGTTCAAAATCCATTACATGATTTTTATTAAATTCTACATTATGTTTCCAATTTAAGGCAAAAGCTTAAGGGGACTTAAAAAAACATTGAAATTTAGAGAATCTGGCTTAATTGGTGTCTAATGACTTTAAATCAGGTTAAATGTAACTCTGATATAATTTGATTTTCAAAGTTGTACCCATATTATGCCCCTCCTCCCTAAGAGCACTTAAAAATACTCCAACAAAATTGAAATTTTTATTAATTGATGTCTAATATGTATTGTTAAAATTTCATAAAAATCGGAATTATCTAAATTTCCAGGAAGGGATTCCACCCCGTTTCCCTAAGTTGTATCAAACTAAATATAGTCCATATTATGACGCTTATTTCTACCATATGTGTTACAAAATTCATAATGCTCTGATAATGAATTCATGAGTGAATTCTTTACAATCAAATATACAAACATACAAACATACCTAATTTATAGAGATATATAAAATATCACGGTCGGTTAGCTAGACGGATTAAATGAACACCCAGGAATGCACTTGATCCTTTTGTACATTCATTCAATGGAGGTATTCATCATTGTCAGTGGCGGCTTGTTTCATGTGACGTATATTCGGCAGGGGGCGCTCTATACTTGCCGCCATTCTTTTCAAATTTATTTCATGATACAAAAGAACATTGAACTAATTTAGTTTTTGAAACCAATGTTTCTTGATCGACTTGACTGGGATACAGTATTTTTTTTTCCATAACGAAAAAAAAAATGATGAATCGACACAAATTAATCTAGTTTAGGACAACAATTAGTTTAATTCTGTCAAAAATGGGCGAACTTGTTTTTAACAGACATAATGCATTGCCAGATTAGGGTAAACCAATAACAAAGATTAGAATATATATAAAGCCTTGCTATAAAAATAAGATGACGCCCACACACCCGAAAAAATGTCACCTATGTTAACATAGGTGACATAGGAGTGTGGATTTTAAAGTCCACACTCTATTTTTGCAATCAAACCATGTCATACGAATAAACTTTAGTCTATAAGTGAATTGTCCGCCAAGTTTCAGTCATGAATATCCGACAATGCGAGGCCACAAATTCGCCGACTGCAAACACATGCAGATGGCTTACCATCTCCCCCAGAGCACGGGGCCACCTTGTCTGCCATGGGTGATAACCCGTGATGCCTTAGGACGAGTACTGGTGGCTGAGCCATTCTTTCACTTCGGCCCTTACTCCGATCAATCGGTTAGTTCCATCATGCCCTAGTATCTTTACGTTCATCCCTAACCGTATTATTCAATCTGATTCTTATAAAAAAATCATCGCCCGGACAACATCGAGAAGATTAGATACCATCAAAGAATACTAAGGTAGTGCCTTTAAATTGATTTAGACTCTCTTTCTCTGAAGAAGAATGTTTTATCATTCGAAATTAATTAGAAAAAGGGTAAAAAAAACATTTAAATGATTTTTAATGAAATATTGCATCTCAAAACATGGTCTCTAAAGACATTTGTTAGTCTATTTACAATTACTTTCTCCTTTTTATTTTCTTTCGAAATAGATACAAGAAGGCGGTGGCGAAGGGTCAATCGTGTTGAGAACAAAGACGATTACCAAGCCAAAGAGTAATGTATTCGAAAAGTAATTTTAATGAGAGTAGTGTTTTGTGAGAGTAATGTCGGATCCCTCTCTGTAGAATTTCCTTCTAAGAGTAATGCTTTCTAAGATTAATGTTCCCACTCTCACTGTAAAATTTCCTTCTACGAGCAATGTATTCTGAGAGCAATGTATTCTAAGATCAATGTATTCTAAGATCAATGTATTCTCGGAATATAAAATAATTATACTATCTATAGAATTATATTTCACAACTTTAATCGGCATTAAATAATATATCGATGGTTGATATACCATAAAACAAACCAAATCAAACAGTCTTTGTTGCATCGCCGTTAAATGATAATCATACCTGGATACAGTATGCAAAATTGTCGATAACTAACCCACCCCTCTCTTGGCACTGTCCTGCTTTGTCTGTGATGGCCCCCTTTCAGTTTAAGGATTGTTTGATAGACACTATCTTTGATTGAACTCTTACAGATAAACATGTGGGAATTTAAATGTTTAGAAGCCCGGGAGGATCAAGCAGTGTACTCTGCCCAATTCTATACAGGGCACTAGAAACAACTCGAGAGTTCTTGATGTTTCTTGATGTTTCTTGATGTTTGTAACATTGATTTGTTCATCTTATAACCAAACTAGAACAATACCCGTCGCAGAGCGGGTAAAATGAATTATCTGAACAGAGCAGTTTTGCACCACTTTTATGTCTCCTTACGAGGATTAAAATAAACAGATAAAACTACTAAATCTTCAGTCTAGAATCCTTATTTCAATTTTGATCAAAATCCATTATATGATTTTGATCGTAGAAAATGTCTATGTTGTAAGAAATCATAATTCAGGGAATCTTGTTTAATTGTTGTCTAATGGATATGGATAAAATTTAATGCAAATCTGAAATATTTGAATATTCCAATGGGAGATTGTGCCCATATTATGTCCTCTAAATCCACTTTAAAATACTCCAAAGAAACTGAAATATTAGGACTATTTATCAATTGATGTCCAATACGTTTTGTTAAAATATCACAAAAACAGGAAGTATCTGAATTTTAACGAAAAGCTTTCACCACCATTTTGCCCCTTTTACATGAAACTAAATTAAACTATTTAGTTTAATTGGCTCAAATTATCTACCCTTATGCCAAGCAGCAGTGTTTCAAAATCAATAATAATCGGTTAATTAGTTCAGGAGTGAATCGTATACATACAAATATATAAACCTATATGCATACCTAACGTTTTATAAACAGAGATAATCATTTTGATTTCCGGAAATGTTTTAGTTAGAAGCTACTTGAAAATAAGAATTAAGGATATGGAATGATTGAATGATGGTAGATATTATGAGAGGATTTAAAATGATGAATGACATACACGCAATTTGATTACTTATGAGGACAGGTTATTGCAAGTATTTGTAGATTTGAAGACTACCATGTTATAGCCTTCAATATATACGGGCCCAAATTCTAGTATATATTATATATTAAATAAGTTGTAATGCCAATACGTAGTTAAAGTAAAATAATTTTTTGGGGACTATTAAAATAATTTCCAACGCTATTGATAATGTTTAACAATCTATTTATTTATTTTTTATTATTGCTTATGTTATAATTACTGTTTTGAAACATGACGTAAATCATAAATATGATAAAATAATTATAGCTCACGCTAGAGCTATAATTATTTTGTTACGGCAATGTTTTAAGATTTATTTATAAGAAAACCGAAATAGCTCAGTTCGTAGAACATCAGACTGAAGATCTCAAGGTTTCCGTTTCAGTTCCGATGTCCGGTCATCGCATTCGCTTTAAGTGTTGAAAATTATTTGTTTAGTATTTGTGCAATATTTTCTATTACTAAAAGAAGTTAAAATATTTCAGAATCGAAATGTATTTCTTACGTTTAAAAAATTGTGACTGACAGACAGACACATAGAAACGCAGAGAAAATGCCCTTTATTAGTCAAGTCAAAATGGGGCTGAACCTCAAACAAATTACTAACAAAGGTTTTTAACTTGGATATTGGGCATGTATAACCTCTCTTTCAGATAAAAAAAAAGTTTACCAAAATTAGCCTTGCAGAAAGAGGTCAACGGGCGCCATCTTTAAAATTCAATATTAACATTTCGAGACATAAAATTCCTGCCATTTCCTGACAAGTATGTCCATTATACCTGATAATTACTGACAAAAATAAACGTTTTTCCTGACAAAAAACCTTTATAAAATTAGAAATAAAAAAAATATTTTTGCATGAACACCCACACAAGGCCCATCCCGAGCCAGCTTGACATTTTCGTGGTGTTTTAAATTGTAATGATAGGAAGCTATATGCTTAATAATAAACTAACACCAGAAAATGACTAGCCCCTGCCATTGTTTTCATGTTTTTTTAAAATTTCTTATACAAATATGAATATAAAAGGTACAAAAACAGACTAAGTAGCCTTTTTTAAGGCAACAATTGTCACATTAATTCCTGACATTTCATAAACAATAGATACAAAATAAGTACAATTTACAATAAAGGAATGGTCAGTTGATCGAATGCTGGGGCAAGGCTCTTGCATAACCACCACAGAACAAGTTCGTGAACAGACCAAAGAACATTTATTGTCAAGAACTAGTCAAAGGTAACTTCATCATCATCATCAAGATCTGGCTGTGGTGAGTTGCTGCAGTGGAGGCCTTTGCAATTACCACACAAGTTTGAAGAGTCAATGCCATGTTTCCTGCAACTGCATCTTGCTGTAGTACACCCTGAAGTACAGTTACACCTAATTATAGCCAACAAATTTACAGGACCAGCTGGTAAGTCAGTCTTGATTGGTTGTAATTTACCATCTGAAAGTTTCCATCCCCACTCGTCAGGTTTAAGCTGGTTTCTACATTTCCATTCCTGAATTTGGAAGTAAACTCGAAGGCTGTTGAATTTCGTAGCTGCTCTTGTTGGTGGCAATGATTTGACCTCAACATACTTTGAACTTTTTGCAACCTTTTCCTTAAAGCGCCTCAGTCGGAGATGATTGATGTTTCCCCAATCATTACCATTGTACAGGCATACTAAAGCCTTCTCACCAGCTTCAATAACCTCTTTTGAACTGCTATCTTTGCCAAACACTTCTGTCAGTTTGAGGAAGTTTCTATTGTTCATCACCTTTCAAAAGGATGCTGCCTTTCCAATTCCATAAACACTGGATGTAGAATCACAACCCAGTAGTGCATGGATGAAAAGAATGTTGGAACATACAACATCTTCCGAAGATTTCCTCATCTCTTTGATGTTCCAAACTTTCACACTTTTTGCACTATCCGTTGCTTGTGACGCGAAGAAGATGTTGTAACCATCATATCTATTAGCATGATAACATAGAAGGACCAATAGGTCAGTGTCATCTGCTATCAAAATGGTTTCTCCTGTCTGTGCCAGTTCTAGAGCAGTCTTCACAATCAATACGTCAGCGTCTCCAGATGCATGAACTACTTTATAACCTGCTTCCTCCAAACTGTATAACCGGCTTCCTCCAAACAAGATCGACAATTTTGCTGCAAATATTTAGCAACTTCCAGAAAGGCCTGCTTTCTCTCTGAATCCTCTGGTCTACCAAGGTTTTGTTTCTTAGAAGAATCAGCAGAAGAGAATGCCTCAGGAATGTTTTATTGGAATCAAAGTTTGCAAAACATGTTCTGTGATAACGTGCTTCTTCTGAAACAAGGTCAGCTACATAACCTATTCTACCTTTAACAATGGATGCCCAGCCATCATTTTTTCAGACTTTCTCACAAACTTTTAACACTCTTCCCTTAAACTCAATAGTTTCTACATTGGAAAACATCAATACCTCTTTTCTTTCTATCAGATTTTGCTGCAGAACCACAAAAAAGACAATGTTCCTTAAAGTTAAACACACACAAAGAGCGGCTTGCACGGGATAGCATTTCATCATGGATGGACCTGTTTTTACGGTCAATTTCTATGTATTTGTGGTTGATCTAACGTTGTCTGTATTTCTTGTGAAGACGTTGACCAATCTGAACTATGATCTTCTCTCCACGTTGTTCAGAAGCTCTGTAAATGGAATCGATGCCCTTCTGGCTGACGATGAATGTTTCTTCATTACTGGATAGTTCATTGTTGCAAATAGCACACTTGTTAGCAGCCATAATTATCGATACTGAAATTAGAATATGACAGAATATTAAGATCCTGCAGTAATACATCAAAAGAGATAAAAATAAGGCATAACTAGTTATAATTATATTTAACTTTATGAAAACTGTTGGTTTTATCCAATTTCACATTGCTACATTTTGGTATTTTTGAAGATGGATTTACAGAATTTGAGTTAAGAAAAGGAAGGCTAGAATCGGCGGCAACCTTTAAAGATGGCGCCCGTTGACTCCTTTCCGCAAGGCTAATTTTGGTAAGCTTTTTTATCTGAAAGAGAGGTTATTAATGCCCAATATCCAAGTTAAAAACCTTTGTTAGAAATTTGTTTGAGGTTCCCCTGGCCTAATAGCCTCGTTTCTATTTCTACCGTGACATCAGCGGAGAGATAGTATAAAGGGAGATAACAACGATAATTTACGTACAGCTGTGCAGTATGTAAACGTCGCAATTCTCTGCTTTTCACCGTGTATAATGGATGGAAAAATCCAGTGTGGCTCCCGCCTCACGAGATAAAAGCAGAAAATGATGATCAATGCCTCAATCTTTAAACATGCATGACCAAGAACATGAGTCAGTCGTGAGACTGCACACTTCCGCCCGACAACGTAAGAATGAGGAAAAGTCGTATCTGAGAAAATACTCTTCCGTATTGTATGAAGTGTTCCCGAAGTTAGGCCATGGAAACATTCATAACTCAAAAACTATTTATCTAATCAGGCTGAAATTTTAAATAGCCGTTACTGTTACAAAAGAGCATCAGATCAATGCATCAAAGTTGGAAAAATGGCAAGTTGTTATGTCGTAAGAATTTTGACCATAACCGAACTTTGCAATGGCAATGACATATAAGATGCGGGGCTTCATTGGCTACAATATGGGCCAAGTAGCAAGTCTCTACGATGAACAGAACCGAAGTCATCGCCAAAAGTGTGACTTTCACATTTTCCATGACCCTGTCCTTGACCTTTGAGCAATATATTCACAAATTATATCGATATTTGACCTAGTTTGGTGACGATTGGTCAAGCGATGTCGATGCTCGGCTGTACACAAGCAAACAAACTCGACCTAAAACATAACCTTCGACTTGGCGGAGTTAATGCTTTTTGTGGGATGTCTATTTACTTCCGTCATGTCTGTGTACATTATTCGCGAATAATTATTTAATACAAGTTGAATGCTGGTATTTTCAGCTGGTATTTCTCGAGAGAAATTAAAGCTTTTAAAACTTTCTTTTTTCTTTCCATTATGGTTTATTACTCGTGAAATAACCAAGTTGCACCAATCTCGTTCTTTCAGAACCAATTTAATCTCGATGCATCGCTAGCAGCGACGTGCTAATAGGAAGAGACGCCGTTCTGACAGATTTCAAACTGCCATTTTGAAGTCAGAAGAAAGAAAATCACTCGGAGGTCAGGGGTCATCTTTAACGAATTTTGAAAGGGTCACTAATTTACTTATCTAGAATTTGCTTTCTAGGTGAATGTGTCTTGTTTTTCATTTCTACTGTGTTTACAGCAATACATTTTACGTACATTTTTGTGTTTTGGTGCATACAAGTATAGTTTAATACTATTACATATATCCATCTAATATAATATTATATAATTAAATATAATATATATATATATATATATATATATATATATATATATATATATATATATATATATATATATATATATATATATATGAGAGAGAGAGGAGAGAGAGAGAGAGAGAGAGATACTAACTGGACCCGTTGCCCGGGAGAAATATAAAAGAATGAATGAAAATTGGTTAACATACGACAGAACGCAAATAGGTCACATCGGACAATTTTAATGTTTAGAATAATTGTCGGTTTGGAGTTGTGGAAAGGGGAAATGGGGAAGAAAGACATGAAGGAAAGAAGGAGGCGCGGTTGTAGGAGTCTTCCTGTCCATCCCATGGTACTGGTATTTCCCCATAAATTTTCTTTTTGATTAAACACCCACTATATCTATTATAATGGACACTCCGAGTAGTTTGGGGCCTGCCACAACGCTTGTCACTCTCCGCTGATGTGCGGCCATTTTTGTAATCGGTTGAACTACTCCTTAATTTGTTTTACACCGATCGCATCTTCTCCAAACACCTGCTGAATCTTACGAATTGTTTTGCTTTGATAATCACAAAGCTTTTGACAAAATTTGATGCAATACCGTTGCTCAACGCGTTCAGTCACTCATTGAGAGAATCGGTAATCCGAGGAACACGTTGTGTAGCACTTCACTCAGCGACCGACAGGCAGCGACTAACGCGAAAGAAGGCGGTGGTAAAAATTACACATGCACATTAATAAAGGTCAGACACTTTTGAGACAGTCCTAGTATATATGTGTATATGACTTTCTCTTATAAATATATATATTCATATATTCCCATATATATATAAAGACACACACATATATACACTAATATAGTAAGAGAGGTAGCGGTTGCCACCTAGTGTAAAGCATTACGCTTCGTAAAATAAGCGAGTTCTCCGGGCAATAGGTAGAGTGAACAAATATAAAATTATCATAATTTCCCTTACGTTTGTAGCGAGTTTGCTAGCGTAAAAGTTAGATATTCCTACTGCTGACAGAACCGTCGAGTTTTGGATTTCAAATTGAACCGCGCTGAAGAGCCGTGATACGGCGAAACAGTTACCTGCGGATGACACATACATACATATATACACACATGATAACTGCAATGTCTTGTTAGACGAATGCTATTCCTTGATTCAGAAAAGTGTCATTATCTGAAGGAGTATCTGTACTTGAGATTGTTAATATAGAGATCTAGCTTTGTACGATAGCTAGATCCGTCTCTTGGTTTAAAATGTTGAGACCAGCAACAAGCGAAAGCAATGAAAGCAAGATAGCCAGTAACAAGTTGAAACGACAGACAAACATGATGTGCGGAGTGGTCTTCCATTTTTTTTTAAATAAAAAACAGAGTTCTGCACACATCGAAAAGTCGAACTTAAACATAACATACATAAATACATACACGCTAGCTGTGCCTACCCATGAATTGTTTTCACATTTGTTTAACTTATACAGAAAGAGAAATAACATTTTAGTTGCAATAGGGACAACTAATTCTAGATTTTTTTTTAAATGTCGATATTACCAGTTGTTTGGACAAAACAACATCTTTTTTCTAAAATAATTTTAGCGACGTACATTATAATAATGCCAATAACATTGTACAACAATAACATGAAAATCCGAATCCAAGTTTGACATGTCAGCTTAAATGCTATTTAGACTCAACTATGAAAATCACACAAGATAACTTCATCTGTTAGATAGGCGTGCGTATATAGTTCTGTCTCTTTACTTCGATTTAGAAAGAAACGATCAACGTTGGTCGGAGTAGATGACGGATTGATTGAAATGGACGCGCGGAGAAGTTATATCAGATTATTAGATAGACGACAAGAATAGCTGCAGTTTTAGACATACATGAATAATACATGCGACTGATAAAAAACATCCGTGTTGCCTGTATGACTTCTTAGCACGCATTCTCATCTGTCTTGTCTGGCACGACATTGCACCGAGAACTCATCAACTTGTCGCATTCATCATAATCACATGTAGATGTATGAACATAAACATGTAAGCAAACATTAACTTTCATACTGAATAATTCATATATACATATATTTAGATATATATATTTAAACAATTTTCATACTTTCTTTTTTAGTAATATTTATAAATTTATAAAGTATCGGACGTATTATTAAAATTAATTATTTAATCATATATATATATATATATATATATATATATATATATACTGATGATTTCCGGAATCGGATGAAACACACGTGTATGTGAATGAGAATTAAAAATATATTTATCATAAGATTGTTTATAGCTGCCTTACTGCTAGGACGGGCCCTTTAAGAGAATTATAATTAATTTAATGCGTACTGCGAAGTTCCGCCTAACTGGGTTGTTGAACACTGTCTGGCAGCTTTCTAGATATGTCAGCTTGTAAACAAATAGATAGACCTTAATTCTCTTATTTCACCGTTAAAAAGTTGACTTGGGCCTGAGGTTAAAATCGTGTGGCCTGCAGAACAATCATTCATCACACTGATGATTTCAGGGATAGAATGAAACATATGTATAAGAATTTAATGTATATATATATATATATATATATATATATATATATATATATATATATGAGAGAGAGAGAGAGAGAGAGAGAGAGAGAGTAGAAGAAGAGTACCCATCCCAGGACGGGTAAAATGAATTTCCCGAACAAAACAGTTTTGCACCACCTTCATGTTTCCGTACGAAGATTCAAATCAAGATATAATTCTACTTATCCTTCTGTCTAGGATCCTTATTCCAGTTTGGATCGCAATTCATTACATTATTTTCATTCTTAGAAAATGTATAAAATTTAAGCCTTAAGCACGAAATTTAAAATTCAGGAAATTGTGCTAAATTAGTGTCTAATGACTCTGAATACATTCAATGCACATCTAAAATAGTTTAATTTGTCTCATAAACGGTTGTGCTCATATTATGCCCAGAAAACCCCTTTTAAAATACTAAAAAAACTGAAATTTGAGGAATATTTATTTATTTCTTTTTATCGCGCTGTTATTGTGTTCACAAGTTCATACTGATCGGTTAATTAGTTACGGATTGAATCCTTTACATACAAATATATAAATATATGTGCATACCTAACTTTATATATAAAGAAATATGATAAATGATAATAATATTGTTAATTTACTGCAGTGATCACCGATCATCCAAAGTCTCTCTGAATGGTGTGAATCGATTAATACCAGTTGGAGACACTTCTGATGATCAGTGATATCGTGAAATTGCAATAAATGCTGAAGCTTGGTGCATTTTATCATCGATCATCTTATATATAAAGTAAAGTCAACATTTTTCCTATTTCTTTTACCGGTATAACTCCGTAATCCAACGTTGCATAGTGAATTCTGCTTCATATGAGTTTCATACGCTTATTGGTACGTACTTCCATAAAATTAATTAGTTGCGTTTCAATTTACCGATTTTTATATTCTAACAACTCAGTCATTATGTCTTTGCTTCGTAATTTCAGCGAAGGAATAGGAGTAACTACCTCTCACACAGTAATGTACTCATCCTTCGACTCAGACACCATAAAGTAATACGATAGAAATCTAATTAGGAGCAGTTTCATATTACACCGTCTGCCTATTCAGTCCGTATTAATCACATCACCTATAAGCAATTATGCATAAAGGAATTCCCAACATTACGTTTCTAGATGACAAATAGTACACAAATATCAACAATCGTCTTTCCCATGACGTTCTTAGAATATACATAACAAACCGTTCCCTACAATTTTTTTACATTTTAAATCCAACCTAAATAAAACTGAAAACACTATTTTAACTATCAGTCATTAATCTAGAGCGATAAATCAAAGCTCTCTCTAAAAACGAATAGAGCACTCTTTGACTGCCGATATTATTTGTATAAGCAATAAGATTTACATTTTTCGCTTGTGCCGATTGTGCAGTGGATAAATGCTAGGACTGTCGAAAAACCGACCGGGTTTCAATCTCAGACTAAATAATTCCGATGTCTAGCCACATATACTTATACACGGACATACTTTTTCGCTGTATCACAGCTCTTCAGTATGACTAGACAAAAAGTACGTCAAACTGAGATCGAAACCCGCCTGTTTTGTTGATTAAAACACGCAGAAATGATAACGTAAGTAATAATCACATAGTCTAAACGTGTCAGCATTCATTAGAAATATTTAAAGGTATACATATATATATATATATATATATATATATATATAGCACTGACATTAGCTAATGGAAACATTAACCCATGGGAGAGAATATTAAAGAATATGATTGGTTCGCTGGCTAGAATAAACACCACGTATATATATATATATATATATATATATATATATATATATATATATATATATATATATATATATATATATAACACCCGGTAAAACGAATTCCATGTATTTTAGCCTGACGATTCCCTACAGGGATGAATCGCGAGAGCGTCTGTGTACCTTAATTTCCATAAATATATTTTCATAACTTTTTCCTTCCTTCCATAGAAAGACGAATGCGCTTAAACCCTTCATAAAAATAAAGTTTCGAATTTTTTCTTTCCTTTATCCTCGGGTTATCTGTTAGTCAATTACATGTTTTCACTGTCGGAACACTATACGAAGTGCAATGATAATCATTATAGTAAGCATTATCTACAGCCGAGAATTCTTTATTCTTTGCATTATCACTAATGGCAACCGGCGATCTTCTTTACCAGAATACTCAACCGACGAAGTTAAGGGGACATATGTAGTCATTCACAGACAAGATAAAGTACTGCCGCCACATATGGGGGGGGGGTGCCGCTCGGAGCAGTTTTTATCACGTTGACAGAGTACAAAATCGACTTCACAATCTAGTGGGAAATAATCTATTTTCTTATCAACAGCCCCTTTCTTACAGAAAAGACGTTTCTCCTCTTTCGCAACTCTCTATCGGTATTTCCATGGCCGGTGCTCGACTGAGCTTCACGCTTTGCTCCACTCCCGTAAAAACTTCTCATTTTCCTACCAACACTGAAAAGAACTCCCCTTTCTTGTTTATTAATTGAAGTTCTGTTTGATTTAAGGTACACAGAAGAAGGGGCTTTTCTTTCCAAGAACTTCCCACGTTAGGAACACGTCACCACGGGAATGTTTGCCTACAGAGGACAACATGGTCGTTTTCAAGTCTCATGTCAACAAATATCTGTCGAGTCGTCCTCTGAATAAATCATAGTTCTCAAACCTTTCATAGTACTCTTCCATCATCCAACTGAAAATCTCACTAACCCTTATCCTCGAGTGGCTTTTGGCCTTGCTAAGTGGTGAACCATTAGTATAAAAAACAAATTGCTTTGCTTTACTTAGTGTGTTTGTCTGTTGTGTGTACGTAACATGAAATTAGGCAAACTATTTTTTATGCAAGTGAAATAAGAAATATATTCGAGCCAAGAGCCAAACCTTAGTTATACGCACACACATATTATATATATATATATATATATATATATATATATATATATATATATATATATATATATATATATATATATACGCGCACACATACACACACAGCTTTACCAGATCACCGTCTTCCACCTCTTTTCCCGCCGTAGCGTAAAATCCCTATCCCCCCCCCTCTTTATCGTCAGGTCATTTGTTAAAAAAAAACGTGCCCCACATTCCAGGTAGACGAAGCAGTCACCATGACTACTACCCTGGGTGCGGGGGTGGATCGAAACGGGAGTGGGTGGGTAAAAGAAAAAGAAAAAAGTGTCTAGTGGATTGGTCTGAAGGTATTGCTGTGCGCCGGAAGGTGCTCAGGTCGCGGCGGTGACCAGGTGTGGATGGGGGAGTGTCAGCCAGTCCTGAGGTGAAACTCGTCATCCATTTTGTTTTCTTTGTTGAAGGATTGTCCTGAAATGCCCGCGCGAGCCAACGACCAAAAGCCATCGCGGTGTTTACGAACGCATGGGGTTGAATTAGATATTAGAAATATATACTTTTTTTCTTTTGCTGTAAAATTAATTTTCTGGTTTGCGCCGAAACATTCCCTCACATTTACGACACACAAAAAAACATTCCCTCACATTCACGACACACAAAAAACATTCCCTCACATTCAAGACACACAAAATGACAGGAAATTAAATAAAATGGTTGGAGAATCGATTAAAACACACAGACCTAGGTAATTATCACATAGTCTGAAAGTGTCATGGTTCGTTATAAACATTTAAGAGTGTGAAAACACAAATTATATATATATACTAGCAAACGTGATCGACAATCACAAGGTCACTGCCTGACTCTCATTGGAAAAAGCGTAGTTTATTTCTAATTGCCAAAGGAATGCAAAATCAGCGGCTCAGTTACTTTTTTGTGGGTCTGAATGCACTTCTCTTGGTGCGCGGGCTTTTCAAAACATGACCTGACCTGACCTTGTGCTTAACCTCCTGCAGAGGAGGTAAATAAACGTATATTACACTGTCCTCTCTCAACGGAGGATGTAATGCCTCGGAGGAAGGTATTATGGCCACAGAACAGATACTACCCTACCCCAAAAATGAGGAGGTAATGCTTGAGAGGATAGTGTTATGACGAACGAACATACACTACATTCCCCAAAGGAGGTAAAGCCTGGGAAGATGGTCTCATAACAAAAGAACAGATACTATACTCCACTCCGAATTGAGCATTGAAAGATAGTAATAATATAGTTTCGACTTCAGTTAGGATGATAAAATCTCCATTATATATATATATATATATATATATATATATATATATATATATATATGTATATATGTATATATATATGTATATATGTATATATATATGTATATATGTATATATGTATATATATATATATATATATATGGAATAAGCGGAAGACCTAAAAAGCTAAACGTTTCGGCCAAATGTTATATGGGCTTGGTCAAGAGCGAACGAAAAAAATGCAAAAAATGACAAAAGACGAGAAAGTCTATAAATTATGAGAAATATATATAGTGGTAGGGTTCGTGCAAGAGGGAAGATCATTTTTTTTTTTGCTATGTATTTATATTTGACTCTATACATATTTACATATCTCGTCTTTTGTCATTTTTTTCGTTCACTCTTGACAAACCCCATATCACTTTTGGGCGAAACGTTGAGCTTTTTAGGTCTTCCGCTTATTCAATTTTAATTTCATACCGTCGGATTATTTTATCCTTTCATATATATATATATATATATATATATATATATATATATATATATATATATATATATATATATATATATATATATATATATATACATATATATATATATATATATACATATATATATATATATATATACATATATATATATATATATATATATATATACATATATATATATATATATATATATATACATATATATATATATATATATATATATATATATATATACATATATATATATATATATATATACATATATATATATACATATATATATATATATATATATATATATACATATATATATATATATATATGAATAAATGCGAAAGTGTATTTCACTTATTCCTAACAATATTAACATCAAAACAGCGTGTGCTTATTATTGTTAATTTGCATATTTAGTTTTTAAACAGTTTCTAATAAATGAATATTCTGTAATATTCATTTGTAATTTGCATTGCCATATTTTCTTATATATACGCAATAGTTTCATCGATAGTAAAACATTTGATGTCGCTGTGATACTCAGAACAGATACTACACTTTGATGTTAGCCAAAAGGCCAAGGAACAATAAACAATAATTTTCTTATGACTAGGAATTTTCGAATAAAAACAAACAAACTGTTTTAATCTATTATTGTATCATCTTTTAATGGGTGTGGGTAGTGTAGTATCATGCTTTTCTTGCTGACGACAACATAATCGTCTCGAAGTTTAATGTCAACGCATACATGTCCACCTGTCCTTTCAAGTAATTACATTCTGCCCTTTCCATCTAATCCTCTCATAGTATTGTTTATCATTAGATTGACAATCTCATTAACACTTTTTCTCGAGTGGCTTTTGACCTTGGTAAGTTGTGACTCATTAGTATAAAAATAAATAACAGTGCACTATCACGCATGTTGTACGTATTGCAGTTTTCTAATGGTTGCAGGTTCAATCGTGACTATGGACGATACTAAGAATCAAATAAACATTACTTGCTTAACACTTCTGCTCGATCGCGGCTGATAAGACGAGAACAATCTACCCATGTTGATTAAATAAAATATTCAGTTCGAAATCCCGTTAAGATTACCCGAGTTCGAAATAATGCACTTGAAGAAGGTCGTATGTTACATCGGCCTAAACGTTATGAAAATAACAACCAAGATGAGAATAGTACTCCGATTAATCAAAATTATATATGTTCATCTAAAAAATCCCGAAACATAAATTCATGTAATATTTTCAAGTAAATTAGGGAATAACATATTTCTAATTACCTCAGCCAGGGAGGTTATGTTTTCGGTCGAGTTTGTTTATTTGTGTACAGCCAAGCGTTCACATCTCTTGACCAATTGTCCCTAAACTTGGTTAAAATATTGGTCATAGTCTTACTTAGAACTGACTTAATTTTCGGATATCTAGGTAAAAGGTCACGGAAAAGGTAAAGGTCACACTGTTGTAAATAACTTTTGTTCTGTTAATCGTAGGGAGTCGTCACTTGCCCCATATTGTAGCCAATGAAGTTCCGCTTCGTATATGACCGTATACGAAATATTCGGTCAGTCGAAATTTTGACGGAATTTCAATTTCCAATTTTGTCCAAATTTAATGTTTGGGTCTTTGATAAGATGAGCCCCATGAGTCAGCCTGGTTGTTCCAACGCATCTCCCTGGCTATCGTTCGTGGCAACGCTATGTCAGTAACGGCGGCGTCACTTCCGTTCTAATCGTCATCTGTTGACTCTCTCTTTCTTTCCTCCCCCCTCTCTATCTACCTATGTCTTTAGCTGTTTCTTTGCTTCTCTTTCTCTCATATTATTGCTTAAAAAAATCATATGTGTTGTGTATCTATTATAAAAAAAACGAAAAGAAAAGAAAAAAAAGCCTTTAAATTAAGATGAACAACCATGTAAAAAATCAGCTTCATGATATAAATAGTTGTTGAGTTAGCAACATTTTCATGGAATAACTTCGGGAATACTTCATGGCTCAGATAAAACTTCGGCTCATCCTTACGTTGTCAGGCAAATGTATGAAGTTTTACGACTGACTTATGTCCAATAACATTATGTAAACCACGCTGCAAGTTTGGTGAAAACGTAACATTTTACTGAAAAACGTGTCATAAAAGAATCGGATTCTACTTTGAAATCTTCTGTTCGTTACTTTC
This sequence comes from Sepiola atlantica, assembly GCA_963556195.1. Lineage (NCBI taxonomy): Eukaryota > Metazoa > Mollusca > Cephalopoda > Sepiida > Sepiolidae > Sepiola > Sepiola atlantica. Next base: position 91,992,850 of record OY744525.1, on the reverse strand, counting down.
AGCCGTTTCCATGTGTTAAGAATTTTCTGATGTCATTTAGCAGAGTACACCTTTTGCTCATGGAAAGAACAGCAAGTCGCTGTCAACTTATCATCGTGGTTTTATAGATTTTATAAATAATTCAAACTGTCACCGTGACGATTACGTAGACCATTTTTCATCTGACTGGCGTACCGGCTCTCTCCATTAAAAATGACCCGTGGAGCAAGCGATGGATTGGAGTTTTGCTGGTGGAATCAGAAGTATTCTTCCTCGACATGGGTGTGAAAATTATTCATTTCTCCTGCCACTCTCAACAGTTGATGTGTGTCTCAGAGGTTAAATATTAAAGTGGAATGTGAACTTGGTAAATAATTATTGAAATTCCTTGCCAAATAATTACCCACGCTGAAAAAAAAAATGTATGTATATATATATATATATATATATATGTATATGTATATATATGTATATGTATATATATATGTATATGTATATATATGTGTATGTATATGTATATATAAATATATGTATATGTGTATATGTATATGTATATATATGTATATGTATATATATATGTATATATATATATGTATATGTATATATATGTATATATATGTATGTATATGTATATGTATATATATGTATATGTATATATATATGTATATTTATATATATGTACATATATATATGTGTGTGTATATGTATATGTATATATATATGTATATATATGTGTGTATATATATATGTGTGTGTATATGTATATGTATATATATATGTATATATATGTGTGTATATATATATGTATATATATATATATGTGTGTATATATATATGTATATATATGTGTATATATATGTATATGTATATATGCCTATATATATGTATGTATATATATGCGTATATATATGTGTATATATAAATATGTGTATATATATATGTATATATATTAATATATATATATGTGTACATATATATATGTGTGTATATATATGTATATATATATGTGTATATATATGTGTATATATATGTGTGTATATATATGTGTATATATATATGTGTATATATATATGTATATATAGTCTCGGAAGTTCCTTTAACCTTCAAAACTGGGAAAAAAAAAAAAAAAAATTTGTTGAAAGATTTTAGTCTAGTAAGTCAATCAATCTACTGCAATCACTATTTTAGTTTACTTCCAAGAATATACTCTAATATAAATATATTTTTATATATGTTTTTATATATAAGGGATCGTCAGTTGTTTACCATGAAAACTGTTTCGGGATTTTAAAAACAAAACAGTATTTCTTTATCATGGCATCCCAGCAGTGTTGATCAGACACCACCTCCCTATTTAATAATTATTTTTTAATTTAAAAAGTTTACAAATATTTAATTTAGTTTTGCCTCCAGATTTGTTTTTCTAAAGTATTAAAATATAGTTTCCTTACCTGTGTTGTTCCTTTCAAAGTGGGTACTTACTATTTTACAGAACATCTATTTTATAGAGTTAGATGATTCCATTATAATAACCCCCCTTTTTTCCCTTGGTTATTTACTTTGTCTACAAATGTTTTAAAATTAAAAATATATATTTATAAAAATATTTCATATATACATATATACATTTATTTATTTATTTTATCATGGACTATTTACATATGTTATACATTTTTATAGTAGAGTTTTGGATTTCTTTTATCAATTTCTTTTGATTTATTTCATATAATTTAAAAGCGTCAGGATAGCGTGTTATTGCCTTATTTAACTGTCTAAATATTTTATTTTTATCTCCACCTTGTTTAAGCATTCTTATTACTAATGAAGTGACTGGAGGTATAAAATCCATTAACCTTAAAGTAACGCGGGCTATTCTTAGAAATTCGGACATTATACTCCCATAAAATATATACATAGGACAGGTACTATTTTTATGCGGCATACGAACGATATGAAAGGGAAACGAATTTCTTTTATCAAACATTTTATAAATAAATCTACCATCCTCAATTTTTATATCTAAATCTAGAAAGGTAGCATGTATTCCTGTATGTTCACAATTTAATTTTAATTCCTTAGGATATATTAAATGTTTAGTATTTTCAAACTCCTCTCTATCATTTATACAGACCAGGTCATCAATAAACCTCCTGCAGCCGTGGTAACTATACGTTCTAGATATATCATTTTTTATTAATGCTGACATATATATGTATTCATATCTATGTAAATAGAGATTTGCCCAAAAGGGGGCAGGGTCCAAACCCATAGGAATACCTACTGTTTGTATTAGTGTATTATTTCCTATTTTAAAATAACTTTCTTTAATCAGGTGACTTATAAGTATTTTAAGGCCATTTTTTGAAGTACTAGTTTTACTGTTTTTAGTCTTACACCAAAAGGCTTTAGATTTTGAAAATTCTATGTATTTACCTTTACCTCCGGCAAAAGCTAAATCTATAATGTTACCTAATTCTTTAATTAGTTCATTATGTGGTATTTTAGTATATAAGGTACTAAAATCATATGTAGAAATTGACTTAGCCTTTTTACGGGAATTTATATGATCTAGTTTTTCTTTTATTGGATATGAATTATTTACTACCCAAAATAGGTTTATATTACTATAGAACTTTCTTTTATTATGAAAATTATTTATCTGATTAATTATTAATTTAAACACATTTGATATAGCCTTACTCAAGGGTTTAGTAATACACATTTTGGAGGCAACAATAAAACGGGCCCCAACTGGTTTTTTATGCATTTTCGGTATCCAATACATACATGGAAGTTTATTATTTTTCTCATCTAATTTTAGTCCTAATTTTTCACAAATAATGGTGTTATTTAGAATAATACTTTCTTTTTCACAATTACTTACTTTATAAGTATCTGATTCTATACCTATAATTCCTACTTCTGACAATAATCGTTGTATGTAATATTTTTTACATATAAAAGCTATATTATTTGCTGCCTTATCAATAGGAACTATTACAAATTTATTTTGAAGTATTTGAAGGTCCATAATTATTTGTGAATTTCTAAGGAGAGGATTCGTCTTTTTAGGATGTTTAAACATTTTTAAACGTTCGACCTTTTTATTTACGAATCTGAGTATATTATTTTTCCATGCGTCAAATGTGGAATCTAATATTTTGTGTTTTTTTGCCATGGATATACTAAAAGTTTCTAATGCTTTATTTATTTCTTTTATACATTTTGTATAATTTAAACATTTAGGTTCTCTGTAGTTTGGACCTTTTGTAAGGAGCTTTCTCAACTTAGGATTTTTTACTATCGCTAAATTACCGGTAATTACATGCCCTATGTCATTATTACATAAAGGGGAGGACTTACATTCGCATTCTGGAATATTTTCATCCTTATAATCATTTGTATTTATATTTTCTACTGTTTTTTTATAATTGAAAATTTTATTTCGTATGGTTTGCCCAAGTTTATATGTTACTATTGGATTTTGTCCCTCCATTTTTAGTTCAGTGGGTAGTAATTGTAAGATTTCTGGATTATTTAATATTTTTGGCAGATTTATATCATCTAATCCTTTATTTTCATACAGAACTACACAAACATTTCTAGGTTTATGTTTTTTATATACAACAGGTGGTTTATATAGTTTAGTATCGATTATATCCATTATATATTCATACCATTGAGTTAGTTTTTCTTTTTTGTACATCATATCCGGTTGTAGTAATATTTTAGATGCAATATTCTTCTGTACCTTCTTTTTTGTTTGATTTAGAAGTTTTCTAATGTAATTGAAAGAACCGGAAATATTATTAATAATACTATCTTTAGTTTTTTCAAAGAATTCCTCGCATGAAATGGCAGATTCTTTGCTGTTTCTATTTACATATGACCTATCTCTAGTACCGTAGCGAGGTAAAGCTGGATATAATCGCCCTACATTTTCTAATTCATCGTGTAAGTTATTTTTCTTTACTTTACTATTTAGACCATAAGGATAAATTACTCGTAATTTCTTAATTGTTTCATCTTCTTTATTTTGACGTATTTTTAATATATTGTTATCTACTTCTCCAAAACTATTATATCCGTTATTTTTAAATTTTTCAATGATTTGTATTGAAAAGGACGATTCACTACAGGTTTCTTTAAAATGTTTAATAACATGGAGACATCCTTTAGTGCTAGT
>OY744525.1:91976185-91983685 GCA_963556195.1 Sepiola atlantica | reverse complement strand
GGTGTTGTTGAAGATGTTGAATATTTGTGTGGCTTCGTCTTGAGAGGATGTAAGGATTAGAATGTCATATATATATCTGGAGAAGAATATATAGGAGAGGCAGGAGTTAAGTGCTCGTTGCTCTAACCGGTTCATGTAGGTGATGGCTAAGAGACCAGAAAGGCTAGAACCCATGGAGAGGCCGGAGATTTGTTTGAAAGTGTGCTGCTGAAAGGTAAAGTATGTGTTGTCGATTTTTAATCACCTGGACATCACACGAACAGCTAAAAACACTCTTGCTGTTATGTAAGATTTTAGAAAAAAAGGAAAATTAAATAGTAAGTCATATTTCGTATTCGATTTATTGTTATTGTTTTTGTTCCTTACAACTTGCATCTTATCCGGAACTTGCATTGCCCACATCCTTTCAAAAACTTACTACTATATATATATATATATATATATATATATATACACTTTTTCTAGTTTTATTCTAATCTCTGCTCGAATGCAATCCCGAATATTAAGGAAAAGAAACGTCTCATTGCGCGCGTTTTTCTTTATGTAGTGTGCACACGGTGTTGATATTCGGCGCGAAAATGGCGACTACTGAATTATAGAATATAAAAAAACAATTAAAAACTAAATCAATTCAATAATTGAACGACGGAAATGTGATAAATTAGTTTTATAATTAATTATTAAGTGTAATTATTAATTATATTAATTAAGTGTATTCATTAATACGAAACGTTTTTATGTGATATCTAAAATTAATACAACATACAGACGCTTTAAGAAGAGTATGGCTTTTCATTTTCTGAATTGAAAAAAAGAAGTATTTTTTGCTAAATAGACTATAATGGAAAATAAATGGATGGATCATTCTACCTCTTCAGAAATCACCTGACTCTTGCTGCATAGTCCAGTCAATCTAGCTGATTTTTTGGTTGAACCTCAGACAAATTGCTAACAAAGGTTTTAATTTGGATATTGGGCATGAATAACCTCTCTTCCAGAAACAAAAGGTTTACCAAAATTAGCCTTGCGGAAAGGGGTCAACGGGTGCCTATTCTAGCCTCCCCTTTCTTAACTCAATTACTGTAAATTCATCTACAAAAATACCAAATGTAGCAATGTGAAATTGGATAAAACCAACAGTTTTCATAAAGTTAAATATAATTATAACTTCTTATGCCTTATTTTTGTCTCTTTTGATGTATTACTATTAATATTATTGTAACACGACAAAGTTACCACTCTTCAAAGTTATCTCCCTCTAGGATTCAGAGCTGTGCCCCGTCATAAAAGGGGTCAAGTCCCGAAATCTCGCGAGAACGCGTGATTGACCTTGTTCTGGTTCTTGCAATGTCCGAGAATCTCACTGATGTTCCCTTTCTTTCTGCTGGCTCTTCCTCTAGTAGAGTCGGCCTTTTCAGGTCTCGAACCTGCTCTTACTAGGAAGTCCCGATATGTCGACCATGTGAAGATTTTATTTATCTTTAAAATTTTACAATAACGTGTACAGTATAGTAAATTTTCGTGATAAAATATATGTGACACAAGGCCGAAATTGGGGGGGGGGGTAGGGGGTCGGCTGTCGTCCTTTTCGTCTATTCTCTAAAGTATACCGTGTGTAGATAATTGGTGTGTTCTACACGATTTCCTTACTTGTCTAACAATTATGTGCGTCCAATCGTTTTGGGACATCGCTTAATTGTTTGTTTGTTTACTGTTTGTTGTACTATCATTGGTTAAGACAAACTATGACTAAACGTACATGTATTTAAGCAGGTCCTGCGTGTAATTTTTGTTGCTACCGACGTATGCGTGCTAGGAAATAAATGTCTAGGAGATTCTCTTTCATTTCCAAATTACAATTTACCTATCTTGGTAGAATGAGAATATCAAATATTCCCATTTTACATTTTTGTTAATAAATTTTTGGATGCTTTTGGGATAACAATTCTCGATAACTACAGTAAATGCGATTTTAAATTGATGTTATAAACACGTGCTATTGTGTAGACATGTAATATTCAAAATATTATTATTCAATATGGCGTGATCTAATGAAAATAAACAGGTTATTTTTCGTTTCTGAATTGTTTAGATAAGGATTGCTAATTTGTATAATTTGGATTATTCGGACTACTGTTCCCATATTAAGTGTTATCCTCACAACGTTTTGGCCGATGTAACCTCCGACTTTCTTCAGATGTATCTTGTCGAACTCGGCGGTTACATCGGCCGACGCGTTGTGAGAATAACACTCAAGATGAGAACAGTAGTCCGAATACTCCGAATTATACAAAAGGTTCTTTTCAGTCAAGATTTTCAAATCTTGTTAGCATACGACATTATTTGATCGGCATCATTTCAAACATTCAGTCTGATGGAGTTATCTTTTCTTGTCAATTATCGTTTACATGCGCCTTTGTCTCATGCAAACATCCAAAATTGTAGACAAAAAATAATTGTTATTTTTTAACTTTCTTGACTGGATCAATTTCGTTTCGTTTAGTCTCTGTTTTGCATTGTCTCCTCTTATCGATGTTATGTGAATTTTGTAGCTGATATTTTTAGCGCTTTCAGAGCACTCATTTGTACCAGATATTTTAGACTCTTTTATGACCGATATTTGATTCCTACTTATTTATTGTAATCATGTTAGCATTTAATGGCCGTGTGATGAACAATAAAGGAGCTATTCAATTCCTGCAAGAAAATGGTATTTTCACAAAGTTCGATTTCATCATGTTGCTATAATCCTTGTATTAACACAAATAGAGACTTCTATTAACGACTGATCTAAGGGCAAATAAGTTAGATTAATTGATTCTTTTGAACTTTCTTTACTGGAGCTATTTCGTTTCGGTTATTCTCCGTTTTGTATTGTCTCTTCTTTCCGATGTTAAGTCAGTTTTGTAGCCAATATCAACTCATTCAGAGAACTCATTTGTACCAGATATTTTATTGCAATCTTTCTCCCCAATAAATTATTTTTAAAAAAAACAGTCGTTTCGGTCTTCTAACATAATCCTAAATCTAAACTTCACCTAACCCTAACTGGCAGCCACTCGTACTTAAGGTTAGTTGTAAAAAATTCTTAACCGCCCTAAAACGCTAGAATGGACCGGAAATGTGGGTTCATTTTACGTTAAATTTATATACAAAACTGATGCCCCACTCTAAATTGTAAAATAATTATTTATTTTATTGTTTTTTCTTCTTCTTTCTGCCAAATTTTAAGAAAATAACACAATACCGTAGTAATAGGCAAAACAAACCCCCAAATTAACCGAAGCGAAATTGCTCCAGTCAAGAAAGTTTTAGGAAATATCAAATAATTTCAAAAGAATTGAAAATTTTATATTACTTTTCGACGCATTTCCTACATAAGATAACATTTAGTATTTCTTGTAGTTACTGAGGATTGGTATATGAAGAATCAGCCAATGTTTAAATTCGAAAGTCAGTCCAAGATGGTGGAATTAATGAGTATCGAATTACTTTCGTACGAATTCTTCATGCGGAAAACAGACATGGCCGCTTTGACCTTTTTTTTAAGATATGTAAAAGGAGTAATAAAAAAAACTACGGACGCCAGAAAGATCAAAAGATATTTCAAGAAGAAATGGATTACGAGACAATTTGTAGTAAACCAACCGAGATAAATCCGTTTTCTTCTTGCAATTCTGGATCACCTTAATTTAAAATAGCAACCGTCAGTAAAAAAAAATCTGCGCAAGTTCCTAGTACTAACAGTGAACATTCACAACAAGAACACGTCTAGCTACAACCACAAAAAAGAACTTCCTTCCCCCTCTCTTTCTGCTCTCTCTCTTTCTCTTTCTGCTCTCTCTCTCTTTCTGTCTCTCTCTTTCTCTCTCTCTCTTTCTGCTCTCTCACTCTCTTTCTGTCTCGCTCTCCCTGTACCAAAACTCAAACGAAACTTCCATGAACAAAGTGTATTTCCTAGAACATCCTAATACCACTAGGCTGCTTCCCAACCAACTACAACATGGTCGATTTCAAGTCTTATGTAAACAAGTACTTGGATAATACATTCCTCTTAAGTAATATTCTACCCGTTCTACCCATTGTTTTCAATCCTCTCGTGGTGACGATCATCGTCCAACTGGCGATCTGTTTAACCTCTATCCACTCCCGGGCTTTGATAAGCGGTGACCCATAAAAAATGTAATTTCCTTTTTTCATTAGAACCAAGTTCTCTGCACCCCTACTGCTTATCTTAGAGAGCACCACTCTTTGCCTTATTCCTTCGTTATTTCTTTGACCCCTTTCTAAAACCCTACTCTCACTTAGAGATCAACCTGATTATTTTCGGGTTCGATACAACTCGGAAAACAATGGTAGGTTTATACTTAGAATTATTATTATTATTTTAGTTTTGTTCATCTCAAACAAGGCATAATGACACTGAAGCGTATGAGGCTACTGTGGTAGGAATCAGATTCGGTGAGGGGCAGCCTTGGTAGGGATCTGGGCAGCAAGATGTTTGTTCACATTACATTTAAATTTCTGCATGTTTGTACGGTCGGGAAAACAGGGAGCAGGTAAAAAATTCCAAAGATAAGCGGGATGAGGAAAAGAACCTATCAGAATAAGAAATCTTCTGGTATCTAAAGACCTGTAAAGTGAAGGGGTGGGATATTGCTGCAAGTCAATGGAGCGGGAGTATTTACGTTAGAGGAGAGGTAAAGTGCAGTGAGTTCATCCAAGCACATTCCGTGGGGATTCTTGTAAGTTGGGAGTGCCTCTCTAATGTAAAATAGTGATGCAGACATGTTGAGTAATAACGCATAAGACGTCACGGGGAGGCTAAGGGCATGGATCCGCAATAATGAAGAAAAGCCGAAGACTAGATAGATTGTTAATTAGGCTAAAAGAACAATGGAAATGAATCGGTGACCTTTGAACGAGTCCAGGTGTGTGAGGTCGACGAGTTCATTTCGGAGTATGACGTCGTAAAAAAACCCGGCTCGGTAACCTTTAAAAGAGTCAAGTGCACGAGGCCAGAAGAAGAAGGCACCCGGGTGCAAAGTCAGAAATTAAAACGGCGGTTTTACACGAAGGAAGAAGAAGCGCTTACGTAGCAGAGATCGAGTTGGGAGGATATAGAGAAAAACTTGTCGTGGGTCAGCCTCGAAGAGAGGTACCTCCACCACGGCCGAACTGCCGTAAACAACTGGTGTAGGGATTACAAGCCTTCCCTAGATTCCGGGAGCAGACTGCTACAGACGTATTGTCGTGTTTCCCTCTAGGTTGCAAGGTAAATCACTCTGCCTGGTTTTCGTGAAAATAACCTACGTTTGGGTAGGGTCGAAAATCAACCGCTGACAAGGTAAAGAAAGAGGTTTCTTCGTAAGACAAGGGAAATAACAATGATGTCAAAGGACTTTTGCAAACAAAGACATATTTAATTATGTATATGTGTGTACACAACTCACACCAGCTGGTGGTGAAAAATAAAGAAACAGAGTTTCTCGAGCATGTCGTTATCTCTATCGTTGTGTTTTCTTTGATGCTACCTGGTCGCCCGAAGGAACGGACATTGCAACACTAACATATCCAACCTTTATTATTTTATCTGGTTTCTTTATTTTTCTGTAGTTTTAGGTGTGTGTATTTCCCTAATCTCTCATTCTTTGTTTCGGAACTTTTTAGATTAGGATTGATAATTTGGATTATTTGGATTATTCGGACTACTGTTATCATCTTGGATGTTATTCTCACAGCGTTTCGGCCGATGTAACATCCGACCTCCTTCAGGTTCGCCTTGTCAAACTCTTTATTTAATTCACGGAGGTAACTTGCTCTCGTTCTGTCAGCCATAATCAGATGGAAGTCTTAAGTAATTCGTAATTGTATTCTTAGTATCACCCGTACTGAGGATTGAACCTGCATCCTTCAACCCCCAGAAGACTTCCACTTATACTTTGCACTTTTATTATCCGTTGCGCCACGGGCCTTAGCCAGTGACAGTCTTCTGGCGATTGTAGGTTCAATCCTCAGTCATGGCGATACTAAGAATACAATTAAGAATTACTTAATACTTCTACCCGGCCATGGTTAAGGTAACGAGAGCAAGCTCCCCCTATGGATAATAGTTATAAAGAGTCCCGTTCGATATTTCGTAGCGATTCCCGAGTTCGACAAGACACACTTGAAGAAAGTCGGAGGTCACATCAGTCGAAACGTTGTGAGAATAGCATCCAAGAGGAAAACAGTAGTCAGAATAATCCAAATAATACAAACTCTCATTCGATTTCTGTAAATATTTTTGTCAATAAAATTAATTTAAAAAAATGTGGGTATGTTTTAAGTAGCTTAGTCCATTGTGATATTGTGGTGAGAGAACTTAACTTCGAGGTAAATCAAGCGGACACACCGCCGACCTCCTTTACGAGATTCTTTACGGGATTCGTGCTGTTTTCAGTCTTTATATAAACCTAACGTTTATGTGAATTAATTGCACCAAGTTCTCTGGAAATAGCATCAATCAGTAAGATTTCAAAAAATGAATGCTAATCTGTAAAATATGTTTCGATTAGAAACAACCGATTGAGAGTTTTTTCTTTGTCAAATTGCACAACCTAATTGTTTAGAATTTTTTTAAATACATATACATCCTATGTTATTTGCTATAATATTATATACATTATATACAGGGTGTTTCAAAAGTCTTGGGAACATAACGATTTTTAATAACTCAAAAACTATTAGGAGTTGAAAAATGAAATTGGTACCGTTGGAAAGGTTAAAGTTTCAAGTTTTGTGGGGAATCTTCAAAGTTGCTCAATATGAGCACCATTCGTCACACGGCAGACATCTAGTCGATAGTCCATTTCCTGCCAAACGCGTTCCAGCATCTTGACGTCAATGGTTCCCACAACTGCCGTTACTCGAGCCTTTAGTTCGTCAATATCTCTTGGAAGGGGCGGCACATAGACTTGTTGCTTGACAAAGCCCCAAAGGAAAAAGTCACACGGGGTAAGATCTGGAGACCTAGGAGGCCAGGGCATGAGAACGTCATCACCTCGCCCAGATCTCCCAATCAATCTACCAGGCAGCCTTGTGTTAAGAAACTGCCTTACTCTAAGACTCCAGTGTGGTGGTGCACCATCTTGTTGAAAAATGAAGTCATCAGATTCTGCTTGTTCCAACTGAGCCATTAACCAGTCTTCCAGCATGTTGAGATAGGATTCACCAGTGATAGTTGCCTCTTCAAAGAAGAACGGTCCATAGACACCTTTCTTGGAAATTGCACAAAACACGTTCACTTTTGGTGAATCTCGCTCGTGCTCAAGAAGTTCATGAGGATTCTCAGTACCCCATATGCGAGTGTTATGCTTGTTAACTTTGCCATTCAGATGGAAGGTCGCCTCATCGCTAAAAACAAGCCGGTCATCAAAGCCGTTATCTTCCAACTTCTCTTGCATTGCAATGCAAAAGTCACGGCGAAGTGGCTTATCAGTGCCCTTCAACTTTTGGACC
>OY744525.1:91948685-91968685 GCA_963556195.1 Sepiola atlantica | reverse complement strand
AAAAGGAAATATCACCGTAGGTAGAAATACTATTTAACCTGTAACTGAAGAAGGAATATGAGCAATAGTGGAGAGAGATATAGCAAACAGAAAGAGGCACATTTCGAATGTTGTCTTTATGTTTTTTTTTCAATTTAACTTGCTTTGCAAACTCACTTTTTTTCCTATTTCAAACAGTCTATCCCGAGCTCAGTGGCTAACCCAACGGGTCACTTTTTTTTTTTAGTATAAAGTTCTAGAATTTTCAGACATGCCACCGGTGTTTACTTTTGATCGAACATGTCTACCCCCCCTCCCACGGAAACCCCCTTTTTTCTGGATGAGTAAATTCCATCGAAAAAGGAAGCTCTGCTAACATGGGAAACCCCTCAAACTAACTGTCAGCCAATAAACAAAACTTACAACAGCAAAACAATCATAAACAAAGTCCATTGACTTTGAGTAAACATTAGTTGTTTTGTTTTTCTTCTCCAAGAATTTGACTTGATCTTCCTTCCACTCCAATAAATATCACGTTCAGTTCAGGCGACATCTTTCTTTCTAACTGTTCTCATAGTATAGTTTAGTTCGTTTTTTTACGGCATATTAACCCTTTTCGGTTCTTTTAATGCTTAATCGAATGATTTGGGTAACATTATTAAAGTTCTTTATATAGTTAATCGAGAAAAATACCCGTACCAAGACGGGTAAAATGAACACCCGAACATAAAAGTTTTGCACTACTTTTAAAATGAAAATATAATACTACTAAACCTTCTGTCTAGAATCCTTATTCGAATTTTGATCGAAATCTATTGCATTATTTTGAGTCTATAAATGTAAGAAAATTAAAGCTTAAGCTTAAGAGGTCTTAAGAAGAAAATGAAATTCAGGGAATCTTGCTTGATTGGTATCTAATAAATATGGATCAAATTTAATGCAAATCTGAAATATTTCAATTTTCAAATGGGAGGTTGTCCGCATATTATTCCATTAAAACCCCTTAAAATACTCCAAAGAAACTGAAATTTTGGAGAAAAAAATTTAATTGATGTCTAATACCTGTTGTTAAAATTTCACGAAAATCAGATGTATCTGAATTTTCACGAAAGGCTTCCACTACCTCTTTGACCCCTTTTATTGAATTACATTGAAAAATACATCGGATTTGAACACGGATATTGACATAAACTCCCAAAACACCATAACTTTCAGAACAAATACTACACTGTCCCTCCCCCCGAATTTAGCATTCAAAGATAATACATTCATCTGAAGTATTTTAGTAAACTGAACTAAGCATTAAAAATAGTAATAGTTTAGTTTCGGTGCAGACACAAATGTCAAATCTCTATTAGTAAAAGATTAGCAAATTCTTTGAAACACAAAAAAGGAAAATAGGGTTGATGTTTCCCCATCACCTGAATGATTGATTTTTTTTTATCGCATGGCATGCTCAGATTTACTGCTGTTTCGGGTTTTCCTCTCAGGTCCATTCAATGCGCTCGATGATTTTTTTTCTCATTTCAAGAAATATGTATTAATATGTATTTCAAACCATATGGTGAATTAAACCCGAAATAACAATAGTTTTACTACAAGACATTACTTGATTTTTGGCTAGGAGCAAAGTGTAGTATCTGTTCCGATAATATACTTCATCTTTTCTGTCTTTGGTCAGTGAGTAAGAAATCCTTCTAGACATTTGTATTTTTCTCCTAATCCATAGTGACCTTTTTAGGGGGCCTAGATTTTCCCCACATTGAAAGCCGGCCATTGTGTCTAACTCTGCCCTCTTGGTAAGGCACGTAAATAGGGACTACAAGACATTAACAGCTTAAATGCTATATCTCTTGTACAATGATTTATTTATAGATGTGAGTAAGTGAGTAAGTGAGTCCAGTCAAATAAGACAAAAGGTAAAACTAATTGCAACACAGGGGTTTTTGGCAGAATGCATTTCTATAAAGTCTTTATTTTAACATACTAAAAGTCTAGAAAAATCTACCGATGCGAAATATGCAAGTTTGGCATTTTTTTATCAACAGGTGCCCAGTATTTTCAGTGAATATGATGTATGCTACCAATCGCACCAATGGATAATTTGACATTTATAAGTAAAAATTAGGATATGGAATGATGTATATTGAATGCTTCTTTAATCTCACAGCAAAAATTAATCTATATAAAATGTATTTTAGGGTAAATCTTAAGCGTTGAGACAATTTGTTTCGTAAAAATACATCGTTTTATCGTATGCATTCAAAGAATATTCTCTCATTATCAAAATATTGGGATAATTTTTGGAATTATTTTATTAGATATACTTCTACATCATTATGTTTCAATTTTTGAAAGAATAATGAATTTATTAATAATCCCCCCTCCCACCCACCCCCACACACACACACATAAGGAGGTCATGTTTTAATCATCATTTATTTATCTGTTTGTTAGTTTATTTATCTGTTTGTTAGAAACTTTATGCAAAAAATAATCACCAGATTTCAATACCGGTTTTAGCATAATTGTATCTTGGCCCAGGGAAGTCCCATAATAAGTTCAGAATCTAATCCAGTCCAGTATCTGAATGCAATACTTATTGGAATTCGGAAAATCCCTATTTTTCATCATTGTCAAAGTTTGGCTCCATAGAGCAATTTCCAGAATTGCTTTGCTTGCAGATCTGAGAGAAGCAATGGAATCAAACATAGACGTTGTTTAACGATGCAGTTCATATTTAAAGAGGTCCTGCATATTAAAGTTTTCTTTTGTTGCAACTAATGTTAGGCGTTGAAACAGTGCTTGTGGATGAATATGCACTACTTTTTTGTCTTTAATCACATATGTTCTTAATTCAAGAGCACGTGCCTGTTTTATTTTCACTTGAATGAATTGTTAGATACATCATTGCCTTCCATGGATTGAAGAATCTCATCGCCAACATTTTCTGTTTGATCTAATTTACTGAATCCTATGCAACAATACCTGAGATAATGTTGTGTAGTGACATCAGATTTACTGAAGGAATTTCTGGCTTTCAAAAAACTGATACGCTTTTTTGTATCCGCATAGTCTCTCTTTTGTCGGGTGTCAGTTACTACTTTGTGCTGTTTACTAATTTTACAATTGACACCAGTAAACTGCTGCACAAATTGATTTAGTTCAGAACAAACCGGACCGATTTAATCCACATGATTTACTGCTTTTCAATCCCTTGTGAACCTGCCAGTAGATTTGATACTTCGCATAAACAATAAGATCAGTGGAATGTCGTGTCCAGTATCACTATGGCAAACAACATGTAAACTATTTTTAAGAAAAGAATAAAAATCAAGATAGTCTCTTGATAAGGTAGCCATTTGTTGAAGATATAAAAATATTGTTTTAGTATACAAATTATGAACTGCAGTAACAAAGAATAGTAGCATGTCATACAATGAAGCAAAATGGAAACTCTAATTTTCTGTTCTTTCAGTCCAGAGAGAATGCTACGAAATGTTTAGCATTTTCATACATTGCAACCACAAGCAGCAAGTACGATTAGTCAAATTTTCCTTTTTTTCTGGTCCAACTCTTCATGGATAGTCATAACTGCTATTGTAGATTCTTCATCTACCATCGTATCTGGATTAGCAATGAGTTTTGCAAATATTATTTTAGCTGACATTATTCAACTTTCTTGAATTATCTTAGATGTCTTTGTCCATGTGTGAGTCTTTTCTTCACTTTAAGTTTTAGAAGTATGTGGCACAGTAAGTTCCAATGTGTCTGCAATAAGTAATATATTACCATATTTTAAGAAATGAACTCTTCATATTTTATCAACGACATTTCTACTGGACATATTTGACACTGAGCTGTGGCCATATATCTCTTCCAGAACTTGTGTCAATCCTGCTTTTTTTCCATTAGATTGCCTATACACTCAATAAAACTCATCTCATGTGCAACCCTCTAATTCTCAGCACTACAGATGTCATACGGCTACTAAATGGCTTATTAACTAAAATAGTTTGAGTCTTCCGATACAGTGGATGGTCAAATATGGTAACATAAAATGTGTTGTTATAAATTACTTGTTCAACCAGGAATATCAACGTAGAATAGATGCATGGCATACTTAATGGATCTAAGTTAATGAAGGGTAAAATCACAATAGTTTCCATTCCCGGATGATTTCCTTTGTATACCATTTGCATGAATTCTGACAACATTGGGCATGACCATTGCAGAAACGGGGAAACTGTCCACAGAATATCAAGTAAATATGGGGATTTAGGAAAATTATCACAAGGCTTAAGACGGATAAGTTCACCAAAATGATATAGATTATCATTGTGATAATTGTAATAATGAATTGTTACTTGTCCAAGCCTAAGGATCTCATTAGTCGTTACTTCATGTTGGGAAATCACATGTGTGACAAATTTACCTGGTGTTAATATGGCAATCATACCCATCCGATGAATGGTGCCATATCCATCAAGGGTTTATATATTTCGGTCAATAGTGTCTGCTGCATAAATTGACCTTGTGTAACAGTGGTATAAGAGTTGCAGAAGCATTTCGTTCAAATGTTTGGACTTGGTCATATGAGCTACAAAACAATTGTTGCTGTAAGTAATCTATCAACAGCCAATAACAAAAATGGTGATTCATTTTTATGACTAACCATAATTGTAAAAAGCAACCACCATACTTGGTCGAATAGCTTAAATGAGAGCATGTTCCAGGGATGCCTGCTTCTTCTCTATATTTTCCTGTTGCAATAATATGCATAAATTAAGTAACACTATCAGGGAGAAATGCCAAGGTTTTCTCTAAAGTAAGTTCATCTGTGAATCGATCATTTGAGTTTGGAGTCATATATTTATTTCATTGTTTGCCTATCCTAAAGTTGGTACTGCACCGTTGGCGATAGACTGCATCCTTGGTATGTAAATCATTTGCAGAGAATAATCTTTCTAATACTGTATCACTCCACTCATCATTCCGGGATTTACATCTTTTGTCTATAGTGTTATCAAATGTTGATGTTTTCACAAGATGATCACCTTTGCCTTCCTTGGTATTTGATTGATGTACCACAAAAAAGGCAGTAATTGTTGAAATCAAAATTTCTTGTTCGAGATTGTAACCTACAATTAAATGCTGACATCGATATCCATTCCATGTTTTTCATCTGCTTTTATAATGTTAGGGTTACACTATCGTTTTCTACAGCTCTTATTAAAACGTTGACCTGCATATATACGAAAACTACTTGCATATTCCCCAAATGCTGTGGTGATGCTATCACTTCCTTTTTGGGGTATTTGTCACTGTATCCCTAAGAGTGTTACCCATAATACCTTCTTTACAAAGTATGAACATGCCTCTAGGACTTGCATTAGACATTATTCAATTTGTAACAAAAAAAGAAATCGACAGTAAAAACCAGCAGTGTATAATAGACTACACATTTATTTCAGTAAGTTATTCTAAACTTCCGACCTATTATATATATTCTAAGGAATTTTTTAAGCATCGACCAATATGTTTTAGTTTTAACCTCTTCATATTGTTTTAAACAAGTTGTTTCTTGTGTACAAAAATGTTCAAATTTTATTTTGTATCAAAAACTTTGATTTTTGTATGTAATAAAACTTTTATGCCGTAAAAATATTTTGGTGCATGGAAAAACAATATGGCCGCCGGCGATTAAACATTGAATTACATTTCGATTCTCAAAACTTTACAAAGTAAATTAGAATTTATTTCAAGACAAGAAATACATTTAAGACCAGCAATCAATTTTATCGAAAATTTTAGAAAAAATGGCAAAATGAAAACGAGGTGGTTTACATTTCTTTGCAATAAACACGCTATATTTTCGCAGATCGATTATTGTAAAATTAGTCTACATATTTCGGATCGGTAGATTTTTCTAGACGTTTAATATGTTCATATAGACACCTCATAGAAATGTATTGTGCTAGAAAACCTTGTGTTGCAATTAGTTTGACCTTTTTCACTGATTTGACTGGATTATTATGTCTTAATGACCTAACAGTTGATAAGCGTACCACACACACGCGCACATACATAATCTCTCTCTTTCTCTCTCTCTCTCTCTCTCTCTCGTTTACCCCTCTCTCTCTCTCTTTCTTTTCTCGTTCTCACTTTATCTCTTTTCTAGTTCACTCTCTTTCTTTCTTTCTCTCATTTATGCTCATGTTCTCTCTCTATGTGTGTGGTGTATGTTTGAGGATGGAACGTAGAATATGCCGGAATAGTTTTCTTTTGGAAATCAGTTGTTATCGTTGGTGTCAACTCTAGACAGCCACTCATCACTCAAACATCGTGAGTGATTGGAGAATCAGGTTTCAAACACAAACAGCAAGGTCACCAACCGGACAAGACTTGGCCTTACCCTCAAGAAGACACACACCATCACATCTTATTCTTCATCATCATCTCTGCCTCCTTCTTCTCCTTTTTATTCTTCTCGTTCTCCTCGTTCTTCTCTTTCTTTTCCCCCTCCTTCTTCTCCTCCTACTCGTTGTTGTTGTTGTGGTTTTTGTTCTTCTTCTTCTTCTTTTTCTTTATCTCAAAATCAAGTCTCCATAGCCGATGAGTTTCAAGTGTGTCTGTCTCTGTGATGGTGCATCTTTACAATACTCCCGTCATGAAAACATCATCATCATCATCATCATCATCATCATCATCATCATCATCATCATCATCATCATCATCTCGTCGTAGTAATGTCACAACTCTTTTTAAGTCTCTCCCGCTTTATTCTCCATCATAGCAGGTAGTCTTTCATAAGTACATTGTTAGTCCTCTTCTGTTAGTTGTTTGGTGAAGTTTTTATTCATCACCTCCCTCCCACGGCGGGAAGATTAGACACAAGGTCAGGAAAGTGAGATTTGAAAAGCCAGCGCCCTAGAGGAAAAGCACTCTGGCCGAATAAAAAAAATTGCCTTGGCAGCCCCATCGGCATTTCCCGGTAGGGGCGCTTCATGCTATTAGCAATAAGGTAAAGAAGAGCAAGAAGGTAAAGCCTGGGAAGGTGGACCTTCTAGAACTGCACCGGGCCATATCTCAGACCGATAGAGAACAAACCATCCTCAAAAAATGGCCTAGACTCAGCCAGTTGTTTGACTAAGTTCTGTGCAGTCTTCCCGTGTTCGGCATTCCCAAAAGACCATCGCTGAGGATTTCATCCTTAGCTCTCCAACAGGTTCTCTCTTTGATCAAGGCTGGGATATAAGGAAGGTGTCCGTAGAGGTGATCTGTTGTGGGGTGCTACATCCAGTAGATGTTAAGAGCAGCTTTCAGTATTCTGGTGCACACACCTTCAAGTTTCTTTTCCAATCTTTTGGTAAAAGTCCAGGTGCTACTTCTATATACGAGAACTGATGTAGCGATAGCTTTTTTAAAAAGTCACGTTTCCTCGTGATAAGAAGATTTTACTTTCACATTGCTTTCTCCTTATCCAGTGCAAACAAGGCTGTGTTGATTCGCATATTTAGTTCATTTACTGTGCAATTTTCCTTTGCAACTTTACTGCCAACATCGATGTTTTTGAGACGTCCCATTTAGGGAGGATATATTTCCATGCTGGTTCAGGAAAATGTGCTCTGTTTTGGCTTCTTCTTATTTTCTCAATGGTCAAATTTTTGGCGTGGGTACACAAATAGCTCTGGATTCCCTGGAATCTCATTTTCATGTGCAAAACGTTATTTTTTATCATTTAACATTTGATTTGTACAATTGCATAATAATAGCTTCACGAGTGTCGCCATCTTGTTTATGTCTGTATCGAACTACGATAGCACAAAAAAAAGGTTCAATGTATTTGATGTTTAGACGCACGCATGAGGTGCATGAAGAATGTGTACAGATAAAATAGTGAGTTTTGTGCTGCCGTAGTTTAAGAAACCTGACGACACATAACCTGATTATGTAATAAGAAATATTTGCACTCAAAATAAAAGCTCCTTTATTATCAAAATTATATACACACACACACACATATATATATAATATATATATGGGGAATGAAAAAGGAAAAACCAAGAGATATTTTTTTATATATTCATCAACGTTTCGTCTTTATTTGTAAGACTTCCTCGGGATGATAATTTTAAGAAAAATATCATGCAAGTACATCGAAATATTGGGTAGACATGATGGGTCGATGAGAAAAATTAGTAGTCGTGGCTGCTGACAGCACTGGACCAAGGTCCGGGCTGAGAGAAGTCAGTGGCAGGGAATGAAATGAATGTTGATGGCTGTGATATATCAATTAAATATTATTTATCTATAGACAAGCTTGTTTCGTCTATTGAAGACTCATAAGTATATATTTTCTATAAATACTATTATGGCATGTGTTCTTCAGAATTATCTATTCCCCGCTTCTTTTGTTCCAGCTCGTTTGACTCGTTGGTCTAGTGGTCTCAATCAATTTACTGTGTTGATACAGCTTCCTATTCCAGTAGCTTCTTTCCAAGAACCGCAGTTTTGTGGAACTTTCTTCCTGATGACAGTTTCTCACCTATGTATAACCTTGGTATTTTCAAGACTACGGCCAATAGGTATCTCCTGTCTTTGCGATAATAATATGTGTTCTTATTAGCTCCTTACATCAAGTGGTGTCATGCCTTGTATGGAGCGATTTTCGATTAAAAAAATGATTCAAACAACTGGCCTTCCTACTAAATCGTTAAAACTTACAGCCTTGGGTTTTGTAACACAACGTCATTACCCCCTTGTCTAACAGGTTAGCTGCGCGATTGAGATATGTAAATATGGTTTAATACAAACTCGTATCGTTAATTACATCTAAAGTGTTCAACCACGGGGGGGGGGACTATAGCGTTATTGACACGGCGACATAATTATTTAGTCCTTTATTATTATTAAAAAATCATGACTAGTAATTAAAAAAATGGTATGTTTATTGCCATCATAAAATTTTGCACAACAAAACTTTTTAAATATTTAAAGAGCAGACACCAGCCAGAATTAATCAGACGATTAAAATCTATATTACAAATTAAAAGTAAAATAAGAACTGTTCTTTCTTTCCCCCCATTCGTGCTTGACCAACAAAGTATCCCCCTTTTGTTTCATTTAGAATTAAAAAGGCCAATTTAAATCCCAGGATGAAAAAAGTAGGAGATACTTTCAACTCCAATTTTTTAAATTAAAACTTTCTTTCAATCTCGCAAAGCTCCATGAAAGTATCATACGTTATGAAATTATGGAGTGACTTTATAGGGACATTGTTGTCTTTCTTCAACAATGAAATTATGGAGTCACTTTATAGGGGCATTGTTGTCTTTCTTCAAAAATGAAATTATGGAGTCACTTTATAGGGACATTGTTGTCTTTCTTCAACAATGAAATTATGGAGTCACTTTATAAGGACATTGTTGTCTTTCTTCAACAATGAAATTATGGAGTCACTTTATAGGGACATTGTTGTCTTGCTTCAACAATGAAATTATGGAGTCACTTTATAGGGACATTGTTGTTTTTCTTCTACAATGAAATTATGGAGTCACTTTATAGGGACATTGTTGTCTTTCTTCAACAATGAAATTATGGAGTCACTTTATAGGGGCATTGTTGTCTTTCTTCAACAAAATGGCGTTTATTCGTTTATTCCTTATGTTGCATTAATTGACGAACGTAGCCTTTCTAGAATAAACTGCAATATTTTATTTTTTAAATTTGATTGTTTTGCAAATTCCAGTATTAATCAGAATGGCGGAATTCCCATGAACAGAGCATCTTCGCAACGGCTTTTCGTCTGTGAGCCACGTTATCGCGGGGCTGCTTCCCTACAGATTACAGCAGTTTCTTAATCAAATCCAATGTCAACAGATTCCTGTCTTAAACTCCATCACCCATTCTCAATCCTCTCATAAAGTTCTCCATCCCATTAACCATAATCCTCGAGTTGTTTTTGGCCTTGATAAATAGTGATCCACTAGTAAAAAACAATATTTTTGTTCAAATATAACTCAATCCTTGAACTAAGGTATTTTGTGTAATGAAAGTAAATAGGAAAAAAGCGTTGGGGAAACTAACGTTGATTAACTCACATTTGGTAGTAAATTTGGTTAATTCTTACCATAATCAGACTGGCAGAGTCTGTGCTACTTTTGGCAATGACTTGTTCTCTATCGGTCTGGGGTATGGTCCTGTGCAGTTCTAGGGAGCCCACCTTCCCAGGCTTTAACTTCTCACCCTTTTGAGAAGGGCTTATTTTATTACTAATCACCTGAGGCCCCCTACCGGGGAATGCCAACGGGGCTGCCAAGCTGTTCGATTAGATTGCGCTTCTTCTAGGGCGCTGATTTTTCAAATCCCACTTTCTTGACCTTGTGTCCAATCTTCCCACCGTGGGAGAAAGATAAATAAATACTCACATTTAGTATCATGATCGATATAACGCTAACATATTAAAATCGATATAACGCTAACATGTTAAAATCGATATAACGCTAACATATTAAAATCGATATAACGCTAACATATTAAAATCGATATAACGCTAACATGTTAAAATACTCATTAATTTAAAAATTGAGTGGAAAATTTTATGCTACAAGAAAAAGACATTATATTCTTACCGACCTAATAACTGTAACCAGTCATGCATCCATTGTCGGCTTTCATATTGCAAGCTGCCATTACTCATGCTAACCAACATTCAGATTTGTTTTCTGGATATTTTCCAATGATCAACAGTTTGAGTCAAGCCATTCATTGGCCTTGACCTGGCTGGATTAATATAGCCTTTGCCGAAAGGGGAGAACGGGCTGTGTTTACATCGTGTTGTAGTGAGTGATCAAAGTTGAACCCTTTCTTCTATCTTGCAATGCCTGTTGACGGTTGCGATTGGCGTCCGGCGCCAACGAAGCCAACCATGTTTGTCAATATCTGGATACAGTCCAAATAATTTTCTTATTTTTGTATGCTGAAGTGTTAAGAATTGAAAAAAAGCTGAATGAGGATTCGCGGACAGGAAGATCAATGATTCTAATCACATAAATGGCTTGGAACAATAATGTGGCTCAATGGTAAGCGAATAGGTTATATATATATATTTGTGATATTTGTATTATTTAATTAAATTCAATAAATTTGAGAAAAAATAAAAGGAACAAGCTTCAGTTACCATGTAAGGAAACGGATAGACATTTACGCAGAAACGGATACATTAGCCAAGTTCATGCCCAATTTCGATTTGAATTGCTGCGTCTTTGGCGCATTTATTACATCTGGAAGTTCATTCAAAGGTCCAGATATCCTGATTGATAAATGAGCAGTGAAGTACTTTCTGGTAATGCCCTTGCAGAGCTATTCCTTTTTTTATGGAAATTACTCCAGACAAGCATGAAGCCACTTGATGTAAGGAGCTAAAAGAAATACTTCTTCAGGGTGAAAAAATATCCAACAGTGGTAGATGGATAGATTCCGACCCAGAAAACAGCCCTTCCTCTCCCTTTGTCAGAAACATCGCACATGGAATGTGAGGACTAAAGGACGAAATAAAAGAAGCGAGAGTTACGAGGCTGCCGAAAGTAAACCCAAGGTCTACTTCTACTCTCCTTTCTGATGCAGGAGTAAATAGTAGGTCCTGATGAAGATCATAATGGGCATTGAGGAGATTGTAGGTCCAAATGAGATCATCGCGTAAACTTCTGCGGTCAAGGGAGAAAAGGTTACATTTTGCGAGTTGGCTTTAGTAGAGCAGATACTATAGTCTTCTCATCATTAGTCAGTCGTTGAACCCTCTCCAGGTGCTAGATATCACGTACTAGATATTGAGCAAACGCCTGGACACCATACTTTAACCGTACTCTAATATGAGCTGACTTTGGTTCACTTTTTAAATATATTTGTAAAATTCAAGTAAATATATGGTAAGTTTTCATTATTTTTGTGTTGTATTCTAGGGGGACGATGGTTAACTATTAGTTTAGGTGGAATTTGGAACCAGATTATTACAATAGAGAAGTCATAATTAGGGGTGGCCAAAGTCACACCATGGCAGGGCGTGACTTTGGCCACACTATACCAGCTCTATTGTAACTAAAGTAATACTTGCATTAGGGTGTCGTCTATGGCCAGACAGAATATAATAATTTTAACTTTGCTTCACTAGAAACTTTTGACTAAGCCTTTATTTTACTTTAACTCAATATAAGAACATATCTATGGACATAAACGACGAAGAAAAGTCACACATTTATAACTACATGTATAACTCAACCCAGACTGAAATTTTTTTTTATAATGTTTCTAAACATCTTTTAGGCTCTGGCCCAAAGTCACCCCGGGTGGCTAAAGTTACCCCTATATTACGGTAGTCAGATGATGGATTTATATAAATTGATAAAAATATTTGGGGAATTGAGAGTTGATGTTTATGAGATGAGTTTCACATTATATGTACTGTAAGAATAGCTGTCAGCAAATGAGTTGACACCCAGTGCCTAATTGGTGCTTCCTAACCAAAAATGCACCAAACATTGATGTTATTTTTTTCTATTTTATTTTTGCAAAACTCAAATATGTTCTGCAGAGCCTAAAACAAAAAGAACAATTTCCTCTATAAAACAACCAAAGCAAACACTATGAATAAGTATTTGAAGATATAAAAAAAAATGAAGCATTTAAACTTTTACCAAAATTACCGGATTCGGCATTAAATAACCAAAAAAGGGTCGATATGCCGTAAAACGAAACCACCAAACAACCTAATTGGTGCGGGATTTTTTACGACCACCCGAGTAGTCGTTTAAAAGACAAACAAATAAACTAGCACCAAAAAGTGTAATACACACATTGAATTGGTTGGTAGAAACAGTGCAAAATAGAAACGAAGTTGCTAAAGAAATTCGGTTTGGCGGTTGGTGTGAAGGTGATTAAAATAGACAATTGTTCATCAAAGTCTGCAATTCTATATAGTGTATTTATCTGCGTATTGGTTCAGGGCAGCCTTTACATAGAGACAACGAAACGCCCTGCCGTTACAGGTATCGTTTGTTTCAGGGAGTAACGTGGTCCTGTCCCTGGCTCTTCTTCAAAATCCATGCCTTAATCTTACCCTGTGTATCGCTCTCTTCCGGTTCACTTCTCAACAAAGGGGAGATAACCTATACATGTTATATATTAGTAACCAACCAAAACGAATCGGTGTACGGATTAGATTCTCGATGTTAACACATGCTAAACTATCATTCGAAATTTTGTAATTTTGTCGGTTTTTTGTTCTATCAACTATAAGGTGTATTATTTGGATTATTCGGACTACTATTCTCATTTTGGTTGTTATTTTAACAACGTTTCGGCCTTTTTCAGGAACTATTAAATTCCTGTAAGAAAATGGTATTTTTCAAAAAGCTTTTTTTTCCAACAAGTGAATCATTCCAGTAAATCCAATAAAATTTAAACTCGGTGTAGCGGATTCTATATGCCGCGACGGTATCCAACAAAGCATCCTTGCAGAGAGAGAGAGAGAGAGAGAGAGAGAGAGAGAAAGTAAGAATTAAGAGTAAGAATTGAGAGAGAGAGAGAAAAGAGTAAGAATTGAGAGAGAGAGAATTAAGAGTTAGAATTAAGAGAGAGAGAGAATTAAAAGTCAAAATTAAGAGAGTGAGCGAGAATAAAGAGTAAGAATTAAGAAGGAGAGATAATTAAGAGTAAGAATTAAGAGAGAGAGAGAGAGAGAGAGAGAGAGAGAGAAAAAAGAGAGACAGACAGACAGACAGACAGAAATAAGAATGTGCTAATGGTTTCTCCAATTGAAGCTGAATCTGAAACTTTGAACTTCTCTTTCGATCTTTTGATCATTTGTCAATTGAGAAATCCTCATTAGAATCTGCTTCTCTTCTCTTGTAAATATTTGGATTATTACATCAAATCAACATGGATATGCGGCGCAACAGATAAAGGTGTTCAGTGACAATAAGTTTTAAGTAACAGTCTTCTGAGAGTTAAAGGATTAATCCTCATTGCAAGCTGTACTAACTAAGAATAAAATAAATAAAATAATTACTTAAGACTTCTACCAGGTCATGGCTGACGAAACGGAGATAATCTCCCAAAAGGTTTTATTCGAAATTTAGTATATATTCTCGAGTTTGACAAGATGCGTCTGATGAAGGTCGAGAGTTACATCTGCCGAAACGTTGTGAGAATAACATCGAAGGTGTAGTCTGAATAATCCAAATTATCAATCATTTTGAAGTACTTTTGTTTGCCTTAAACAAGGTTTTACTGAAGTGTAAGGGGCCACTGAGATAGAGGTCAGATTTATGGGGGGGGGGACCTTTCTGGGCAGCAATATGTTTGTTCACGTTACATTCAAATGTCTGCATGTTGCTACGGCCGGAGAAACAAAGAGCAGGAAGGGAATTCCCAATGCAAGTTGTACAGGGAAATAAGGCATTAGAGTAAAAAATCCTTCCAGTATCTAGGGACCTCTATAGTGAATGGGAGAAATTCTGCTGCTAGTCGATGGTGTGTGCAAGTGTAGTAAATTCTGTGGAAGTACCTGTAAAACAAACACAGTGTTGTAACTCTGCGGATCTTAATTTTGGGGAGCACTTTTCTTATCCTGACATATTTTTATTTGTTTCTGCATTGTCAATATATAAGTTAATTTCGTTTAGTTAATATTTGACTTTTTAACCGCCTTGTAAATGGGGTACGTTCTTTATAAATATCTTATTTATGTTTGTCCTGTCAAAAATCTGCTACCGCTTCAAAACGAAATACCGATTCTGAAAATAAATGCTCTGATTAGGAAATGGCAAATATTTGATGGCGACAGTTATCCTCGGATCTTTTGCTCTCGAACTCCTAACCCTTGGTGCTTGATTTGAGACTTCCTGCAACTTCAATACCGTAATTTGTTTATTAATATTGGAATTTGAAAAATGGTAAGTGCGTTTGTTGGTTTTGTTGGTGACGGAAGAGGTTAAAGAGCCATTGCTGATAAGCTGAAATGTAAATACGCCTTCGTGCCCTGGCTCTGCCTAGAACAGAGTTAACATTGGTTCCCGGCTTGTCCCGGGCTTTTTAACCTGTCAGATATAAATACTTTGCGCTTGTATGGAGAGTGTCATTAAAGACAAAATATGATCTTTTATGATAATCTCGTTTGATGGATAACACGAGTTAAGTACATGGTTTACCCGTACGTCTCGGCCTATTAATATGTTTGACATTTGTACCGTCGTATATCGGATACGCTGTGGGACATCAGAACAGAGTCACGATGTCGCGAAAGAATCGTTCTTTGGTGTTTAAGCGTGACATTGCCATCAAAATAATAAGCAAGATGAAAAGCAAAGAAGAAAAAAAGTAACAGATGGCGATTATAACATTCTAAACTATAAATGGGCGCGTTCTTTCTTTTGTCTATCTTTGTCGAAAACGGGAGAATCCGTCCATCAGAGGACTTACAAATTGGCTTCTTTTTAAAAACATTTTCTCGTCCCATTAATTCACAATGAGTAGCAAAGGTCTTCACTTAACGAGCAAAAGCGTGCAAAATTTCAGGTCATACATACATCTTTCTGGAAAGAGCAATTTCTTTATTTTAATAAAATCGTAGAAGATGTATCGAAAATATAGTAACAAAATTAAACCTGTTTCAAGATTTTTAGAAAACGATTGATAATTTTGTTTGTATGTATGTGTGTATATAAATATGTGTATATATATATATATGTTTATATATATATATATATGTTTATATATATATATATATATATGTTTATAAATATATATATATATGTGTATGTTTATATATATGTATGTTTATATATATATGTTTATATATACATATATATGTTATATATATGTTTAGGTATATATGTTTATATATATATGTATATATATATATTTATTTATATACATGTGTATATATATGTTTATATATATGTGAGTATGTGTGTTTATATATGTATGCATGTACATATATATGTTTATATATGTGTGTTTATACATGTGTGTACATATATGTATGAGTATTGATATTTAGGTATATAGCTGTGTGTATGTATATGTATATATATGTATATGGGTATATATATGTATATATATATATATGTATATAGATATATATACATGTATATCAACGTATATATATGTATATATATGTATATATACATATTTATATGTATATTTATGCATATATATATGTATATCTACGTATATATATATATTTATGTATATGCATATATATATGTTTATATATATATATGTTTATATATATATGTTTATATATATATGTTTATATATATATGTTTATGTTTATATATATATATATATACATATGTTTATATATGTTTATATAGAAATATATGTTCATATATATATGTCTATATATATATATGTTTATATATATATATGTTTATATATATGTATATATGTTTATATATATATATATGTTTATATATATGTATATATGTTTATATATATGTATATATGTATATATATATTTATATACATGTGTATATATATATATATGTTTATATCTATTTGAGTATATGTGTTTATATATATATGCATGTACATATATATGTTTATATATGTGCGTTTATACATGTGTGTATATAGATGTATGAGTATTAATATTTAAGTATATATCTGTATGTACGTATATGTATATTTAGATATATGTATATTTAGATATATGTATATATATGTATATTTAGGTATATGTATATGTATGTATATAGGTATATATGTACATGTATATTAACGTATACGTATGTATATATATATATATATATATATGTACATGTATATTAACGTATACGCATGTATATATATGCATATATATATGTTTGTATGTATATTTATGCATATATATGTATATCTACGTATATATATCTATGTATATGCATATATATACATATATATATATGTGTATATGCATATATATACATGTGTATATGCATATATATAGATGTATATGCATATATATATGCATGTATATATATGTATATGCATGTATATATATGTATATGCATGTATATACATGTATCTATATATATGTATATATGTATATGCTTATATATATGTATATATATATGTATGCTTATATATATGTATATATATATATATGTATACATGTGTATGCTTATATATATGTATATATATGTGCATACATATATATATATGCATGTATATATATATGCATGTATATATATGCATGTATATATATATGTATATGCATATATATGCATGTATATATATGTATGTATATATAGGTGTATAACATGTAAGCATATATATATGTATATATATATGTGTATACATGTATGTATATATATGCATGTATATATATCTATATATGCGTATACATGTAGGTATATATGTGCATGTGTATATATATGTGTATACATGTATGTATATATTTGCATGTGTATATATATGTGTATTCATGTAGTTATATATATATGTGTATACATGTATGTATATATATATGCATGTATATATATGTGTATACATGTATGTATATATGCATGTATATATATATATGTATATATATATATATATGTGTGTGTGTGTATACATGTATGTATATATATGCATGTATATATGTGTATATATGCATGTATATATATGTGTGTATACATGTATGTATATATATGCATGTATATATATGTGTGTATATATGCATGTATATATATGTGTGTATACATGTACGTATATATATGCATGTATATATATATATGGGTGTGTGTATACATGTACGTATATATATATGCATGTATATATATATATGTTTGTATACATGTATGTATATATGCATGTATATATATGTGTATATACATGTATGTATATATATGCACATATATGTGTCTGTGTACATGTATCTATCTATGTGCATATATATATATGTGTGTGTATACATGTATGTATCGATACGCATATATATGTGTGTGTGTGTGTGTACATGTATGTATTTATATGCATATATATATATGTGTGTGTATACATGTATGTATCTATATGCATATATATATATATGTGTGTATACATGTATTATATATATGCATATATATTTATGTGTGTATACATGTATGTATGTATGTATATATGCATGTATATATGCGTGTGTATACAATTATGTATATATATGCATGTATATATATATATATGTGTGTATACATGTATGTATGTATATGCATGTATATATATATATGTGTGTGTGTATACATGTATGTATATATATGCATGCATATATATGTGTGTATACATGTATGTATATATATGCATGTATATATATATGTACGTATATATACATATATGTATGTATATATATGTGTATATATGTATATATATATCTGTATGTATATATATATGTATGTATATGTACGTGCATATATATGTATGTATATTTACGTATATGTACGTGTATATATGTGTATGTATATATATATGTAGGTATGTATGTATATATATATGTACATATGTATTTATATATGTATGTATATATGTGTGAGTATATACGTATACATGTATGTGTATACATGTTTATTTATATATGTATATATATATACTCGAGTACTTTTATCTATACATAAAGTAGATCAAGCGGTGGTTAATTTTATATTTTAACTAAACAAAATATATGCTCATTAGTTTTGAGATTGAGTTATGTTGGAAAAGAAAAACAATTTCACCGTTCTAGTTATCCGTAATTTGCAATTAGTTCACCCAGCAACCTACTTTTTACTGATGTTTATTCATCACTCTCGCCTTTTATAACTGTATACTGTTTTACACCCGCTCTTATTTCATACGGTACCTATCTAACAGAACAGAATATCAGCACAAGTTAGTTATACTATTAAACTAAAGTATTTATAGCGAGCAGAAAGAGATTAATTTGGATGTTTGCGGGTTTTATTTTATTGGCTTTGCAGCTTACTTTTTCTGATTAAAACCTCTAACCTAAATTAATGAGTGACCCATCCGTTCACATGTTCTAAGTTTGAGTGTAAAACAAATTTAACGAACAACATTTCTGTTGGCTGTTCGATTAAAAGTAGCGTTGCAAACTTTTGAAGAAAATTCTTTCTAGTGGTTTATCTATAACTTTGGTCACGTCTTTTGTTTCGTACACTACTGTGACTACCAGATCAGGCTGTCTGAAGATACCGTCTTTCTGATTTAAAATGCACCAAACATTGATCTTATTGTTTTAGTTTTTTTTATTTCTCAATCATGTTCTGCAAAGCTAAAAACAAAAACAATTTTCTCTACAGATCAACCAAACCAAACACCATGAATAAATATTTGAAGATATAAAAAACTTGAAGCATAAAATCTTTTACCAAAATAACCAGATTCAACATTAGATAACCCGAAAAGTGTTTATATGCTGTAAAACAAAACAACCAAAGCAAACATCATGAATAAATATTTGGAGATGTAAAGAATTGAAGCATGAAACTTTTATCAAAATGATCGGATTCGGCATTAAATAATCCCCCCAAAAGGTTGATATGCCGTAAAACAAAACAACCATTTCTTCCACCAGGCGGAACTTACACAAATGGAGTTTCTTCGCAAGGGCCTCTTCCATTGTGGAATACATTACCAAGGGACGGCTTTCCTGCGGATTACAACATGGTTGTCTTCAAATTCCATTTTAACAGATTCCTGTTATGAACCGTCCCTACTAGCAATTTAGGCTTAGTCCAACCCAAAAACGTTTCGCAATCTCCCCAAAAGGTTATTGATCTGTCAACTGACAATCATTCCATCTGTTTAACCCTTACTCTCGAGTGGTCTTTGTCCTTGATAAGTGGTTCTACTTTCTAGTAAAAAGAAAATGCAAGATTACGGTTTACGACCATTGCGGCTAACAAATGCTTCGGAGTAGTATCCGTTCATTTGCCATTTCACAATTAAGCCGTTGTTGGGTTAGATTCAGGCTTAAGCGCTGAAAGGTATCGATTTTTATTTCCTTTTTCTTTTGTTACCGG
>OY744525.1:91866185-91943685 GCA_963556195.1 Sepiola atlantica | reverse complement strand
TTTTTTAAAAATCGTGTTTTTTATGCTGTTAAAGTGGACTCATTTGAATAACCCGTGATTAAGCGTACTTTTTTCTGGGTACACACTGGTGTCAGATACTGATTTCAAATTGTTTTTACTCGAACGAATAAATTAATTTGTGGAACACATTTTCCAGTAGTAATAACAACAACTGCAGAGAAACTATCTCTGCACTATTCTATGCTTATTTGGTTGAAATACTTAATACTGATTGGTCAATTTTATCAAAATACTCTACCTCGATTGGTTGCCTATATCGGACTTCAACCAATCAGAAAGAGTTTGTCGTAGTAGCCGGGCACCTGTTCGCATTGAGTATATAAGCGAGAACCCAAATGCTGTCAGTCACGACACTAATACACAGACTTCTCGCAGGCAAACGAACTCTGAACGTAGCCCCTTGTCTACTGGCATCTCGGCAAATAACACAAGTAACTGTCATGGATTACTAAAATATAGCGACAGGTTAGACACAGCCTGAAGAACTCAAGCACAACAAGTCTACACACGTACGGAGAAAACAATACTTTCTCCGTCTCGAGAGACCCTCTTAACTAATTACTCTATTTACTGTCGGTTGTTTATTTACTTTTGACCAGGCCTTTTTCCACTGCAAATCCTTGAAATATAGCGATTGACGTTGAACGTTTTGACTTGCTATGAAGATAATACTTTTAATAATAGCAGTTCCATACCTTAACTATTACTTCTACTCAAAATTATGCGTATTTGTCGACTGATAAAATGCTGAAAATGAATACAACATTATCTAATCTATAAAATTAATTCGGTGGGATTTTCCAGGTTAGACCTAAATAGCGATACAACTAACACATCGATATTTTATTCGACCTAGCCAATGTTTATTCTTATGCCTTTTATCATGTTCTTTGTAACAAATAAATGTATTCTAGTTCAGTTCCTTTCAGGAAAAAAATCCACCTACGATTACCGTTACAATTAAGACTTTTGCTGATGAGCATGACCGATT
Organism: Sepiola atlantica; assembly: GCA_963556195.1. Classification (NCBI taxonomy): domain Eukaryota; kingdom Metazoa; phylum Mollusca; class Cephalopoda; order Sepiida; family Sepiolidae; genus Sepiola; species Sepiola atlantica. The sequence goes on along the minus strand of OY744525.1, from coordinate 91,942,673 downwards.
TACCTCAGCAAAATAAAGAAAGTGGTATATGTTAAATCATGTAATGCTTAATACTCTAGATAGAGCAGGTGAGTGTAATAATATAATATTACACTTAGTGAGAGATATATACTGATTTGGAAAGTGCTCAATATGTTAGATAGAGCAGGTGTGCGTAAGAATACATTCTAACACTTGATCAGTGGTATATGCTGAATGAAAATTGATCAATATCCTTTATAGAGCCGGTGTATATAATTATACAGTGTGTTACACTTGGTAAGTGATATATATATATATATATATATATATATATATATATATATATATATATATATATATATATATATATATATATATATGCTGAATCCGTAAGTGCTTACTACCTTATATAGAGAAAGGGTATGTAATAATACAGTAGTGCATTTCCTACGTGGTATATGCCTGATGGAGAAGATACACAGCATTATCTAGGAATACACTAAAACAAATATAGGTTTCATTATATTATTAAGGGGAAGGGGAGGATAAGCAACTTGGTGTTGCTTGGAAATAGATTTAATATAGATTTAATATTTTTAAGCAAGTAGGCATGAGCAGAAACTCAGTGTTGCTCGGGAGCAAGAAAGTTAAAAATGAAAACTCCGTAAATGACTTACATATTATTATAACTACTATTAGTATTGTACTCACAAGGAGTTATCACACAAGTAATCGTCAGTGATTACTCATCGACAACAACCGGTGGTGTTCGCTATAGCCTCAGTGACAACAAGTCTCCCCAGATTTCCAGTACGCTCCACCGTGCGGTGCCGCAACATCAGCCTACCATTACTCGCAGATAACAACGATTGGTCTCCTCTGGGATTTGGTTGACAATAAGCCTCCCCAAAGTCCCAGTACTCTCTGCACTCTTACAGTGGAGGTCTGGTTAGTGCTATCCCTCCTTGGTCTCTCCATCCGCCTTGACCCTTCACAACTATTTTGCATGGTATCAGCCGAGACTGGTGCCATCATTAGGGGAGGGGGGCAGTTTATGAGATTTCTTGCAATTTCTGTTCTTTGGTTCATGCAGTGGTGTTCTTCCTGTGATTTTGTTTTATTCCCATTGTAACTTCAATGTGACTGGTTATCGTTCGTAGCTTATGCGGGTTGGTTTCCACATTCGAGGAGTTTCCTTACGATTGCAGCTGTTTTGATCATTGGCGTCCTTTGTATGGTCTCAGTGATCCCTTGGATTCCAATTTCTCCCAGGTTTTTTTTCATGGTTCTTTGAAAATTTCTTAGTGCTCTTACGATGATTGGTATTATACTGACTTTCTTCATGCTTCATATCCCTTGCAGATCTCTGGAAAGTTCCGTGTATTTGCTTCGTTTTTCCGTCTTCTTTATATTCACTGTGGTCTGCTGGAACGGCAAAATCTACGATTTGGTAGTTTTTCCCCTTCTTATTGTCTATTATTACTTTCGGTCTCCTCGCTTGTATTAGTTTATTTGTTTGTACCTCCATGCCCCAGAGGATTTTGTGATTTTCCTTTTCCAATACTGTCTCTCTGGTTTTGTCTGCGTGTTCGAAATGCAGTTGTTTGCATAGTTCTCAGTGTACTGCTTTCCCCACACAGTCATGTCTGTTCTTGTATTCTTTTTGGGCTAGGTTGCTGCATTCACTTATTATATGAGATACTGTTTCGTCTCTTTGTTCACACAGTATTACTGTTTTATCTATTTTAGCTTTAATGTAGTTTGCCCTAATCTCATTGTTCTGTGCAGCTGTCAGTAGAGATTCCATTACTCCGTTTATGTGTCCTTTTCTTAGCCATGTCAGTAATGTTATGAATGAAAATCAATATCCCTCAGATTTAAAAAAAAATTTAACAATAGGTATTAAGACATCAAGCAATAACCTTGACAGAGTGCTTAAGCGAATAATATAGGTACAACCTTCAATTTAAAATTTCAAAGATTTCAGATTCGAATTGACGTTCATCCATAGTCATTAGACACCAATTAAGCAAGATTCCCTGAATTTAAATTTCGTCTTGAGGCCTTTTACATTTTAAATATTTTCTAGAATCCAAATCAAGTAACGGATTTTATAAAAATTAAAATAAGGATTCTAGACATAAGGTTTAGTGGCATTATATTTTGATTTTAATCTGTATAAGGGGACATAAATGTAATGCAAAACTGTTCTGTCCGGGGAATTAATTTTACCCGGCATGAGATGCGTATGACTCTCATCTCTCTCTATCCATCTTAACAACTAAATAAACAATAACTAATTTCGACGCCAAGGTCGTGATTTGAACTCGCAACCTTAACGTCACAAGGTAATTTGGACGAATTTGTCCGATACGCTGGAGACTGAGCAAATGTCGCAAAGTTAAAAAAAACGACATTTTGATTTTTTACTTAGCGATAACGAATGATCTTAAAACGAGGCTATGTATCAAAACTGGTTCTTTGTTATAGTATGGGTTCTGCGTTCGCGCTCGATTTTTTTGTATTGGGTAGGGGGATTGGGGGGATCGAAATTTTTTTTTTTTAAACAAAAAATATTTCTTTGCATGGGGCAGGGTAAATAAATCTGGGTGTCGACAAATTTTTTTCTTTTTTAGCTAAATATATTCTTGGTTCGAAACAAAACTAATGTCTCACCACCCAAGAAATATGACTGGGGCTCCATCGGTTTACGGGTGAGCGTTCATTTCTGATGCGGCAGCCTAGCAAAAATATACGACCTTAGGGTCCTCTATTTCTTTCGAAATGAGAGTTTAAATTCTTCAAATTCACTTACGAATTTGTATTATTCGGACTAATATTCTTATCTTACTCTATAGCACTCCAGAAAAAAACCCGACTCTGAGTCACTTTGATTCGGTTCAAATTCTGTAGAAGCACCTAATTTTTGTTCACTTCGAGAATTTCGTCGGCAATATTCTGTACTGGATACGTCATTACTATGTTTACTTTGTTAACCAATTTTGATTTGTTATGAATGAAGATACTTGTGTTTATTATAAAAAACGACAAATATTTTATTTATTTCTTCGATAAAAAATAAATATTTCTTTCATTCAATTTGACAAAATGCATTTGATTTTTTTCCCTTCATTTTATTTAATATACAAGCTTACTTATTTTTTTTTAATACGTATTGGCGTTTGAAGTACTTTGTAAAAGAGATTTAAGATTTTTTACTTTCCTTTATAAATGCATCGAACCTTTTTTATGTAGCGGTATTACTATAGCTGTTTTCCAAATATATGGAATCTCTTCATATTCCATACCAAAATAATTCTATTTTGAAAAGAAACGAAATAAACATAAGCGGTAAAGTAAAAAATGGTATTAGGGAGGGAGGCATAACAAGCAAATAAATAATTAATAACGTTGATTTTTTTTTACTTTACTCGAAAAGTAAAAAAATCAACGTTCATAATTCGCTAGATAGAAAAAAATCTCCTCCCAAAATAAACACTAGATTTTAACTTCGTACTCGATATAAGAATGCTATGTTTTCTATATATTTTGGGGTGTATTGAAGCGGTTAGCTTCCAAAAAAATGCTATATTTTGTTTTGTAAAAAACAAATCATAAACTCAGTGTTAAATATTGTTGTTTTATTTATTTATTATGATAAATAATAACGTTATTTCAGAATGGCCCTTAAACTGCAAAAGTACAGAGAAAAGATTAAACATAAGATAAAAGATAATACACTTAATAAAACGTCGAAAAGTTAAAAGAAATCAATGTTAATTCTATTTTGAAAACTAACAAAATAAATCTTTGGCCTACAAAAAATGCTCAGCAGCCCCGTCGGCATTTTCCGGTAGGGGCGCCTCAGGCGATTAGCAATAAAGTAACCCCTTCTCAAAGGTGAGAAGGCAAAGCTTGGGAGGGTGGACCTCCTAGAACTGCACAGAACCCCAGACCGGCAGAATTAAGATACTGCACTCTGATATTAGCCCAAAAGCCAAGGTTTATGGAAGGGCCAATGGATCAATGTTATACAATTTGTAACAAATAATTAACTGTAAGGTAGTCGACCTGCAGTGTTAGTCGACTGACTGAGCTAACTGACTGGAAGTCTTTCAAATTGATTTACTTAAATAATTCACTGAACCCGCTCGGTTGATAGTGGAACTCTTCAGTCACAGGAGGAAGAGACGCGGCAGCCTAACTAAAATATACGACCGCAGGGAGTATATTTTTGCTGGTCTATATATATAATAGATAATTTATCTACATACATATACGTTTTATCCTTGCAGAATCATCAGTGAAAAAATAACTGTTCAAACCGGTCGTAGGATTTAAACCTCGGAACAAGAGTTACTTTTAACTCAATTCCGAACACTCTAATCAATGAGGTCAATACCAAACATAAATCCTTTCTATGGCAAGCAGGCAGAAAACCATAGAATATATGAATCTCTCTCTCTCTCATATATATATATATATATATATATATATATATATATATATATATATATATATATATATATATAAAGTTGCTATTTTTAACGAATATGATGATTGCTTATAATGACAGCCACAATATGTGACGAGAAGCCTACCAATCGGATGTAAGTCGGATAACTTTGACAGCAGGAGTGATGGACAGTCCGACGCCATCGTTTGATAAGACGATGATTTTCCGGCGTGGCCACACTAACATTCATGTCCTAGATGTTTCTGTGTATTAAAACAACTGGATGTAATTGTTATGTGACGAGACGAGATGAGGCTGCGGAAGGTCATGACATCTCGTACACACAATCATTTTCTGGAGATGGGCACAGGTCACCCGTTGTTCTAGGGGAAGAGAAACATAACTTTCTCTATTCATTTTTGAGCTCCTATCTGTTTTTAGTGGCTTTAATAACCTTATCCTTATATAAAGGAGACCGTTATCCTTAGCAATACAGACCAGATAATTCCTCGGTCGCAGTTGTGAAAAAAGGCACACAAAGGCACAATAGGTGGGATTTTTGGCGCTCACATATGACGTTTGTTCTGTAAACGCGAAGAGATGATGGCAGCAGAGTCGGGCGCTCAAAGGCTCTACTTTAAAATATTCTGATAAAGAAAAGACAATTATGTAAGATTATTATTACTAACACGCATCTACAGTATTGCCTGGGATTTTATAAGAACTCCTGTCAACTACTGCTTCTAGTTCTGACATATATATTATTAATTGAAATCTTTTTTTTATCTAACTTCTTTTCTTTACAATTTTCAATTCATAAATAAATAAAGTAACCTGTTGTACATGTTATTTAAGGATACCGCGCGGATGCAGACCCCACAATGTTCAGCATTAATAAAATTATTGAATTTCTCGTAAACTTTTGCCCGATAAAAGTTGTGCTTGATTTTGGTGTAGGGCTTTGGATTCAACTGCATGTCCGGACAGAGAGACAGAAAAAGAGACAAAAAGAAACACACCCTAGTTAATTGTAGATGCTAGTAAATATATGTGCTCGGAGCGCGCATGTATCTTGTAGTATTTAATTATTCCCAATATTGAGGAAATAAAAATGTGAGACCGTAAAGTAATACATTTGAGCATTGTTACGTGGTTTTGATTACAGGCATGCATACAAAATATATTTTCCTTGTTTATTTTGATATTTTCGGACGGATTAATATACGTAGATAATATTATGTGCATATGTTTGACAACTCACTAAAAAGTGAGGATAGTTTTAAAAAATATCTTACCTTACTACATAACAACAGTACATAATAAAAACATCAATGTATCTATCTATTCATGGATTTCTTTCTTCATTTCCAGTCTATGATGAATGAAGTTGCTTATTTACTCCGTGAATTTTAAATTTTATTCGATACTTAATTTAACAAAAAGAATATGACTTCGTGTAAAAAGTATTTAGTTACTCCGTGAACTGGCATTTCATACTGAACAATTAAATCTTTTTTAATTATTTATTAAATTTACTATCAATACTATGTTTTTTCTAGTCGTATATTTTTCTAATACATATGACGAGCCAACATATACTACACTGACCCCAAAGGAGGAGGAAACCCCTGAGAAGTCTCATAACAACAGAACATATACTCCATTTACTCCTCACCCACCCACAAAAAACGAAAATAATGCCTGAGAGTATGGAATCATAACAACAGGACATGTACTAACCCCACCAAAAGGAGAAGGTAATCTTTAGGAGAATGGTATCATAACCAAAAAAACAGATACTACACTACGCCCCCCCCCCCAAAAAAAAACTAAGGAGGTTGTAATGCAGTGAAAAATAATACATTAGTCTGAAATAGTATAGTGAACTGAATTGAGTATTAAAAGATGGTAATACTATAGTTTCAGCTTCAGACAGTTATCAAATCTCCATTCGTAATAGATATTATTCTTGGTTGTTCTATCGTGTCTTATTCTCTATTTGAATTTCCCTCATTATTTTACTGACCAATCAGAATGAAGGATTTGTTTCGACCTAGTTGTATGACATCACATCCATTTGGTCATGAATTAAAGACGTTAATATATAAACCTCATAAAAGATTAATGGTTTCAAAATTAAATTCGTTACAAAATCCTCCTTTTAATTTGCTGTATAGAAAATAATTGCTGCGCTTAACAATTAGCAAGTACGAATATTAAAATAAAGCTGAAGCATTATAATAAAGACACATACACACACACGCACACTAGTTGAACAGTTTTGCACTAATGTTATGGTCACTTATGACGATTAAAACCTTATGTCTAGAATCCTTATTACAATTTTGATCCAAAGCCATTATATGATTTTTATTCTGGAAAATGTCCAAAATGTAAAGCTTTATCTTAATGAGTCTTAAGAAGAAATTGAAATTCAGAGATCCTTACTTAATTCGTGTCTCATGAATACGGATCAACTTCAATGCAAATCTGAAATATTTGAATTTTCAAATGGGAAGTTGTGCCCATATGATACCCCCTAAAAATTCGTTAAAATACTGGAAAGAAACTGAAAGTTGGGCAATAGTTATTAATTAATTTTTAATACCTATCGTTAAATTTTCACAAAAATCATGAATTATCTGAATTTTCACGAAAGGCTTCCACCCCTTTCACTTCCGTTACATAAACCTAAATATAGCCCACATTACGATCCCTTACGCCTAGCATATATGTTCCAAAATTCGTAATGATCGGTTTATTAGTTTGGAGTGAATCATGTACATACAAATATATAAACATACCTAAAAGGAAAAGCGAGACAGGAAATAGCAAGTCAGACAACCACCTGCCTCGAAGAAGAATACATGAAAATAACGAAATGGTTTCAGAACGCTAAAAGTATAGTTATATACTCTCACGATATCATGTTAAATTATAGCACGATCGGGGTATCTCTCTTTCGCCCATAGCGCACACATCACACGAGTCCCGTTACCTTTCAGACTGACCTCGTATGGTTTTGCAGTCTGTCTGTATGTGTTAGGTCAGTTAACAGAGAAATGTCTATATTTCCATTGATATCATTCGTAACTCTACTGAACCTTGTTGTTTGGAGTCGACCAGTACGTTTTTAGCAGGTTTGATGGGGGGTTGTTAGTGCTTGTTAGTTTGGAGTTTCTGATGAGCACCCAAGTCGGTGACCGAACCAGGATAGAGGTCTTTTGTTGATCACGCTGCGCCACGGTTTCATTTTTGTTTTTAATATAAAATGTCATCCAATATTATTCTGGGCCATTTCACATGAATAACTTTCCTCAATAGGAGTCAATCTTGTTCACAACACTTTTGGTAAGGGCCAAGCATGGATTTATATATCGACTAATATTGGATGAAGCACAGCGGCCCCGACAGTAGAAGTAAATGGAGATATATAAAAACGGGGGATATTTGTTAATTTTCAGATGTAATAACTCTCATCTAAACTGATTTGGAACAGGATTTCATTGGAATAAAAGAAAAGCAAAAACCGGTTAATAAGACCGTCTCAACCCTTTCTAAATAATAGACCGCCCACTGTTTTCAGGTTTGTTTAGAACCGAAAACAAGCAGGTCAATCTCTAAGTAGGAGTGGGAGAACAAAAAACATGGGATGAAGTGTTTGAGAATGGATGGTGTCTTTCTAAGGTAAATACAAGCTGGGGGTGACTGAGGATAAAAAATTAAGCTGGGAATTTGATATCTTGGACGATCTCTATTACTAGGGAGGGGGCTGATTTACTCGACTAGCTAAGAGGCTAAACTTATCCGAAGGACTAGAGTCCGACAGGACCAAGAACTGCGTGCGCCATGCTCAGGAACCCGTACTCATACTTGACTCCTTTTCGTACACACAAGCTGCTACTGGTATCCCCCTTTTTTTATTTAAATACTATCACATCTGATATTTACCTTCAGTTGGTGCTTGAAGAACGCGATCAGATCCTGATCAGCAATGGATTCAACCTTTTGGGTTTCTCTCAGACGCGACGTTCAAACCACGATTCGCGCTACGGCCATTGTAAAGATATAAATCTATGAAAATATAAATCGCAAGAAGATATAAATCGCATGTTAGTCGTGGACCTATGGAAGATACAAGCGACAGAGATGAGATGCTTCCGAAAGATACGCAACATTTCAAACAAGAACTACATTACAAATAGAGAAGTTAAGAAACGACTCAAACAAGCAGTCGGGTAATATAAAGACTAATTAACAACTGTGAAGATGAAAAAAAATGAAGTGGTATGACCATGTTACATGATCATCAGGTCTCTCAAAACAATCCTGCGAGGAGCTGTACAGAGAGGAAGAATGGGGCGGGCAAAGATAGAGGTGAGAGGACAACATCATTGAGTGGACAAGGCTGGCGCTGAGTGACAAGCCCAGGTAGGCAGAAAATCGAGAGGGTTGAAAAAAAATTGGTTACCAGGTCATCTTTGGTGCCCCAACGGTCACCCAGGCTAAGTGATAGATGATGACGAAAGTAGATAGGTAGTATTGATGAGTAGATTGAAAATATTTTTCTACTTTTATTCACGACAAACAAGGCATATTGCCACTAAAACGCAAGGGATACTGAGATTAGGGTCCAGATATATATGGGGCATCCTTAGTGGGGAATTGTGCAGCAAGATGCTTGTTCACATCACATTCAAACTTCTGCATGTTGGTACGGTCGGGGATACAAAAAAAGAAAATTGGCATAGAAAATAAATTATTAGAGTAGAAAGTTTACCGGAATCTGGGGACCTCTACAGTGAATGGGGTGGGATTTTACTGTTAGTCGGGTTCGTCGGGGGTATTTACGTTGAGGGGTGTACAAGTGCAGTAAGACCACCTTCCGTGGAAGGTCTTGTAAAACAAGTACAGGGATGTAACATTGCGGCGATTGGAAAAGGGGCGGGCGCTTGGTAAACAATGCGGGACCCATTAGTTTAGAAACTTTTGCACCCTGTCCAAGAAGGAGAGGCTAGTGGTTGGTTCGCCAGCCCAGACGTGTCAACAATACTCTATGCACGGGTGAATGGTGGCTTTGTAGACATATAGGCTACTGGCAGGTTTGAGAAGTTTTCTAGCCCGGTAAAAGGATCCTATCTTTTTGCAGCAGACGTGGTAGCATCTTCTATGCAACTATTCCAATTCATGTTACCTGAGAATGTCAAACCAACTACTTTTAACATGGGATTCTCGGAAAGAGTGCTATCGACCATGGCAATCGCTATCTCGTTTCATCATCAACACTCGTATCCTCGCATTGCTCCAGTTTAAATGAATAGCACTCTCCTTAAGGGAGCCCCTTTGCTTTGATAAGCTCCTTGAACTGACTTTCACTCTAGATCTGAAATTGAAGACTTATATGAAATCTGTTGCTGGAAAAATAGTTGAATCAGTCTACCGCTCCAGAAAGTACCTCTCTTTTTATGCAATCCTCTATTTGTATAAGAGTCAAATACGCCCTTAGATGGGGTACGGGTGCCATATTTGAAGAGGTTCCGCTCGGAGCCTGTTTGAGCTTTGTCAGAGTACGAAATTAACTACGCAATCTAGTGGAAGATGATTTTTTTCTCTTCCCTTGAAGACAATACCGCGGGTCTGCTTCTCAGCTAATTGAGACAGTGTCGTTTTCAAGTCCAATGTAAACAAATACTTATCGATCCGTCCTACTAAGTAATCAAATACTGCCCATTCCACGCATCGCTTTCTATCTTTTCATTACCCCTTATCCTAGAGTGGATTTTGGCCTTGGTAAGTTGTGACGGATTAATATTAAAAATAAGCATTGTGGCGTTTGGATTCATCAACCACATGAATCATAGACAACAACTCAGCCTTCTCTCTCCATCTTGTCACTTAAGTGCTGGGCGGTAACCACGTCACTGACGAGATTTCGATATTGTCGGCTTTCCTTCTATTTTAAAACCCGTTGGACTGGATAGAGGTCATGGAAACAGACCAGCGTATCGTGGTCCTCATAAAGTGAAAGCCTGTTCACTGAGTCGTGTTTATCTGCTGACGTCACAGTGGTCGGTGTTAATGTCACTCTTTCAACTTACTGATAGGTGTATAAACCATTATACACCCGTATCGTCGTAGTGAACCCAGGTTGTTGATCGTCTGTGGAATACAATTACTCGGACGCCAGTTATTTTTTTTATAAAAGGTTAATTTTTAAAAAGACAGTCACAGAAAAACATCAGACAGCTTGTATACTCGTGAGATCGAAAGACAGACGGATGGATGGACGGATAGCCACATTGTGCGCGCTGGCCCCTATTTGGAACAGCAGTCAGACACGTCCTTGTTCCTTGAAATCTCGCCAACTAAGACCGAGAAATATTCAGTCCTCCTTATATAACACTTACAGGTACTTCTGCAGTTTACGGACAAGGCTATTTTTTAGATAGGATCTTCAAGTTAACTTCAATTTTTACGGTATCTTTTGTTTATTAAATTGTTAGGTGAAAGTACAGAATATGTACCAAAGCCCCCTTTCTCATGTCAAACATGTCTTTCTAAATAATAAAGTTACTATTTAAGCCCGGTCCGTAAACTACATAAGTACCCACTGGCTGATAAACCAGACGCTTTAAAGAGCACTGTTACATGCTACATTTGATTTGTGAGTAGACACATGAGGGGGTCATTTCTGTCTGAAAGGATTTCCTCTTTGATCTAGTAATTGTTTGGTATTTCAAAAAGGATACTAATGGGTTTGTTAGTGTCGTTTTACAGGTATATATATATATATATATATATATATATATATATATATATATATATATATATATTAGTACTTCATGTATCCACATAAAATATTATAAGGAGATATAATTTTGTATGTGTCAGTTTTCAGTATTTACTTCAACAGTGCTCGATACGTAAGTAGAGCTAGGTAGTAAGCTATGAAAATATATATGGCAATCAAGCTACACAGAGGCTCCCGTGTTTCATCCCCGGGGGGAATCGTCAGGCTAAATGCATTTAGCCTGACGATTCCCCCCGGGGATGAAACACGGGAGCCTCTGTGTAGCTTGATTGCCATATATATTTCCATTGCTTACTATATATATATATATATATATATATATATATATATATATACATATTACATAGGCTACACATCTTAAAGAACATTTTTTGTGAAGGTTATTTATAGAATTTAGTAAAATCCAAGAAACGTTATATATTTATTAAATGAATAAAATCATTTTTTTTTACAAATATGAGACTTTCGCTGTAAAACAGCATTGTCAAAGAGTAATTTTCTTTTTTGTTCTGAATTACTTTGTACACGGAAAATCCATGATCTGGGACGCTGCATATTCAGATTTCTTTTCCGTCCCTAATATCGTCACATTTTCCTATCAATCCAGGTAACTATTTTTTTAAAACTAATGCCCTATTTTTCAATGCATTAAAAACTTCCCTATTTAGAGGGGGGGTGTAGTGTCTGTTATTTGCCATAATAACATCCTCCCAGAGATTACCTTCTTTGGGGTGGGTGTAGTACCTGTCCTGTTTTTATGAAACAGTACTCCCAGGCATTAGTTTCAGTTTTTTTTTTGAGGGGGGGGGGTAAAATATAGTATCTGATTTCTGGAATCCATCTATATGACTTTAATCACAAAATAAATACATATTGGATAAATATGCGTGTGTCGCCATTTGCGAAGAGACGCCACGCCTCCAGGTTCGAAGACAATAATATTATTAAATCATTAATACATACGAGCAATAATATGCTTCTTCCAGTCGCATGTTTTTGCTATTATATATGACGAGCGAACATATACTACACTGCCCCACCCACGCCAAAGGAGGAGGTAATGCCCGGGAGGATAGTTCAATGACAACAGAACAGATACTATACTACCCCTTCAAAAAGTAGGAAGTAATTCATGGGAGGATAGTGTCATAACAATAGAACAGATACTGCACTATCTCCCAGGGAGAAAATACTTTGTGAGAAGGTATCATGGCCACAGGACCGATGCTACACTATTCATCTAAAAAGGAGGAGATAATTCTTAAGAAAGTAACAGTGTAGTTTCGGCTTCTGATGTAGAAGTAATAGTATGTTTTCGGCTTCAGAGAGACAGATACACAATCTCCATTAGTAATAGATGCTGAAAAGACCATGTGGTGAAAAGCGAATCTGGTGGGTCGACGAGAAGATCTCTCTCGCCATAATCCCAGAAAACAAACCACTTCGAAATAATTTCTTCAGCTCTATATGGTAAAACATAAAAATAAAAATAAAAAAGAAGAAAATACAAACGGAAAAATCTAAATTTAATTCGAATAAATCAAATTATTATATGTCGAGTTTCTAAGGAGATCGTGTAATTCAAGTGGATATCAGTTGCGTATGGTTTGCAATAATTCTTAGTGGACTTCTTTTTTTTTTCAGGCGGATTGTTACATTTGGACCGCTGTGGAAATGAGGTCTGCATTGTAAACATTAGAGAAGTCATTACGCACCTTGCCCTTCAACCGTGCCTTATCTCAAAATCAAGGCGTTTCATGTTGCCGAAAATTGTTTTTTCATTAAAAAAGCAGCCTAAGTTCAGTTACAAAATGCGCGCCCTACTTGAAGGAGACTGGAAGAAAAGCAATCTTCATACAAGTCCTTTTGGTTATATATAGATATATATATATATATATATATATATATATATATATATATATATATATATATATATATATATATATATATATATATGAAATTAGAAGGAAAGAAGGATATGCATCACACTGGAAGTCGCTGACTGTCATCTAGACGGTCGAGTTTTGATTCTCGCTTGTTGCACTTGCTTGTCTAGTCACACTGGAGAACTGTAATACAGCAAAACAGTTTTCTGTGGATGAATAAAATAAGTCCTTCTTCTTGGGTTGAGCTCTCTGATAAGTGAACTCGGCAATTTATAACGCAATGCTCTTTGTGAAAACAAATGGAGTTCTTTGACAAATGAGTGTTTAGCATTGAGATTTCGCTTACTCTCAGCAGCTGTCAGCTGATAGCATAGTGGTTATAAGCGCCGACATTTACCTAGACGGTCGAGATTTGATCCTGGCTTGAGGCACTTACTTGTGATGAAGCAAAAACGTAATAAGTACTTCTATATTATTATTATTAGTAGTAGTAGTAGTAGTAGTAGTAGTAGTAAGAAGAGGAGGAGTATAGTAGTAGTAGTATTTATAAGTATTTTTTTCTCGTATAGAAGTAAAGAGACTTAGTATTTCGCCATCCAATTCGTGGTGTGTACAGACACATCTATATAAATTAGATGGCGACGCTTAAAATAGAGTAAGTCTTTCTCTAAATGCTCAAAGAGACGTTAAGACGAGAGTGGTTGAATCAACATAAAGTGAGAGAAAGGCGAAAGAAATACGTAGATAGTTGAGAGAGATGTACTCGTGACCCGTTGGGTCATACTCACTACCACTATTGATTCTACTTGGATTTCATTCCAAGTCCATAAACTCAGACATATCTGTTAATACATTGTTCGTGCTAACACGTCTCTGTACTTCTATATTATCTTTATGGATAATACGGAAGTGAAGAGACTCATTATTTTGCCATCTAATTCACATACGTGTTTACCAACACAGTATGTAAATTAGCTGGAAAAAGATAGAGTCACTATTTTTCTTAATTCTCGCAGAGACATGAAAAAACATTAAAAAGTAGTCGAATCAACATAGAGTGAGGAGAGAGAGATCCATACATAGCTAAGAAAAAGATTGGCGACTTATTAAGTTAATTATAAATTACGGCTTATTCGAACAATTCAAACAGAATGTTTTTTTTTAAATAACTCAATCCCAGAACTAAATAATATTTTAGCATGCATTTTGTGTTATTAAAGTATATAAGAAAAAAGTCTTAGGGAAGCAAACCTTGATTAACCCACATCTATTTATAAAAAGTTAGGTATGTGTATATGTTCATATAATTGTATGTACATGATTCACTCCTAAACTAATTAATCGGTCATTATGAAATTTGGAAGACAGCTGCTGGACGTAAACTGCCCTAATGTGGACCGTAAAAATCAGATACCTCCCATTTTTGTGAAATTTTTACAATAGCTATCAGACACCAATTAATAAATATTCCCCAAATGTCAGTTTCTTTGGAGTATTTTCAAGGGGTTTAGGGGGCATAATACTTCAGATTTTCCTATTTCCAAGACCTGCTGGCTTGTGGAACTCTCTTCCTGATGACTGTTTCCTCCTACCTATAGCCTTAATCATTTCAAGACTAAGGTCAATAAACATCGCATGGCTTTGCGTTAATTATCTTTTGTTCTTTTTAACTCCTTACATCAAGTGGCTTCATGCCTTGTCCTGAGCGACTTCTATAAATAAAGTAGATCCATAGTCATTTACCAATTAAGAACGATTTCATTTATTTCAATTTCTTCTTAAGAGATTTTAGGTTTAATCGTTTAATTTTATAAATTTTCTTGAATCAAAATCATGTAATGGATTTTGATCAACATTGGAATAAGGGTTTTAGACATAAAGTTTAGTAACATTATATCTTGATCTTAATCTTCGTAAAGGAGACATAAAAGTGGTGCAAAGCTGTTCTGTTTAGAGAACTAATTTCATCTGTCCCAGGAGAGGTATTCTTCTAGTATGGTGGTGGTGGTGGTGGTGGTGGTGGTGGTATTATTATTATTATTATTATTATTATTTGAACTCATTAGGAGTTCTCCCCAAGGTCCCAGCATTCTCTGCACTTCTAGTGGAGGTCGGGTTTGTGCTGTCCCTCCTCGGTCTCCTCATCCTCATCCTCCTCGACCCTCTACAAATATTTTGTCTGGTGTCAGCCTAGGCCGGCACCATTTATTTTTTATATTTTATATTATTTATTTATTTTGTTTTGGGGAGGGATGAATAATGAGAGCTTATAGTGTTTCTTTTAATTTCTGTTCCTTGGTTCATTTTTTGTGTGGTGTTAGCTGAGGCCGGTGTAATTTATTGAGGGGGGGGGAGATTATGAAGTGATGTTTCTTGCAGTTGATGTTCCTTGGTTCGTGTTGTGGTGTTCTTCGTGTCGTTTTGTTTTCTCTCTGTTGTAAATTCCTTGCGACTGGTTACCTTTTGTAGCTTATGCAGGTTGGTTTTCGCATTCAAGGATTTTCCTTCAGATTGCAGCTGTTTTGATCATTGCCGTCCTTTGCATAGTTTCGATGATCCCTTTGATTCCAATTCCTCCCAGTCTTTGCTCCAGGTTTTTTGGGATTGTTCGTAGTGCTCTTATGATTATTGATATTATACTGACTTTTTTCATGCTCAATATTCCTTTCAGTTCTCTGGCTAGTTCTGTGTATTTGCTTTGTTTTTCCGTGTCTTTGATCTTCACTCTGTGTCTGCTAGAACGGCGAAATCGACGATTTTACAAGATCTTTCCTTCTTGTCGATTCTAATAACATCAGGTCTTCTTGCTTGTATGAGTTTATCTGTTTGTATATCCATATCCCACAGGATTTTGTGTTATTCGTTTTCCAGTACTGTTTCAGGTTTATGGTTGTACCATTTGTCTGCGTATTCGAAATTCAGGGTATCTTTTACTTTACTCCGCAGAGTCGTGAACGGGGTCAAAAAAAAAACGAACGAGAAAGTGTTTAAAAACATAAATATGCAACAAGTAAAGGCGACCTACGTCGAGAATAAATATTTTTCTACGTAGCTATGACATTTGTTTGTATTTTTACGTAGTATACATGGGTTTTTATTAGATGTAAAAAAAAAATTCTTGTTTTTTTTGCACAAAAAGTAAATGGCAGACGGTCCTTATTCTCTTACATACCCCCCTACGATCGCCATCTTGGATCTTGCGATGTTGGTGTGACGAATGATTTAATTTCTAATAAATAGTACTTCGAACGGGTTAAAAATACAAACAAATGCCACAGGTAAGTTTGAAAATAACTTTTATCGCCTACAGTTACTTTTATTTGTTGTATATTTGTTTTTTTGAGCGTTTTTAGTCTGCTGAGTAAAGTAAAAGATACCCGAAATTCAATTGTTTGCACAGTTCCCAGTGTATTACTTTCCCCACACAGTCATTTCTGTTCTTGTATTCTTTTTGAGCAAGTTTGCTGCATTCACTTAGTATATGATTTACTGTTTCGTCTCTTTGTCCATACAGTCTGCATTTACTGTTTTCCTGGGTGTTATCTAATTTAGCTTTAATGTAGTTTGTCCTAATTGCATTGTTCTGTGCAGCCATCAGTAAAGATTCCGTTTCTCTGTTCAAGTTTTCTTTTCTCAGCATGTCCAGCTATTTTCATTGGTTCTTCTGTTGTGAAGCGTCCATATAGTTGTTTTTCTTCCCACTGTTTTTCTTATCGGTTTGTTTCTGGTTTCAGTGTTTCCCGAGTTAGTCATTGGAACGATGTTCTTGCTGCGGTGATCAGCCTTTCTGTGTTCTGGTTTATGTATTTCTCCAGCTCTTTTTTAGTATCGTCCACACAGTCTTCTATATTTACTAGTTCTCTTTCTCCTTTCGTTTCTCTTCACGTAGAGTCTGTCTGTCTTGTCTTTTGGGTGTAGTGCGTTATGCATGGTCATTAATTTTCTAGTCCTAGTTCGATACGGGTGTATAATGGTTTATACACCTATCGGTAAGTTGAAAGAGCGACACTAGCACCAACCTCTGTGACGTCAGCAGATAAACACGACTCAGTGAACAGGCTTTCACTTTATGAGGACCACGGTACGCTGGTCTGTTTCCATGACCTCTATGAATTGTCCAGATTATCTTATTATTGATACTGCCCAGGTGTTTATTCCTTTTACTAGATTCCTGCTATATAATTTCGTTTCTAAGAGTTTTCTTGTTCTTTGTAAGTATTTTTTCCCAATCGTCTCTTTCATTTCTGTAGATTTGATGGTGTCTACTTCCAGAAGACCCAAATATTTGTAGCTATCTTGTTCGCCTAGCACCCTCATCACCTCTTCGTTGAGGAATTTCATTTTCTCTGTCATCTCTGGTCTTCCTCTTTTCATTTCATAGTACTGCACACTTTTCTATTCCGAATTCTATTTGAATGTCGTATTTATCAGCTTTTCCAGTTTCTTTTTTTTGCTTTTTTGCAAATAGTTTTAGGTCGTCGATGTACATCAGGTGGTTTATTCTTTGTTATGTGTCTGTAAACTTGTATCCGCCATCATATTTTCCGAATATGTAGTTGAACGGCATCATAGCTATTATAAACAGTAGTGGTGATACTAGTGTCCTTGGAAAATGCCTCTCCGTATTTTTATCTCGGTAAGGTGTTGTCCTTCGGCTGTTACTTCTAGTCTCCATGTTTTCATTGCTTTCTTAATAAGATTAATATCCTGTCGAGCATTTTTTATATTTTTAAACATTCAATTATCCATGCTTGAGGGATTTTGTTGTAAGCTTTTTTGTAGTCAATCCATGCCATGGATATGTTCTTTTATCTGCTTTTTACCTCATTCAGGATCTTTTGATCGATACATAGCAGATTATGCGTTCCCTTTTCGGCATCCTTTTTGTTCTTCAGGGAGCTGTCCACGATTATTCAGGGATTGGTAGATTTGTTATCTCAGTTGTGCTCATTATTATTATTATTATTATTATTATTATTATTATTATTATTATTATTATTATTATGGATGGATGGATGGATAGATAGATAGATAGATAGATAGATAGATAGATAGATAGATAGATAGATAGATAGATAGATAGATAGATAGATAGATAGATAGATAACTTCAGTTGTGTAATGTCTATTTCTAGAGCCCATATTTACAAGAAAGGTTTTCCCCTCGTGTATAGATTTTAATTACGAATTAAATAGAAATAAAAAAAATCCAAGAACAATTTTAAAGAGTTTTATTTCCTTTCCTGGGGTTTTTTTTAGGATGTTCACTGTTGCTAATTTTAGATTCGCCTCCCGATATTTCTTTCTTGCCAGTATTCAAATCTCTTGATCATATCGCGAAATAACTCTGTGGTTTGACGAGTTTAACGTTCTGTTCATTGCACAGATAAACTAAAAGGCAATTCTCAGATTTGAGATATCCAAAGACTTTAAAGAACTTTGCGAATCGACTTTTTATTTTTTTTATTCTATTTATTTCTTTTTGTGTTTTTGTCAGAAGCGACCCGCACGAGACACTGCTCAAATGAATTCAAAGTAACCTTCTTTCGAAATAAGTAAACCGTTGCTTCTTTTCACTTCAGTAGATACAATATTTAATACATAAAGTAAAGTTAATCTGTTTTTCGAACCTTTCTGATTGGTATTTTACAACAAAAAACTTATTTCGATTCAATTTCTTTGAAAAATGATTCATTCGCCCCGGAATATATTTTGAAACTTATTGCACTTGTACCACTAAACTAAAATAGTCCCAATTAACCCAACTTGAGGCTAAATCCCCCTCCACTGTAGAGTTTCCTAGATACTGAAATATTTTCTACTCTGATAGCTTCTTTTTTCGAACCATTTGCCTTTTGAATTCTCTTTCTGCCTCATGTTTCCCCCGACCCTACCAACATGCAGAAATGTAAATGAACAAACACCTTGCTGCTCAACTCCCTACACAAGTTGATCCCTAACGCAATATGTGACAATATGCTTTGTTTGGGGTGAAATATATATATATATATATATATATATATATATATATATATATATATATATATATATATATATATATATATATATATGAACGCCATTTTATTAAATCAAGGAATATAGACGTTTGTGACATTTTTTTTTGGGTGGGGGGGGGAATGAACTTGAAAAGTGTGAAAACGAGAGGGAAAACAATCAATAGATGAATCTACTAAGCCGGCTTACGTCCACACTCATCAGAGTAAATACGTGGAATTAATTAATGCACTACGATTAAAAACTTAAAATAGTAAAATGAAGACCAGTGAAAAATTTCGGAAAAAATGGAGGAGGGCACAAGTGGATCACATTGAGTCCTAGAAGCCACTCCTTTTGTTTACAAAGGAAGGGTTTTAATGACTTAATATAAATTGCTTCCAAGGTGGAATAACGAATGTGATCTACTTATGACAGAAAACCTGTCACTAGTGTAAGCCGACGCACATTCGGCGCTATTTATAAGATGGTGAGCAATAGCTGACTGGATGTGTTGACTAAATTATTAAAATTATTTAATCGGCCCTGGCGTATTGCAGGGGGGGGATATTCTGGATTCAAACCTTTGCATTGTTCTTTCCACGTATACGGCATCGCACCGACATTTAAATTGATAAATAATATCGCTGATATGTTGGGGTGGGAGAACATCCTTGCGTACGGATTTTAAACAAAGGTCGAACATAAAAAAAACGATGCTAGGGTTCGAAGCCTGATAACAACGACGTACAGTTACAGAAATTTGGTTAGCAAATGTTATGCTAATATTACCTTACCATGGTAATCTGAGGTACGTCGGACATTTCGGAGAACCAAAAAGTTTAGGCTTATGTAAATAACAATTTTCATATAGCAGCAGCAACTGTCCTTAAGCCGTTATACACATAAAAGCTTAGCATTACGAGAGATATAGCTCAGTTTTGAAAGCGTCAAGTAATGTAAAGGAGAAAAAGTAACAAAAAGAATTACAGCCAGATTTATAAGATTGACAAAATTGGCAACTGTTTTGAGTTTTGCTAACACAGATGTTCCACAAACATCTCTGTATTCATACAACTGAGTCAAGATCACATGTGTGTGTCTGTTTCTCGTCAAAACATAACTTTGATAAATACACATTGAATATTCATTTTCTTGTTTAAAATTACTCAAATATTAACATTAAATTGAATTAAAAATAAAATAAACGAAAAACTAAAACGTCTTTTTGAAAACAATCTTATTGAATAAAATGTAAACAAACATCTTATTATCACGTAAAATTGAACGCACGATTTGTATTCGTTAAGGTTGTCATGTTCAACGCGACTTGCAAGAAACGGTTCCTTATTATAAAACCACTTTTACGAGCACTTTTTTTATTTACTATTGATTCCGTGTTTAATTTTTTTTCTATTTAGCTTTTTCTGTTTCAGATGTTTTTATACTGAAATATTTATTTAATATTCTTAGCATTTTCTTTTCAATCCCCCTCTCTCTCCGTCCCCTTTCTCTCTCTTTTTCTCTTTCCCTTTTCCACTATCTCTGTATCTCTCTCCCTCCCTCCCTTACTCTCTATCTCTCTTTCTTTTTCTTTCGCCCTTTCTCTCAAATTCTGGTTAGTTAGAGAAATTAACCCGAGGAATATTTTAACATGTATTTTGTGTGATTGAAATATATACAAAAGAAAACTTCGAGAAATAAACATTAATTCGCCCGGCTTCAGTAAAACAGATAATAGATGAAAATTACACGAACTACTTTTATGTTATCAGACATACGAACGTGAAATTGTGTATGAATGCTCTCATACATATGCACATTGTCCTAAAGGGCATATTTATTTTATAAAGGGGTCACTGGTATCAACATCACACCGACCGAAAAGTTTTTCTTACCACTGATTTTGATGAGATTTAAACAATAATTAAATAACAGCGACTATTTGACTATTTTAAACCCTCTTCCAGGAATGTTTCAAAGTCCATAATGAACCCATACAATGTCGGCATTTCTAATTAGTTCTTGAGAAAGCGTTTAACTGCACAGTGAGTTTAATAATCTTAATGGACTTACCATGCTTCTCAGGGGAGTTAATAACGATCAGCCTCATTCTCTTTGATCTACGTCGTCGTCGTCATTATTATTATTACTTTTATTATTGCTATTGCTATTGTTTTTTGTTATTGTTATTATTATTGTTATTATTATTATTATTATTATTATTATTATTATTATTATTATTTACTCACTAGGAGTTATCACACTGGTCATCGTCAGTGATCGCCCACTGCCAACAACCTGTGGTATTCCCTGGAGTCTGAGTGACAACAAGTCTCCTCAGATTTCCAGTATGCTCCACCTCTTTTCGTTCATTACCGCTGATGACCTTGCGGTATTGCAACAGCCACCTACCACCGATTTCCCGCTGATAAGGGCCATTGGTCCCCTCTGGGGCCCGAGTGGCAACAAGCCTCCCCAAGGTCCCAGAGCTGTCCGCGCTCTTCCAGTGGAGGTCTGGTTTGCGCTTTTCCTCCTCGACCCTCTGTCCATAATTTTCGTGGTGTCAGCTTATGCCTGCGCCTCTCTCGTGCGGTTGTATTTCCCCGGTTCTGTTTTCTTGTGCTTCCATGTGTTTGTTCTCCATTCGTTGCTTATGTGGGTGGTTTCCGCATTCGAGGACATTTCTCAGGATTGTAGCTGTTTTGATCATTACTGTCTTTTGTATGGTCTCAGTTATCCCTTTGATTCCTATTTCTCCTAGTCTTTTCTCCATGTTTTTGGGAACTGTTCCTAGTGCTCCTATGATTATTGGTGTTATACTGACTTTCTTCATGTTCCATATTCCTTTCAGTTCTCTGGCAAGTTCAGTATATTTGCTTCTTTTTTCCGTCTCTTTGATCTTCACTCTGTGGTCCACTGGAACGGCAAAGTCTACGATTTTGCATGATTTTTCTTTCTTGTTGATTATTATCATATCCGGTCTCCTTGCTGTTATGGGTTTGTCTGTTTGTACATTCATATCCCATAGGATTTTTTATTATTATTATTATTATTATTATTATTATTATATAGAAGAAAATAGACTTAATATCTTGCTATCTAAGTAACATACGTGTTTGTGGTAAGTACAGACATACGGATATAAATAAGATAATGATGCTGAGGAAAAAGTCACTCTTTCTCTAAATTACCACAGAGACTTTAAAAGCTATTAGAAACTGGTTGAGGCAATATTACTACTATTACTGCTCCTATTAGTACCACCACCACCACCACCACCACCACCACCACCACCAACATCTTCGTAAAGACGGAGGTTATGTTTTCGGTCGAGTTTGTTTGTGTACAGTTTAGCGTCCACATCGCTTGACCAATCGTCACTAAATGTGGTCACAATATCGGTTATCGTCTAATTACGAACTGATTTAATTTTGGGATATCTACGTCAATTTCAAGGTCACAGAAAAAGTGACAATCACACTTCTGGCGATAATTTCGTTTCTGTTCGTTGTAGAGACTCACGACCTGGCCCAAATGATAGCCAATGAAATTGTGCATCTTATATGACCTTAAAATTTAACTTTTGACCTTGAATAGTTTAGTCCTGGTCAAAATTTGGTCAGAATTTAAATTTCCGAATTTTCCAAATTTAATGCATGGATCTGATGCTTTTTCACAACAATAATAATCATGCAAAAGTTCAGCCTGATCAGATGAATAGTTTGTTAGTTATCATCGTTTCCATGACATAACTTCGAGAATACTTCATATAATATGGAGAAGTAAGGCCATCGTTTCGTTTTCAGGCGGGGGTATGCAGTTACACGACTTACTTAACTTTCTTTTTGTTATTCTTTATCTTATTCCTATTCTTGTTAATATTATATTACTTTGTAAATTCATTTTTATTGCTTTATTTATTCCATACTCCATCGGGGTTCGAACACGAACCCTTATTTACTTGCCTCCGTACGAGGGCAGAGTAAGTCCAAGGTCGATTTTTAATGTGGGTAAAATCCAGCTCCTCAAAAATGGACACTCTTGCTGACAGAAAAAAATGAAGTGTAGTATCAGAACAGACAATACACTTTGCTCCTAACCAAAAAGGCAAGGGTCCTAATACGAGTCACAACCAGTGATCTCGCACTGGTAAAAGCAGGAAATGTTCTCTGAATGACAAGTTCCCCCACCCCCAGGATTCCAGTACTCTGCGTGCCCTTCCAATCGAAGTCTGAATGGTGCTACTCTCCTCGGTCTGTTCATCCTCTCAGACTCCCAAGTGGCACGGTCTATAGAACTGGCCAAAGTTTGCTCCACTGCGGATATTTTTCGGGAAGGTCATCGCTTGGAGTACTCTACCCAGCAGTTTCCAATGGGGGTTCACTCATAAAAGCCGGTGACTTTCCTAGTAAACTTAACAACAGCAAATCTTCTCAATATTTACGAACTCTTCT
Organism: Sepiola atlantica; assembly: GCA_963556195.1. Classification (NCBI taxonomy): domain Eukaryota; kingdom Metazoa; phylum Mollusca; class Cephalopoda; order Sepiida; family Sepiolidae; genus Sepiola; species Sepiola atlantica. The sequence continues at coordinate 91,919,109 of OY744525.1, read as the reverse complement.
TTTTATTCCAATATTATTGTACAGCATTTGGATTTCTAGCAGTGGATCACAAACAACAACGCATCTGTTTGCAAATGTTTGACCACAACAAAAAGCACTTTTTGCATCAATATGAAACAGTAGATAAAACATAGAGTCACCACTTCACTCTTGGAAAAAATCGGCAGTGAGCTGAGAGGACAGCAGCAAGTGAAAGCTGTCCAAAGCGATCAGGCAGGTGTTTAACCTCCCTATTTTGGGATGCGCAAGTATTTTGTTCATCGGAGAGGAAGTACTATGAATAGCTAATATTATGTAAGATTATTGATGCGTTTGAAGGAGGAAATCACCAGAAACCGGGCACAAATAAAGAAGAAAAGTGCCTTTTCACCAAGACAATGCACCGTGTCGATCGCAATGATGACAATACTATACGAATTGTACTTCGAATTGCTTCCACACCCGCTCTATTCTTCCAGATCTAGCCGCCATTGAGTATTGGCTGTTTGCAGCTCTCAAAGAAATTGTCAAGGGAATAGATTTAGCTCCAATGAAGTAGTGATATTGGAAACTGAGACGTATTTTGAAACCAAAGACAAAAGGTTCTATAAAAATGGTACTAAACTGTTGATGAATAAGTCGAAAGTTGTTGTTGTTTTAATAGTGAGGCCCGGGATTTATTAAGCGTATATATATATATATATATATATATATATATATATATATATATATATATATATATATATATATATATATATATATATATTATGAGTCAATGAAAAATAATTAGATCTGCAAATAGAAGTAAATCAATATCTTCAAGTTGTTCAGAACAAGGAGCATTTAGTAAATAAAAATATTTATGCTAAATGCTCCTTGTTCTGAACAACTGATGATATTGATTTGCTTCCATTTGCAGGTCTAATTATTTTTCATTGACTCATCATATTTTTGCTCTATCAAGTATATTGAGCTTTTCTCACAATAGGTCTAATTATCTAAAAGTTACTTTTTAGTTATAAACTTTCATATATATATATATATATATATATATATATATATATATATATATATATATATGTATACTTAGGCAGCATTTCTTCATTGATGCATGTTTTATTAAACAACAAGCACAATTCCTGTTTGTTTCTTTTTTATCCATCTTTTCATGTTGACGGACAAATATCTAATGTCGTGTTCGAGTGTGAACAGGAACTCGACGAAATTGCTAACGTTTTCGACTCCCATGAGTCTTCTTCAGGCACGTGAGCAGTTATACAAATTAAAACTGGTGAATTTATTGAGAAACTCGAGTAAAACTTTTTATTTGCTTTTTTGTTTTGTTTTAATATATTAAAGGTATTTCATATCGAGCTTTATTGATGGTGGGTTTCTTTGCTCGAATGAGTAATGCTTCAATTATGGGGAGGTGCAGGTTGCAATGTGAGACAGCGAGGATGGCAGTGTTTTTGACTAATATGTTTCTGAATTCTTTTTTTTGATGTCCTGTTTTACTAAGTGTTGGTAAATAGAGCTATGGGGGAAGAGGTGACATGTAAGGCAACGAGAGATACTAATCCTAGTTATACCAATACTAAAAACTAGTAATGCTGTATATGTGTGTAAATGCCCAATGGGAGAATGGGTCTCCAAAAAGAACACATATATTGGTATGACTAAGACTAGTATCTCTCGTCGCCTTACATGTCCTCCTCGCATAGCTCTATTTACCAACACTTAGTAGAACACGACACCCCCAAAAAAGAATTCAGGGACATATTATTCAAAAACACTGTCATCCTCGCGGTCTCACATTGCATATGTATCATGTTAATCAAGTTCCCTCATCTCTACATGCCCTCTTATGCCTCCATTTTCCTTTTTTTATTTCTAGCAGTCCACACTTTTCCATTTGAATGTATTGGCTGAAGAATTTGGTCGTGTTCATCAGGTTTTACAGTTCCTTTTTGTTTATTTTTCAAATAGTTTCAGATCGTCTATATATATAAGGAGGGTTATTCTTTGTTTTATGTCTGTAAACTTGTATCGGTAATTACATTTCCTGAGTATATTGTTGATTGGCATCATGGCTATGATAAACAGTAGTGGTGATAGAGAGTCTCCTTGGAATATGCCTCTTTATTCTTATCCCAGTCAGGTGTTATCATACAGCTGTTAGCTTTAGTCTCGATTTTTGCATTGCTGTCTTAATAAGATTGGAAATCTTGTCGGATATTTTGTACATCCTTAACCGTCAATTATTCATGCTTGAGGGATTCTGTCATAGGCTTTCTTGTAGTCGATTCATGCGATGGGTATGTTCTTTTTATGCTTTTTACTTTCTCTGGATCTTTTGATCTATGAGTAACAGATCATGCGTCCCTCTTTTCCCTTTTCGACATTCTTTTCTGTTCCTTAGAAAGTAGTCCATGATTATTTAGTGGGTGGAAGTTCTGTTCTCTAAGTTGTTCTGTTTGGATTTTCCATGTGGTTGGTAAACAGGTTATTGGTCTGTAGTTGCTTGGGATCGTTCCATTTTCGCTGTTTTCTTGTATTCATGTAGCTTTTCCATTAGTCTTCTATTCTGGTATGTTTGTTTCGTGGATACATAATTTTTGGTTTTGCGTTAGTCTTTCATATAGGAGCGTGAATTTTAATAAAAACTAGTATACATGTATTCCATCGTGGCCTGGTGCTTTCCAGTTTGCCATTTTTCTTAGGGTTGTCATGAGCGTTTCATCAGTAATTTCGGTTTCTGTTTCGTCTTCAATTTTCAGTCATTCGGCACTTTTGTTGTGGCCTTGTCACTTTCCTATATTTTGCCCCTAAAGTGTTTTGTTTCTGTAGGGTTTTGTTGTTCTGTTCTTGATCTTCCTACGTTTACATTTTGTTAAAACTGACATTCATTATTTTCAAAAGTCTTATTTTGTTTCTACTGTTCCGATTTGTATTTGTATCGGCTCAGTCTTCCTTCTTTTGCTAATATCTTTTGTTTTAGTTCTTCGTGTTTCTTATTTAGTCTGTCTTCTGTGAGTCATATTTTCCCTCTTCCGTTACTTTCTGTTCTCTTTCATCCTTTTTACGGCTTTAGATTCTTTTTTTTTAGTTTGTGGATCTGGGTTTCTCATCCAGGCTTTGTCGTTCCATTTTTTGGGGTGAGATTTTTTTCCTACTAGGTGTCATGTTCAGGTCTGTGATTGTGTTTGTGGAGATGTATTGGATGAGTCTGTTCAGCTTCTTTGTTTCTAAATTTAATTTCTTTCATTCTTCATTTTAGGAGTTTTGTTTTGTTCTCGTTCATAAATCGGTTGATGTCTTCAACTTCTGATGCTTCTTCCTCGGCGAGTTCTGTAATTTCATGACTATCCGTTCTCACTTTCAGCGTTTATGTTTTGCCAGTCTTCTACCTGTGGGTTTGACTATAGGAGTATTTCTTGATCTGTTACACCATTTATCTTTTATTTGATTTCCATTAGTTTCAGCTCTGAGAACCATCTTCTCTTGCGGAGCTACTATACTTTGCTCCATTGCATGGTAGTCAGTAGACTTTTTTATTCGCTTCCGATGGCCTCTTTCTTCATAGTTGCTTCTGTAGTGGCATTCTATTACCAGTCTATTCTCTTTTTGTGACCCATTTCTTTCTATTGCTTTTTGGTTTGATGTTTTGTTCATTCCTGCTTTCCTGTGTTTTGTCTGTGTTATTCTCCTACCTGGAATTAGAGAGGTGACTTACCTGTTTCTGGTCTGTGATCTTCTTGTTCCTGAAATTAGAGGAGCCAACATTCACAGGATGCCGACCGGGGCCCCCATGTTGGCAAAAGAGGGAGCACCTGCGATCATGACACTCAGATCTGTCTTCTGAGTCCGACGGCTTTCAATTGTATCTGATTTTATTTCATGTTTTTGTATATGTATTATAATAATAATACTTAATAATAATAATAATAATAATAATAATAATAATAATAATAATAATAATAATAATAATAACTATTATTATTATAATTATTCATTGCGTACCTGTGTTTTAACACGAAATAATATTCACAATTAGATGTTTCGTTGATATAAGCGTATATGCTCTGAGGCGGCGCATTCATACATACATACATACATACATACATACATACATACATACATACATACATACATACCCCTACGCTCCCTCATCGACCCGCTGCCTAGGGGAGGTAATTTAATCATACTGAGTGCCCTCATGACTTCGTTTCTTTATCATCTGAAGACGATGCTGGTATGGTGGGAGTGATGTTCTCCTAATTTTCATGACCGACTCCTGTCTTTCTCGAAAGGGATGGGCGACGCGAGAGGAGTGAATGATCGATGGCCTTTTAAACAACCCACTATCCTTTCTATCTCAGGAAGAAATGGAAAATACTGTCTTTCCTTCTTGTTATGAGCGAACTTGTTACCCGTTCCCCCCCCCACCCACACCCCGTTCAATCATGCTGCTAAATTAATTAAATTTTAAAAGAAAATAAACGCTCCTCCTTGTTGACTGCAGGATGAGCGATTGTAATGTGACCGGTTACATGAAAGAAATATCGAGCCTGGAATAAGCGAGATCCCTTGCTCCGGCTCTATGAGCAGTTTGATTAGAGGATAGTATATCGCTCAACGTTAATTGAGACGGCTATACAAATAGATATAGACGGATAACAAGCTTGCAAAAGAGAAACGTCGATCCTACACCAGCATTTCACAGCTAACACAATGTTCGCAATGTAACAATTTGGTCAGATCCGCAACTTAACCGGTTTCTGTCGCTAGAAATCTTTAAAAAGTTGACAATAAATTAATATTCTTCGATAAAATTGTAGATTAACACCCTCTGTTGAAACCCCAGTTTTAAAAATAAAAATCAGATTTTACATTTTTAGGCAATTACGAATTAACTTTCAGAAAAACTTAACGGAAAAAATGCATTAGAATTTAGAGTGGGGATCAGTTTCTTAAATCAATTTTACGTAAAATGGTTCCCTATTTCTCTAACATTCTAACTTTATAGAGCAGTTAATCATTTTTTTTACCACGAACATTAAGTCCGAAAAGGAAGGTAAAAAACCGCACATAATTCTTTAAAAAGTAGCCCCCCCCCAAAAAAAAAAAAAACGTACAAGAATTATCTCCCCTACCCAAGGTGAATCGACCTAAAACGCTACAATAGCTCAGAAATGGGGAAATACTTTTATGTTAAATTTATATTAGAAACTGATCTCCCCACTCTAAATTCTAAATTATTTTTTTCGATTTTCTTTCCTCTTTCCGCCAAGTTTTTCAGAGTGTAAACACGTAATCGCCTAAAAAAAGTTGTATCTCTTTTTTGCGGACGGTGTTAATCTACTATAATACCTATTCTTCTGTTTCATATTTTTTTCAGATAAGGGTTAATAATTTGGATGCAACTGAAGAAGGTCGAAGGTTACATTGGCTAAAACGTTGTGAGAATAACATCCAAGATGAGAATAGTAGTCCGAATAATCCAAATAATACAAACCACTTTCTAGTTTTTTACATATTTATTTGTTACTCCAGTGGCAGTTGAGACTTCTGGGGTGGTTGGTCCTCGTTAACTTGCGTTTCGGTCGGATTGCATCTTGATTAGAGACGTTGCTAGTCTCTATCTACTCTATCGTTATTCCCATGGAAAGTGCTCATAAGACATTCACAGCAAGAGCTCGTCCATTTACCACAACTTCAAAGAACTAACCTTTTCTCCCCGTGTGCCTGACATCAAACAGAATTTCCATGAACAGAGTTTATTTCCAAGAACTACCCATCCGTGGAACACATTACCACTAGATTGTCGTCTTCAAATCCAATGTCAACAGATATTTGTCATAAACCAATCCATCAAACTCATTGACCCTTATCCTCGGATTGCTTTTGGTCTTGATAAGTGGTGACTCACTAATAACATTTTTAGAAATAGACACACTGGATATTATATTTCTAGATTACTAAACCACTCGTGACCCATTGGGTCACAACCACTACCATTATTTGCTTAACTAAGATTTCATTCAAAATACATATAGTGTGATATATCTTAAGTTATGCTTGCATAATTAAAACAATCAGTCTCTTTACTTATATATTAGCCTTGGGGAGGGGGGCGATTCGTAAAATTCAGTTACCTCCGATTTTTGTGAAATTTTAGCAATAGATATCAGACATCAATTACTAAACATTCCCGTTTATTTGCAGTATTTTAAAAAATATTTCTAAGGGAACGTAATCTCCCATTTGAAAATACAAATATATCGAATTTGAATTGAATTTGATCCAAAGTCATGAGGCACCAATTAAGCAAGATTTCCTGAATTTCAATTTCTTCTTAAGCTTCCCTTAAGCTTAAGCCTTAAATTTTTGACATTTTCTAGAATCAAAATCGTAATAAGGATTCTAGACATAAGTTGATTAATTTCAAACGATCGCATTGGTAAGTTGTCTCAAAACATTTCTTTTTTCTATTCTCTAGATGGGAGAGCATTATTGCTGGATGAAGTTAAAGATCTTAGCTTCCATTTAGCTGCCTCGCCATGAGGGAATTTTTTTATATGGAGTAAATTCAGCTCCCCAAAAAGGGGGCACTTTGAATGGGCCAAACTTTGACCTTATCCAGAAAGACAAGAAAGTATTTAGTCGTATATATACCTCCAAGAGAGAGGGAGAAAAAGAAAAAGATAGAAAAAGAGAGAGGGGGTTGACGAGACGAGACAATTATTTTTTTTTAGTTTAGGAACAACGCCTTAGGGGAACAAACGTTGATGAAGTCAGGTTTAGCATAATTATAGATTTAGTTTCATTCTTTTGTGCGATCGCTTTTCTGCTTCGTGTTGTTATTTAAATCCCAATCATGCGTATAAAAAACGATTAATCACATATGTTGATATAATTTAGTGCTTGCAAATTTATGAAGAAAGTTCCGGAAATCCCTGGCATTTTCTATTCAGTTAGTCAAAAAGTTCGTTCGTTTTTTTAGGAAGGAGGAAGCCAAACATCAAGTGTAGAAACATCACTGAGTTTATGCATTAATTTTCTACGAGTGATAAGGAAATTTTGAGAATGTCTGCGATTTGTCTGGTTGTCAAACGGCAATTTTGTTCGACTACGGATTTCCCTTGATCACGGTCTATCATCTTTGACCGTCCAGAGTGAGGAGCATCTCTCACTGAATAGTTTCCTTTTCGGAATTGAGCAAACCATTTCTGGTACATCCTTTCTGTAACAGCATTATTCACATACATATGGCATATCTTTATGCAGGTTTCTGTAGCTTTGTTTTTCCTTTTCTCTAGTAAAAAATCATATGATGTCGGTAGTTGTCTGCTTGATTATCCATTTCAAGGCTTGAAATACAAGCAAATATGTCAGAACTTCTCTGCTCAGAGGCTTATTAGAGACTAGCGTCAACATACTCGCTACACAAAATACAGGATTTGAAGAATAGGAATATAAAACTATCGTTAGTAGGCCGGAAAGATTCCATAAAAAACGAACTTTTTGACCAACCCAATATATAGACCACGTGTACATGTTCATTTTTATTTTTTGTATTTATCTACCTTCCACAGTGGTAAGATTTGACACAAGGTCGGGAAAGTGGGATTGAAAAGCCAGCACCATAGAGGAAGAGCACTCTGGCCTACAAAAAATGCCTGGGCAGCCCCGAGGCTAGGAAGATTGTGGAGGCTTATATGAAGCCTACATCCTATGACACTATAGTAGGAGCCATCGCCGAAAAGAAAAAAAAACAAGCAGAACCTCCTCCGTTAAGAAGGAGACTAAATACATAGAATTACTTCAGCAATTACTGAAACTTAACCTGCACGAGTGGCCTGGATTTCAGAAATGCTTTCAGGATGCTTGGTGTGGACCTCAGGAGGAGGTGAAGGAGACCCCAAAGTCACCATAAACATAAGTGACAAGAGAGCCGATGGTAGGCACTACCAATACAAGTAGAAGAAAGCAACGGTCACCAGTGCGCCCACCGAGCCTTGTCACAGATGCCTCTGGGACCAAAACAAAAGAAACAAAAGATACAAAAAAAGGACGAGTCAAGAAGAAGCAACTTATCACCGTTGAATTAACTAATAAAGTCAAAGATTCAGATAAAATGTAGAAGCTACAAATACACAAGCACCAGAGTGAATAAATAAAAATAAATTAAATAAACCATGTTAAATAAAATCATCAAATGGAATATTAGAGGCATCAGAGCGAATTTTGAGGAATTGGTTCTCCTTATGAGAATATGTCCAGCAGTCGTCTGCTTGCAGGAAACATTCCTCCGGCAAGATAGTAAGTTTCAGATGAAGAACTACACTACATACAATTATATCAATGAAGAAGTTGATAGAGCTTCTGGTGGAACAATTATAGTTGTGAAAAATGCAATTCCGCAAAGTCAGGTACTGCTTGATACGGACATCCAGGCGGTTGTTATATCAGTGACGTTGCCCAGGACCATCACAATCTGATCCTTTACCTACCCCCAGGTCAGAACATAGTTGAATCAAAGCTGAATGATTTAATAAAACAGCTCCCCAAACCATTTATACTGCTGGGTGATTTTAATAGTCATAACGAAATGTGGGGCAGTAAAAACACAAATAAAAAAGGACAGATTGTTGGAAAAATTATAGATGAAAATAACGTTTGCCTCTACAACAATAAAGCCAACACATACCTGCACCCAGCAACGGGAACATATTCAGCACTGGATTTAGCTATGTGTGATCTAAAAAATATTCATGGATTACACATGGAAGGTACATGAGACATGTGGTAGCGATCAGTTTCCAATTATTCTTGAAAGCACCGGTCCTCAACTCGAAGAAAGAGTACCACGATGGAATCTGCAGAATGCAGACTGGGGGAGATTCCAAGAAGAATGTAACAAAAAGCTAACAGCTAATGCCAATGGAAAAGATCACGCCATCTACTTTACGGAGACACTGGTAGAAGTTGCGAGGAGTGTGTATAAAAGTCATCTGCAAACCAAACCAAACACAAATCTTGGTGTAATAAAGAATGTCTGAAGGCCGTTCTGTACTAAGAAGGTTCAGTTCTAATCCCATTAGGGAGAATTTAGACTTGTTTAAAATAAAAAGAGCTAGAGCTCGGTAGACGATTAAGGAGTCCAAAAGAAATTGATGGAAACAGTATATATCCAAAATAAATTCTAACACAAAATCTAAAGCGATATGGACGATGATGACGAAGGTTAGCTGGGGAAAATTAGCAGTATGCCAATAAAACATCTCATTACAAACAATATATAGAGATCACAGACAGGAAAGACAACTTCTCTGAAATTTCTGGCTCCAAGGGTCGGACTGAAATTTTTTTTAATTAAAAAAATACTGAAGAAAAGAAAAAACTAAATTTCAGTTCCAAAATTAATGAAAGTTATAATCGACCCTTCGCGGGATCGGAGCTGAGTGAGTCACTTGAGAAAACCCACAATACAGCGGTCGGTTCGGATGATGTATCCTATGAATTTCTCTAACGATTGTCAGATACCTTCTAGAAATTTATAACGAGGTGTGGATGAGGGAAAAATTCTAAATCTCTGGAGGCAAGCCACAGTGATACCCGTACCAAAGATGGGAAAGGACTCTGATAGGCCTTCAAGCTGTCGACCAATTGCCCTAACTAGTTTTTTCTGTAAAGTAGTGGAAAGAATGATAAATTATAAGTTAACATGGTACCTCGAGTCAAACAATCTGATGTCAGACCTGCAATCTGGTTTCAGGAAAAAAAAGCACTACTGACAATTTGATCAGATTGGAAACTTGCATTAGAAAAGCATTCATCAAAGAGGAACACCTGATTGCTATCTTTTTTGATATAGAGAAGGCGTACGACACCACCTGGAAGTACGGTATAATAAAAGACCTTCGAGAACTCGGATTAAGGGGCAGAATAGCCCTTTTCATACAAAATTTCTTGGAAAATCGCAATTTTAGAGTGAGAGTCGGGACTACACTCTCCGACGTTAAAGAGCAGGGGAATGGGGTACCCCAGGGAAATATCCTATCAGTAACACTCTTCAATGTCAAGATTAGTAATGTTGTAAAAAAACCTTGACACTGCAGTCAAAGGCTCACTGTATGTAGATTACTTTTTGATCTACTGCCGAGCAAAACATATGAATCTGGCAGAACGCAAGTTGCAACTAACTTTGAATAAGATCAACAAATGGACTGAAGAAAACGGTTTAACATTCTCTGAATCGAAGACAAGGTGTATCCATTTTTGCAATTTGCGCAAGATGCATAATGACCCATGCCTTAAACTGAATGGCAAGGAGATACAAATGGCAGACGAGTATTAGTTCCTTGAACTCTTTTATTCCTTCATGTAAGGTATCTGCGAAAAAAATGCAACAAAGCAATAAATCTACTCAGAGTGGTAGCTCACACTGACTGGGAGCGGATAAGAAATCCTTACTCAAACTGTACCGAACAATTGTGAGGTCGAAACTCGATTATGGAAGTTTCATTTACGGTGCAGCAAGACTATAAGACCTAAAGCAATTGGAAGCTATCCATCACCAGGGACTAAGACTCGCATTGGGGGCATTTTGCACGTCTCCAGTAGAAAGTTCGTATGTTGAAGCGAATGAAGGTCCTTTACATCTAAGGAGAGAGATGTTGGCACTTCAATATGTGACAAAGTTATCATCATGTCCATTAAACCCTGCCTACGGATGCGTATTTAATCCTCAATATAAAACTCTGTTTGAGAGGAGAATCAGTGCCATCAGACTTTTTGGCTACCACATCGAAGAACTAAGAAATAAACTCGAGTTAGACTCTAGTCTCATCCACCAATCGATAATCTCCAAAATTCCACTATGGGAATTAGAACAACCATCTTATATCTTTGATTTAACAACAGCTGCAAAGAACAAAACTAATCCAATTGTATTTCAGGATGAATTTGAACTTCTAAAAAACCATCATTCCAATTATAAATACATATATACAGATAGATCCAAAGAATCAGATAGAGTTGGATGTGCTGCTGTTTTAAATAAGACAAAAATGCAGCATAGGATACCAGACAGGGCGTCAATTTTCAGTGCGGAAGCTGTAGCCATATACTTGGCTCTAAAGATAATAGAAGATAGTAGCACTGATAGATTTATCATCTTCTGACTCCCTATCGGTGCTCACAGCACTAAGGAGCAAACATATGGATAGCCCTTTAGTCGTGAAAATCATAAACAAAATTACCTCTATCTATAACAAGAAAAAATGTAAAATTAAATTATGCTGGATACCGAGTCATATCGGCATTCGTAGAAACGAAAAAGCGAATAAAGCCACAAAAGCATCACTGAACATGGTACCTACCAATACTAGGATTCCATACACTGATCTTCGACCTTCTATAAACAGGATAATCAAAGAAAAATGGCAAGAATATTGGGATGAGTTTCAAAATAATAAATTATACAAGATGGGGTCAACTGTTGATGAGGGGCCCTGAGCAAGAAGAGAAGAAGTTATAATAGCCAGACTCTGTATAGGACACCCGTATATTACTCACAAGCATTTATTGGAAGGAGAGGAGTCTCCAATGTGCATATCATGTCAAGAATCTTATGTAGTCAAACATATATTAATAGATTGTCAAGATCTGCAACAAAGCCGAAAGAAATACTACAACTCGGAAAACATAAAAGATCTATTTAAAGACACAAATCCGACGAAAATATTAGACTTCAAAGAAGTTGGATTGTTCAAAAATATTTAATTTTAAATGCTTTATTTCACTTTTCATTGTCTTTCAAAACAATATGAAATAATTACCTCAACTTGGGATTTCATTTAACAACTTTATTCGGCATTACATAACCCATAGATGGTTGATATGCCGTAAAACAAACCAAACCAAACCAAACCTTCCTCAAACCATACAAGTATTTATCGTCATCTTAAAACACTTGAAAAAGTTTCTGTCTGGAAAATGGGTGCCTCGTGAATTTGTCTAAGGATCGCAGTGAGCGATTTACTGACAATTCATGAAGCACCTAAATCCGGGCATAACTTATGGGATGTCCTCATAAACTGGAAAATGGGTGCCTCGTGAATGTGTCTGAAGATCTCAACGTGCGATTCACGGTTGCCTTCAGACGATTCATTAGAGACTTAAATCCGGGCATAACTTATGGGATGACCTCATAAACGGGAAAGCATTTGCAAATAAGTGTTTCCCACTTCTCTTCCGTCTCTTCTCTTTTCTGATGTAAGTTTCAGCTTTACTTAAGCCCACATGCTTGATCACCTCCTTGGTCACGTTTAATGCTGACCTCGGATTTCATTTCTGATTACTCCGAGAAGGCCCGAATGCAGATCCCCTTGCTTTCCAGACTGAAAGCTGAACGACTAGACATTGCACCATGTGTCCTGTAGGAAAGATAGATTCAGAGAACGTAGAGGCTTTCTTCCCTCCCCTCTCTCTCTCTCTCTCTCTCTCTCTCTCTCTTCATAGTCACGCACGATTGGGTTTGCACGATAACCACTTGTATTGCGTGCTATTAATGAACTTGAAAAGCGAGGTCAAGTGACGATAAGTCTACGCAAATGAGACCACCGTGTTTCTCGCGAGTGAAGAAGGACACTATGTTTGATGGGTATAACTGAAAACGCAACACGCTAACTAGGATAATTGCACATCTGTCCCTTTTTCTATCATTATATAATCCGAGGGAGGTGGCGATGGTGAAGTGGATACTAGCAAAGAGGACTGGCGAATGGGCGTGCCGTGCCGTTTTCGCGTCCTGTCAGTTTCATAGCATTACATTCACTATGGAGTTTGCAACTTTCATGTTGTCCATCTTATCGGTAACTTATTCTACAAAAAAAATATACACAAAAAAACCTGGGAAATCAATGCTAACAAGATAATGTGAGTCGAGAAGTCGTAACTGATGATGAATTACGTTTACGGTTATATTTAAGAGTAAGATATTCTCTAAGATAGAGTATTGCTGCCACATCTGGGGAAATGCTATTCGGAGCACTGTTTCTGGTACAAAATCGACTTCGTAGTTTAGTGGGAGTGATCTTTTCTGTTCCTTACAGAAGACATGTTACTAGTCTTTCTCTACTCTATCATTATTCACATGAAATGTGCTAGACTGAGCTCCGATCTGTGGTTCCTCCTTGTAAGATATCCACAGCAATAATGTGTCTCCCTACCACAGCTGAAAAGAATTGTCCTTTATCCTTCGTGTGTTTAACATAAATTGGAATTTCCATAAAAGTTTTACAATAGGTATTGTATATCAATTAATAAATATTTCCTAAATTTCAGATCAGGCTGCATTAAGATATCGGCTTCCTGACCTAAAATGCACTGAACATTGATGTTTTATTGTATTTTTTCTCTTTGCAAAACCCAATCATGTTCTGCAAAGCCCAAAACAAAATACAACAATCCCCCTCTCCCTCCTTCCCAAAACCTTTATCAAAAATAACTGAATTCGGCATTAAATAACCCGAAAGGGGTTGATATGCCGTAAAACAAAACAACCAAACCATGAATAAACATTTGAAGATATAAAGAACTTGAAGCATAAAAACTTTTACTAAAATGGCCGGATTCAGCATTAAATAACCCGAAAAAGGGTTTATATGCCGTAAAGCAAAATACCTTCTCAGTTTCTTTGGAGTATTTTAAAGGGGTTGAAGGGGTTATATTATAAGCAAAATATTTCATTCAGAAAATGAAAACTATTTGAGATTTGCATCAAATTTGATCCGTAGTTATTAGACACCAATTAAGCAAGTTTTCTTTAATTTCAATTTCTTAACACCTCTTAAGTTTGAGACATTTTTCATAACCAAAACCACGTATTTGATTTAGATCAAAATTGGAATAAGGATTCTAGATATAAGATTTCGTATCATTATATATTGATTTTAACTTTCGTAGAATGACATAAAAATAATGCAAAACGGTTCTGTTTGGAGAATTCATTTTACCTGTTGTGAGACAAGTATTCTAATTTCTTCATAAATTTAAAAACATGTTTTCAGTTGAATTTGTTTATAAAGAATTCTATAATTCTATAAAACGATGGTAGAAAAGAGACTAATAGCTTGATAGATTAAAATTCAAACAGTCTATGCTTTTTTTCATCAATCAACCTGGCAAGCTCCTTTTCCATCAAATAACCTGAAACCTTTCGGACTCTTCACTTAGGAACAAGATTGGCTTTGCCTGTTTTCTAATCTGAATCAACTAACAGCGACGTTTTCTTAAAGGATGACCCAAACAGAATGCCACCCATGGAATCGTTAATAAAATTAACAATCTATTCTGCAATCCAAAAATATTTGGTACAAATAAAATTCAGTCTATGCCTGACTTATTCACCAAGTTTCAGTCATGAATGTCACACAGTCTTTGTTTTATCGCCGTTCTACATAAATCTATTATTTCAAAAAACATTATAATTTAACGTAAATTATGAAGATAGATAAAAAAGCAACTGTGGACTTTCAAGTGCATGTGCAACACCGATTCTTCTGGGAACTGATGGTCCGACTAAACTAGTTTACTAAGTGGCCAACAGATGGCTCTGTGTGTAACTCTAGTTGTAGCTCCACAGGAATGCAAGTGGCAGCCGTGGTACTAAATTAATTTGTTAATTCATTTTATTTTTTAACTTACATTTCATGCTTGTTTACGTTTTTAGCACTCCCGGGTGGTTTATAGAGACGTGGTAGATGTTGTATACTAATGTGTCACGGATTATCAAGACTCAAATGCCACTCGAGGATAATGGTCAATGGGATTGCCAGTTGGCGACAAACGATCGTTGAAATGGTCGCAATTTGACGGATCGACACGGAACTTTTTAACAATGGACTTGAAAACGATCATGTTGTAGTCAGCAGGGAATCAGCCATGTGGTAGTGCGTTCCACAGATGGAACGTTCTTGGAAATAAACTTTATATTAGTGTGTTAGTACATAATCACGTTAACACCCCGCTTCTCGTTAGATCACCGATGTTAAACGACGTTGAACCTGGCCAATATAAGATGGGTAACCGTTTGAGAACACCAAGCGCTGTATGTGGGAGGACGGTGTCACCTTCCAGCATATTTTTTTTTTAAATACTGCAAAAATTAACGTTGTAATTTCCCTTGATCTGAATATACACGCAGCTGGGGACTACTTGTAAATTCAATATTCCCTAAAAATGTCCTATTTTGGAGGAAGCCGGCACACCTCACATAGGGTGAATCGCTGCACGTAGATCAGGGGTAATGAATAACTTTTTCTCTCTATATATAGAGAGAGAGAGTTAGGTATATATATATATATATATATTTATATATTTCTATGTACAAGATAACTCTTAAACTAATGAACGGATCATTATGAATTTTGGAATTCAGGGCGCGCTACTTTTTGGATGGTTTCGTAAAGCTGTGACCATATGTATATTTTATACTACTACTAAGCTCTACTCATGTAGTGTGCACGGTTGAAGTAAATACTGAAAATATATAAGTAATATATTATTAGTGTATACTATATGACACAACAATAATAATATATACAAGCGGGACCCGTGTAAATTACACGAAATGATGTCTTCAATACTAATTATCTTGTTTCTAACCTATACATGTTTGAATAAAATATGATAAGATTTGACTTGTATATTTATTTTTAAAAATGAACAATACATGGAACAATTTACAAAACTTATTTATATACAATATTTCTAGTGAAGGTAGTTCCTCTACTCTGGCTCGAATTCATGAGTAGCATAAAAAGATTCGGAAGGTCGTTGCTTTTGATGTAAACGTGACACACAAAATCGTATTAATGTGTGTCTTCGCGGTCGTTCCCTCCTTACCTCCCCCCTTCGATGTAGAAAAAAATATTAGAGGTTGGTTGAGATCGAACTATAAACCAGTCGGGCCGACGTCATAATCCTACGTCGCTAACCGTTGCGCCAAATGGAAATACTTGAAAATATTACGAAAATTAGGTGACTTGAATGCTTTTCCAAATCTAGGTGCAGCACGCATCCGCAGAGCTTTTGATGTAAGCGTGACACACGAACACACACGCTATCGTATTAATATATAGGAGATAATTCCTTTAAATTTACACAAAAAAACTGGCTTAATAACTCAATAGTGATTACATTACAAGAACTTGAAATATAATAATTTAATAACTCCTCCGAATTTGTTTTAAAAACATTTATTTATATAATTGTTGCCCCCAAATAAGCAAATTAAAAAGAATCCTGGCTGCTTCTTTATATAGGAATTCCCATTCCTTCCTACATGAGAAATATTTTTCATTGGTTTGTTTGAAAAAGGGATAAATAAGTGAAATAAATAGAACAATTTTTAAGTTAATGTTTTTTTTTGGGGGGGGGGGTAATTTGATGGGCGATAAAAGGTCACTGGGGAAGTTTTTTGAAAACATGTCTCTATTTTATTATTTATCAATAAAAAAAATGTGTTTTTAAATTGGCAGAAAAAATTGTATGAATAAAAATGTTTCTTTTTAAACAAATTCGGAACTTTTATTCAATTATATATATATATATGTTGAAAACGCATGACATATTACAATGAAAATATAAACCAGGACTGAATGATATGCTTACTTCATGACGTACGAATGTTCAAATTTTAATAAGAATTGCTCTATCTTTCACGGAACTGTAGCGACATTTCGCTACAATTCCGTGAAAGGTGGAACTTGCTCCGCGTGACTTTTGTGACGTATTCTTGCAGCGAAATTAAAAACACCTAAATCTTCTATATATATATACAACCCACATATACACAAACAAAGTCTGTGTATATATGTCTGTGTATATATGTGTGTGCGATGTTTGTGTGTTCCCTATAGAAAGAAAAGTTAGAGAATCTACTATAAGTGTATTCGACACTTTAGTTTAGCTGTGAATCAGAAATCAAAATTTAAGAGTTCCATTTACTCAACCCAATCAATCGGAAGTGGCTTATCCAAAAATGGAGCTTAATGACCCTAATCTACGAGATATTGGTAATTTAAACAGCGAGCTCCAAAAAACTATTGACATTTTGCAGGCATGACATGCCCGTGCGTAAGGGAAATGAAACTGACATCAAATTGCAGAACTTTATCCTCTTAAATGAAAGAAAAAAAATCAGACATCCAAAAGTTCTAAATTATACAAAAAAAAATCAATGTTGACTGTTTGTTAGATTTAAAAAAAACGGTTTTTATAAATTATACCCCAAAAATGTTGAATTATACCGAATCACTGCAGGCGCACAAATGATAAATTTTCGTTTTAAACAACAACAAAAAATCACTGTTGACTATTCGTTTATAAAATTTTACATTATTAAAAACACTGTTATAAAGTTTTAAATTATACCAAAGAAAAATCATTATTTTTATTATTTTTATAAAATGTTACATTATTAAATAAAAAACACTGTTCGCTGTTATTATTGTTCGCTTTATTGATTATTTTGAATAAAACCTTCTAATTCTATGTTACTTCTGGTTGATTGTCTGCCTTGTCTTCAAAAAAGGAAAGCAAATAAATTGTGAGTCACAGCTAAACTAAAGAAGTGTTGTGTATTCATATGTAAAAATTACAGGGGAAGACAATGGAAGTGGTCCCGAATCTCAAAGTTCACTGCTAAGGAGGTTACGATGACAGATCTTCTCTTAAATCTTCACATATATTATTTTTACGAAATTTAAATCATATCTATAAAATTCTCCGGGGAAGACAATCGAAATGGTCCCAAATCTCTTCGTTCTCATCAATGTGCCGAATCTCTACGTGTTACCTAAAGGATCTATGAGGCAGACCCCTTGAAAGTTCAAATATATATATCCGATGTTGGTACTTCTGCAGTTTACGGACCGTGCTATTTTTTTAGATAGGATTAAATTCAATTTTTACGGTATCTTTTGTTTATTAAATTGTTAGGTGAAAGTACAGAATAGTTAACAAAGAGCTCCTTCCCATGTTAACAATAGGTTTCTAAATAATAGCGTTATTATTTCAGCGCGGTTCGTAAACTGCAGAAGTATCCCGATTTTAATGAGAGTTAAACTATATGTCTAAGACACTGATCAAGAGAGGTTTTTTTTTTTCATTTCAGTTTTTTCCGATTATATTAGGGGACGAAACAAGGTGGGGGCAGTAAAAAAAGAAAATAATATGGTGTTATGAGCATAGTAAAAAGGGGCATAGTAGGGTTTCCCATTATTCTTCTTGCTAGTCGTATATATAACAAAGTTGGCTATATTCCTTACAGACGGGCTGAAACTTAAGCATATCACGCGGGATTGCCTTTCGCAATTTAGATGAATTAAGCAAAACTGATACAGCAATAAAAAGGACAGATTTCTGTTTTTTGTTGTCTTCTTTTTTTTTCGAGTTTGTTGGATCTTTTAAAACGACATAATAGTTAGAACGTTCGCTAATGGGCCGGGACGCCTGAGTTCAATTCTCGTTCAAGTCATACCAAAGACTCAAAAATTAAACTTGATGAAGATTTGCTAAACACTCTGCATTATAAGGTGAGGATCGAGGGTTGTAGATAATGAAAAGGGAGCCTTCTGACTACCCTCGACTACGGTTAACAAAAATGACTGAATTCAGCCTGCCGTAAAACAAAAAAGGTGTGGATCAAGGGTGAGTGGGGTGCTTCTTTATTAAAAAGCCGAAAAAAGTTTTGTCTTTTAGTGTAGGAGAGGTAAATAAGGGGCAGGTAACTCTTCACAATAGCTCTAGCTTTCAAACAATATATTTTCATAAAATGTAATTTAAATAAATTTAATTAATAATAACCTTAACCCTAACCCTAAACACTAACTGTCTGCGGTAAAATACAGTATATCTTCGAACTTGAAAGTGTTAACATCCATGTTCCTAATTCCAGAGAAAATCTTGATTAAAAATCGTAGTAAGAGTTACCTGCCCCTTACTTACCTCTCCAACACTATAAGACAATAAAAACTTTGTTTCGGCTTTTTATTACAGAAGCACCGTGGGTGGAGCAGTCCACGGAAAGTGGTGCCCTCTGTGTAATAGTCAATGAAAAGGGAGCTTTCGGGTCGCCATCGATTACGGTTAACTTACATACTTAGTAAGACAACTTGGCTAGAATTAAAGTGTAGTATCTGTTCTGATACTACATTTCATCTTTTCTATCATCGGTCGGTGAAGGAGGGGGTCTTTCTAAACTGATGCAATTTTTATTTTTGATTATTATTATTATTATTTTATTTTATTTTCGAGAGTGACCCTTTTTGGGGGTGCTGGATTTTCCCACATAAAAAAACCGACGTTGTATATAACTGCCCTCGTGGGTAGGTGGGGGCTCAAGTAAATAGGGAGTTACACGGCAATATAAAAAACGTTTTACTTTTTTTATATCAAAATTAAAGATGAACTTTTCCCGTATGAAATTCCAGCCGTTTTTGCTAATGAACCATTGCGCGAAACGGACTATGGACTCCGTAACGAAACAACACTGAAAGACATTGTGGCTATCGTTAATATATCAACATTCTGTATTTTATTCGGGCTCTCGTCGTATTCTCACTATATTCGAATATAAACGTCAGTTCGTCGATTAAGATTGTTCACAGGCGACTGCCACCCTTGAAGGCCGCGTGTCCCACCCGACATTGTAGAGTGGGGATCAGCTTTCCTATTTTGTTGTCAATACATGAAAATGGCCTGCCCGTTCGTGAAACCCACACTTATTAAGATTTTATCGGTAAATTTGAGACAGCCTCGCGGTAAACGTACCCGTACGAACCGACTAATCAGGCTCGTCTAGAGGCTTCTTAGTTACCTGATCGACTTGTGCGTTGATTTTTAATGGGTTTTATGAGAAATGGCTTATATAATATATATATATATATATATATATATATATATATATATATATATATATATATATATATATATATATATTACTATACTAAAATTACTTGGCGGTAAGTGAATAGTGGCTGCCTCAGCTTCCTATTTTCTTTCATCCGATATTTTATAAATCTCTCTCTCTCCCTCATATATATATATATATGTAAGATTAGTAGGAGTGAACCCCATCACAGTGCTCGTTTATTAAGAAAAACTAAAAATAAGAGTGTAATATTTATTAATGTTTGTATTACATAAGATGAGAATAACCTCAGTACTGTCGGTTTCAAATCCTTACAAAGAAGACTTATAAAAACCTCGGACTTTCTTCGGCCTCTGTTCATGTCTGCCTCCCTGGGCAGCAGGAGGAATCAAACAAGTTCGACAAATTGTCGCTTCTCGAACTTAAAGAAACTCAACTAAATCATCCGTCGTGTTTTTTTTTGTTTTTTTGTTCTTTAGTTTTATTTTTGTTTTTTGTTTGTTTTTTCGGAACAAAAAACGACCCATTCCCTGATTGTATTTTCACATGCAATGAAAAGTGGATACTTTATAATATTGTCTCATGGAAATATCTTCCGAAACCTCTAAAGCATGAAGATTAATCCACTACTGTTTCCTGAATACAGGTGAAACGGTTGCTATGGAATGTATTGGCTGTTGTTATTGTTAAGAGAGTCAGACATTTGCGTAGAGCTTGTAAAGATCGTACTTCACGATTGTCTGCTCTGCATAAAGTCGTCTTCGTTTACTAACTATTCGGTAACGTAGAAAATTACAGGTGTTTATCCCTCCCCCGACACCGAACGCGTCAGGGTTCAGCGGTTGCATGCGAAGTCGGAGAAGGTTTGACACAGAACACATAAAGAATTGGCATAGAATCAACGTTGCCACTCTCACACATTTGTGGTTCCACGTCTGAAAGTCTTTGCTTGCCACATACAGAGACGGGGACGACCAGACGACGGCGGATCCTGAGGCCACCTTCCTGGATCTTCACCGGAGTTCTTTTAGACGGATTGCGATCCTAATACCGCTTTGTGCCAAACTTGTCTGCCATGGGTGGCCCTGCTAGAAACCGGAGTTCCAGACGGCATAGTTCTGACACTACCGCGTTGCCACCGTCTTTACCACGGTGAAGAAGGTTCGGACTTTATGGGAAGGGGGTGTATTGATCGAGAAATCAACGAGATGGGCATAAAATGCAGCGTCTGTTTGTTCAACGTTGGCCAATAGAAAGGACATAAATGCTCGACCACACGTTGAAACTAAAAAAATGAAAACTTGTTTCCGGATTTTTTAGATAAATCTTGATCATTTGGATTATTGGTATTATTTGGACTGCTGCTCTCATCTTGGATGACAACATGGACCTATAACACAACCAATAAAGTGCTAAGTCATAATCAGTTCTCAGTTGCAATCTTCTGAAGGCTAAAGGTCCAGTCCTGATACAGCTGGTTTTAAACATCTTTTTTTTTAATGACATAACCCGCTCTCTCGTCAGAGTTGCTAGCATTGCTATTATTACTGCTATTATTATATTATTAGTAGTAGTATTAAAAGTAGTAGTAGTAGTAGTAGTAGTAGTAGTAGTAGTAGTAATCTTTTGATACACTGAAACAACAGAAGGTTCAGTCCTGCGATACTAAGAATGTAATTACTGAAGACTTCTACCCGGTCATGGCCGACAAAACGAGAAAAATCTAGCCCCGTGAATTAAATAAAAGGTTCAGCTTGAAATTCCGTACATATTCTCGGGTTCGACAAGATGCATCCGAAAAAGGTCGGAGACGTCGGTTGAAACTCTGTTTGAATAACATCCAAGATGAGAATAGTAGTTCCAATAATACAAAATAAAAAAACAAACATGGTCTATGGAAATGATGCCTCACCCACTGTATTCCCTGGAAATCGCACCCACCGACTACTAATTTCACAAGTTTACTGACCAAGTCTTGCTACCCACTAAGATGCGGTCAAAATGCGTTTCGTGGTTTTATCTCGTCGTGGATGTCGTAATTGTATGCAACTGGCAATTACTACTACGATTACTTATAATAATAATAATAATAATAATAATAATAATAATAATAATAATAATAATAATAATAAGTTATTTTAGTGCAACAGAAATCTGTGCTTTTACTGATGCTTTTTGTACTGATTGATAAAGTTGTGCGCAAGCTGATTTATACGCGAAAAAGCCGTCGAGAGAAAGGCCCCGAAACGGTGCGTATTCTCTCCTCATGACCCGACATTTTCTGTAAGCTGAAATGAAGTATTCTATCAGTAAAACAACCGAGTAAATATATATATATATATATATATATATATATATATATATATATATATATATATATATGTATATATATATATATATATATATATGTATATATATATATATATATATATGTATATATATATATATATATATGTATATATATATATATATATATATTTATGTATATATATATATATACTAGCACACAAGGTAAGCTGTTTCTTCCAAACAACAATATCTTCTGTTATCAGTTCGCTTCAGAGCGAGTTTCTGCTACTATCCGGTAGCTAGTTTCATTGTATAGAGGCATGGCTTATCCGTTGACTTTCAGGAACAGACTGAATGATGACTGGGAATAGACCAGCGATACCTGGAAAGACAGGGGACGTTGGGAAAGACCAAATGAACAAACGGGTCAGCAATCCAGAGTTCATCTAATATATGCTAAAGAAGAAAATACAGGAAAATGCCCTCAAGATCCACCGAAAGGGAGGGAGGATAATGGATCAAAACTAAACTATTGGAAAACGACTTAGATAGACCAACGGATAACGAATAAAAAACAATATACGGACTTCCCATGCGTCTGTGGATGGAAATCTAACTCCCAAAAAGGAATGAAGATTCATCGAAGCAAGATGGGGTGTGCTTCTTACCCAATGACTCATAAGCATCGCTCTGTTATCACAGATAAGACGTCGGAAAACCAAGGCCAGGACACAACCCACAGTGCCGAGGATATCCATGCAGTTGCGCCAGAGAGTGAGACGAAACTTCCCAGAATAAAATTATCACCGGTCAGCAGTTCGGAAGAATGGTGCATGCTTGACCATACAATAAGCAATGCACTACATAAAGAATTAGATAGAAAATAATATGATCAACGGTTGGAAAAATGTGGTCATGTTATATACCGGATTTGTATGGCATTGTATAATGAAAAAGGGAAATCTACTAAACCATCAGTCAAGAAAAACAGACGACAGAGGGAGATGAAAAACTTAAGAAACAATGTGGCTCTGAACGAAAAGGAATATCACATGGTGATATAATAGAAAGTATCCACTGTATAACTATCTTTGTGAGAGGAAAATTTTTTTTATTTATTTATTTAAAATTATTTATTAATTATCTCCCTTGAACCATTTGGATAATTTAGGAATGTTATTTATTTAAGTATTTATTTATATTTATTTTAATTTATTTATTTATAAAAAAGGTTTTTCTCTTCGATATATGAAAACGTGTTCACGCAGCAAAGACGTAAGACGCTCAGCCGTTAAAAACAAAAACAGACGAGACGCTGAATCATCGAGCGACACGTGAGATGCTAAGCCGTTGAAAAGTCAGTGGTTTTGATTTCATTGAACAGCTAGATTGAAATGCGATTCAGATAATAAGGGCTCGCATCAGTGAGGGGGGCGATACACAAAAAAGCCGCCGAGAGAAAGGCCCTCAAACGGTACGTATCCTTCTCTGATGACCCGACATTGTCTGGAGGCTGAAATGAAATATTCCATCAGTAAAACAGCCGAGGAAATATATATATATATATATATATATATATATATATATATATATATATACTAGCACACAAGGTAAGCTGTTTCTTCCAAACAACAATATCTCCTGTTATCAGCTTGCTTCAGAGCGAGTTGCTGCCACTGTTCCGGTACCTAGTTTCATTCTATAAGCATTTTTATTTTGAGTTCAAAAACATGATTTTCTTCCCAATTTAAAATAACCTCAAGAACAATGAGAATTTGCAAGTTTCACCTCTTTATCTGAACACTTTCTGTGTAATGAGACTACCCGTTAAGAGGTTGCGAACGTAATACTATTACTACTACTGATAATAATAATAATAATAATAATAATAATAATAATAATAATAATAATAATAATAATAATAATAATGTGATAATTCGTAATAGTTCTAACGATGATGAGAGAGCGGGTTTTGTTATTAAAGAGAAAAAGATGTGCAAAAGCAGCCGATCGGAAAACTGGGAGAGTAAAGATTGACACCAGGTGGCGAGGACGTCCTGTGCTTTGATTCCCCAGTGGTACTCTGCCAGGAGGCGCCAATGTATATAAAAACGAGAGAAGAGGTAAGATAATGTCAATAGATATCAGCTATGAAAGTAAACAATGTCGATTTTTTTTTTTTTTGCTTCGAACTTTCATTTGTGATCAAGCCTGCGGGAGAAAGTACTTCTCGAAATGATAAACGAATTCGTCAGATCGAGGTTAAAAAGGAAGTGTAGTTTTCAGTTTAATATAACACGTCAATCTCAACGGTGGTAATGGCTTCGTGACACATAATTATAAGAGGCAACGTTACGCATAGTCATTTTATGAACGTTACGGGAAACCACATACGAAAGTCTGTAAATAACACATTGTTACACCTCAGATTCATACAACATCAATTAAATACAAACTTCACGACCGTATCCGATATTTTAATACGCAATATTAAGAATTATATTCATTAAATGTTAAATTAATTTTGTTTTTCATTCTCTTTTGTTCAAAGAAAGTAGAGTAGAAAGTGGACCTTGGATTTACTTTCGGCAGCCTCGTAACTATCGCTTCCCTTATTTTGTCCTTTAGTCCTCACATTCCATGAGCCATGTTTCTGGTAAAGGAAGAAGAATTGCTGTTTTCTAGGTAGGAATATATACAATTAAACACTTATCGTTGGCTAGTTTTTTTACCTTCAAGTAGTATTTTTTAGCTCCTTACATCAAGTGGCTTCATGCCTTGTCTGAAGCGACTTCCATAAAATGTCTCTCTTATCAAAAGACACACCTCTTCGAAAACTACTACTCATTGTATCTTGATATTAGAAACTACATTTTTGCTTCTTGAGACATTTAAAAGCTGTAGAGTCTTCCATAATTTCACTGAGTGTAGAATTAGCACAAAATGGTCGACTGTCTCATATTGCCTGCTATTTTATAAAAAAATATGCTGCTATCCGATTATGTAAAGGAAAATAAATAAATCTATGATGTATGGTGTCTTTATAATCTTGTTTGTCCAGTAATTCAATGTGAAGAGCAAACACAACTTTTTTTTTTCGAATAAAATTTCACTAAGACTACAAAGGTTGTATTAATTTTTGTATCAGGAGTGTTTACAATAATAACGTAGGGTCTGCGTTTGCACCGGACCTCTGAACAAAATTACCTCATGTGTTTTGATGATCTAAAACTACTAAAAAAAAGTACAGAAATGAGCTAGAAATACTAAAGCACGCTGCAATAGTCTTTATACGAATGTAAATTTTAATGGAAAAATATATGCTCACTGCTGGAGATGAAGAAGGGAAAACTCAAAACAGCCGGTTGTATAATTAATCCAATATAGCCGACTGTTACAGATTGTGTGCTATTTTACCGAATAATTATGGTGCTATAAATTGTATAAAGGAAAATAAATAAATCTATGATGTATAGATCCTCTTTATTAAGGTTTTTCCATGGATGCAATTCTAAAAAAAAAAGCTATATATGAAGATCAAACAAAATTTTTCGAGTAACATTTCACGAAGTGTACAAAGTTTAGTGTTATATGTTCACTTACCGATGCGTGTATAAACCATTATACACCCGTGTCGTCGAACTCGGGTTCTTGCTTGTCTGTGTTGATACAAAACCACTGTGGCGCCGATGTTGATTTATAGTTTAGGGTCAAAGAATGAATTTGTTTTCTAAATTTTAGATATTATTCATTCAGGGCAACGCTGATCAAGAATATGCAAACTTTGTGGGTCTTTGTTTTGTAGTTTTTACTTTTAGCCGGACATACACACAAATAGATTGGCGTTCGGACATGTTACGTAAACACCCGAGAGATGACGAACCGAATGGTGGCAAGCCGATAACTGCGATGCGTTGCTGCGTCGTATTTTTTCAGTTTTATTTTCAAGAAAGATTGAAAAAAAACGAACAAAACATAGCGAAATTACCGTTAATAAATAAATTGTTGGTTTTTATTTGTGTAACAAAACAATGCTAGACAACTGTTGATAAATAATAATAATAATAATAATAATATTAATAATAATAATAATAATAATAATAATAATAATAATAATAATAATAATAATAATAATAATAATAATTAATAATAACACAACCACCACCGTTTCTTTTTATCAAGCGGCACATGTAATAGCATTTCGGATATTTTTTTTTTCTTTTTGTCAACATTTTTTTTCCGGGCATAAAAAATGACTCCTTCGCGAGATTCTGCTACACAGCTCTTTGTCAATCAGTTGTTTTTTTGTTTTTTTCTTTTGTTTTAGTTTAACGGGAAATAAACATGCACTGGCTTTGATCTGATTAGAAAAATTGTCGTCTGGTTACTGACAGCTGATTGGCTAATCGCACGGCATCTCTCTGCCACCATTCGGCTCGTCATGTCTCGGGTGTTTACGTAGCATGCCCGAACGCTTCCGACGCGAGGTTCACGGAGATTTGGTCAGGATCGATAGCAGTACCAATAGATTAATGCAATATTCTCCATTTTAAAAAGTAGTTACAGTCTGATATTTCAAAATTAGACAAATTCTGCAATCTATTTATTACGTTTAAAAATGTGACGGACGGACGGACAAAATGTCTATGTATATAAGAAATGTTGTAGCTGTAAAGTAATTTTGCGACAAGAATAAAGAGAAGACAGTGGAATTTCAGTGCGTTTGAACTCTTTTAATTGGAGAAATTTCGTTTCGATTAGTATCCAGTTTGTATTATCTCCTCTTATCGATGTCTCGATATTTTTAATGCTTTTATAGCCGATATTATTTTTTAGGCCTATTTATTTTAATCATGTTCGCATTGAATAACCGTGTGAGAGACAAAGCAGGAGTTATTACATTCCTGAAATGAAGAGGTATTTTACACAAAGCTTTTTTCCACTAAATTTGTTTTCCAAACATTCGTTACGGCCTTTTAAGCTAATCCTAAACCTAACCTAACTGGTAGCCACTCGGACTTAGGGGTAGTAGTAATATTTTTAACTGCCCTAAAAGCACTGAAATGCCCGGAAAGGGACGATCATTTCACGTTAAATTAATATACAAAACTGATCCCACACTCTAAATTTTAAACTAATCGCCTAAAAAGCAGAATCTTATCGGTGAGGGGTGATTCAGCGAAGGGTGATGATCTACAAATGTACCAAGACCAAAAGCATTTTGATTTTTTTTTAGGGAAAGAAAATAAGGTAACATCTTTAAAAGCCAGCGCACTAGGAGAAGCGCACCCTGTCTTACAAAAATGCTTTAGCAGCCTCGTCGATGTTCCCCGATAGGGGCACCTCAGGCGATTAGAAATAAACTAATCCCTTCTCAAAGAGAGAAGATAAAGCCTAGGAAGACATGGGCCCGACCGTAAAAATTGCATTTATAAAATGTAAACATATGTCTAAAAATAAATAAATAAAATTTAAAAAATAAAAAAATAAGAATGAAAAGGGTAAGATGGTGTTATGGGATGGGAACAGTTCCTTTTGGT
The DNA here is from genome assembly GCA_963556195.1 of Sepiola atlantica. Taxonomy (NCBI): domain Eukaryota; kingdom Metazoa; phylum Mollusca; class Cephalopoda; order Sepiida; family Sepiolidae; genus Sepiola; species Sepiola atlantica. Next base: position 91,891,359 of record OY744525.1, on the reverse strand, counting down.
GATTCAATAATGGTTTAGAGGCCGTTGAAATATGTTATGGTTCACTTGGTTTTCGCCCAAATCCATCCCTATCTTATTAAAATTAGATATGTTTACATATTTATATGTACAGGATTCACTCATAAATTAATCTCTATGCATGAGTGGATGAAGTGTGTGAGGGGCGCTGAAGAAAAATTCTTACCAGTAAAATACATAGCCCTGTTGTGCTCGCATACCTTTAATGACAATAAAAGTGTAAAAATTTGGGAATTTCCTTGCTTTTGTACATTTAGTGTATATGAATTTTCATCTTAACTCTATTAAGGGCATATGATTTCAGTATACTGGCATTTTTACATGGAATGTATATATATATATATATATATATATATATATATATATATATATATTTAAATATTTTCTTTGTCGTACAAAACTTTAAAATGGCATTGAAGAGACAATATTTATTACTCATAATGAATTAAGAAATTAAAAAGATGAAAGGGTAGCTGACCGGTTTCGTACCTCGCTCAACAGAGCCAAATATCGAGGTATCGTATAAAAAATATATAAAAGATGCTATGAGAATTATAGCAAGGAAAAGGGGTAAAAAAAAAGTTCAATCAAATAGAAACAACATTAAGCCCGAGGAGATTTTCTCTTTGCTTGCAAAGAGAAGGTCTCAAGGACTTAATGTAGATTGTTTCTAGGATCTTGAGATGATAGGGAGAGTGCGACTTACTAAGAATGGAGAATAAGTCGACACTGAATTTAGAGGCACAGGTGCGGTTATTTATGAGATGTTCACCTATCGACGAACCATAAGTATTATTCAAAACGTCAGTTGGTGAATAATTTGCATTGCAAATTTTTGTGGGCACGTGTTGTTTGACCCGGATGTCTAATCTTTGTGACGTCATCCCAATGTAGTGCATACTGCAACTACATTTAAATAAATAATATAATTATTATGATGTGGGGGAAGGACATCTTTTCGAATAGAAGTCAAGATCGGTCGAGAGGAAAAAAACAACTCGTGTATTCGCAGCAAAATAACATTGTTGTACAGACAAAGAGATTTGTTTGGCGAACCTATCACTAATGTTACCAAGCCAAGGTAGGCGAAGGTAAATAGAGCATCTGTCTACAGAAGCTGATTTGCTTTTGTAAAAATTTGATATTTTTGTTTTAATGGTGGATTGTACAATGTCTAAAGGATAGTCATTGTTACAGAGGGTCTTAGTGATAAATTTAATTTCTTCATCCAGCTTGGTCTTCGAACAAATCTTTAAGGCCCTATGGGTAAGGGTCTTAATAAGATTAAACTTTTGTTTTGTGGAACAAAATGAGTCCCAACGAGTATAAAGACCAGTAAAGGTAGGTTTCCGATATACTGATGTCAGGAAATCAGAGGAAGTTTTATTAACCAATACATCAAAGAATGGCAGTGAAGAATTGGCTTCCTTATCAATAGTGAATTTAAGAGCTGGATGAATATTGTTAAGGGACGTAAAAAAAACGTCCGCTTCCGTTTCATTGTTGAACAGACAAAATGTGTCGTCAACATAACGAAAGTAGATATCTGGTCTATTTGGACCAGATAGGAGACCCTCTTCATGAAAACCAACAAAAATATTGGCCAATGTTGGCCCTAATGGAGAGCCCATTGATACACCATCAATCTGTCTGTACATAATGTCGTCAAAACTGAATTCTACCGACATCGTAGCAAATTTCATCAACTCCACGAAAACATTTTCAGGAATAGGAGGAATGGGCAGTTGACGGCGATATAAGGCATCAGCACACATATTAATCGTTTCAAGAAGGGGAACACAGGTAAACAGGCTAGATATGTCAAAAGAACACATAAATTTATCAGTATCTGAATAATTTTGCATAAAGTTAGAAAATGAAAAAGAATCTTTAATGCAAAATGAACTATAGTGTTCCAAAACTGGTTCTAAAATAGTGGCAAGCCATTTGGCTACCTTGTGTTGTGAAGACCCTATCATCGATAATATTGGTCTTCATGGTACCCCAGTTTTGTGGGTTTTTTGGTAAACCATACAAACGGGGTCGAATAGAACCCGTAGGTCTAATTATTTTAGAAATATTAGTGGGAAGAGCTCCACTCTTAACCCACTTAACTAAACGTTTTTGGAAGTTAGTCTCGATAGATACAGTGGAGTCATGTGTATCTATCGGACCTAACTGAATAAATTTAGAGGTGTCCTCAAGAATGGTCGTCATTTTATTGACATAATCAGAATGATTAAGTATAACGACCCCTGAACCTTTATCAGGTTTTGTGATGACCTAAGATTTATTATTGCGAAGTGCTTTGATGGTACGGAAATGTTCACTTCGCCATTTTGATTCATAAAACGAAATAGGTGTGCCCGCATACGAATGTGCGAAGTCATTCAACTTTGCCTTAAGATCACTGACCTTAGAGTCAGATGTAGGTTGAAGTCTTGCTAGTTTAGCAAACAGAATATATTTCTTCACGTTTAGTATTTGTAGGGGGAATACAGAAGTCCAAACCATGGGAAATAATGTTAAGTTCGAGTGGGGACAACTGAGTAGAAGAAATATTAAGGACGTTTTGACTAAAACTCGAGTTCGTCGAACAGCCAAACTTTCTAAAAATTAAATGTTTAAGTTTATTCTGATGTTTTAACGTTAACCTAGAAAGGCTACGTTCGTGAATAACCGCAATATATCGCATAAATCTGATTTTGTCAAAGAACAACAAAGTGCCTATAGATTCCTTTCATGACTCGTGGTATTTTTAATGAGTCGCGCAATGTCGCAAGAAAGTTTTGACAAAAAATTGGAAATGAAAGCATTTTCAGTTTTTTGTCCAGGATGTAATTTTGCCCTCTTAATTCTAAATGAAATAAAAGGGGGATAAACTTTATTACTCAAGCAAGAATGGAGGAAGGTCTCGTTAGCCCGAGCAGTTCTAAATTTACTTTTAATCTGAAGTAGAGAATTTAATCTACTGATTAATTCGGGTTTGTACCTAGTCTTGAACTATTTAAATATTTTCTTTGTCGTACAAAATATTAAAATGGCATTGAAGAGACAATATTTATTACTCATAATGAATTAAGAAATTAAAAAGATGAAAGGGTAGCTGACCGGTTTCGTACCTCGCTCAACAGAGCCAAATATCGAGGTATCGTATAGAAAATATAAAAAAGATGCTATGAGAATTATAGCGAGGAAAAGGGGTAAAAAAAAAGAAAAAAAAGTTCAATCAAATAGAAACAGCATTAAGCCCGAGGAGATTTTCTCTTTGCTTGCAAAGAGAAGGTCTCAAGGACTTAATATAGATTGTTTCTAGGATCTTGAGATGATAGGGAGTGCGACTTACTAAGAATGGAGAATAAGTCGACACTGAATTTAGAGGCACAGGTGCGGTTATTTATGAGATGTTCACCTATCGACGAACCATAAGTATTATTCAAAACGTCAGTTGGTGAATAATTTGCAATGCGAATTTTTGTGAGCACACACACATATATATATATATATATATATATATATATATATATATATATATATATATATATATATATATATATATATATATGCGTTTAGGTATATATACAGGGTGGGCCAAAATAAGGGTCCTATTTTTAAAAATTCATAACTTTTTTATTTATTGATTTTTTTTATTTTCTTTTAGAATAAGTAAAGGACCCCTTCCGAAGCAAGCATGAGCCGTATTAGCCCTAAGGAACGTACCCTCATAATAGAGTGGTACTTTAAATCCAATGAGTCGATTTCGGAGACTCAACTCATCTATCGGCGTCATTACAACACCAGAAACTTTCCTTCGGCAAAAGCAATCCGAGGAATTATTGCTCGTTTTAGGGACCAACAAGGAATATCCGACATGGCGAGAAGTGGTAGACCTCGTACTGTACGAACAGCTCAAAATTTCGAGGAATTGGAGAGAAGTTTGGAGGAGGATGCATCCACATCCACAAGGAGGAGATCAAAAGAACTTGGCATTTCTCGAAGCTCACTTCGGAGAATGCTAAGAGAAAGAGGATATTTTCCATATAAAGTGCAGCTAGTTCAAGAACTTCAACCTCGAGATAATGAAAAAAGACTTGAGTACGCTATGCGACTCCAGGATTTGGCCAATGATGATCCCGATTTTCTCAAAAAACTAATAATGTCGGATGAAGCCCATTTTCATCTTGATGGGTTCATCAATAAACAAAATTGCCGAATATGGGGTACGGAGAACCCAAGGATAATTCAGCAGCACACATTACATCCACTCAAGTGCACGGTGTGGTGTGGCGTTACTGCTGAAGAGATAATTGGCCCCTATTTCTTTGAAGACGATGCCGGAAATCAGGTAACAGTAACGGGTGACCGCTACCGAGAAATGCTGCAAAATTTCTTGCAACCGTGGGTTGCCGCCAAACCTGACAGGATGTGGTTCCAACAGGATGGAACCACAGCACACACTGCGAGAGATACCCTTAAACTTTTACAGGGTATATTTGGAAATCAGATTATCTCTCGCAGTTGCGAAATTCAATGGCCTCCACGATCACCCGACCTTACAGCTCCTGACTTCTTCTTATGGGGTTACCTTAAAGAAAAGGTTTATGCCAATAAGCCAAACAATATTGAGGAACTGAAAGCAAATATTGAAGCAGAAATAAGAGCCATAAGTCCTCAGATGTTGCAAACTGTTATGGAAAATGTTTTAAAAAGAGCCGAAGAGTGTGAAGCCGCCAACGGCGCCCATTTAGAAAACATTATTTTTGCTTAAAAAACTCAAAACAGTGTAAAAAACAATACTTTAGTTTTTGTAAGTTTTAAGAAGTGTTTTTCGGCTAAAATTTGTTTTGTTTATTTCAAAATATCTCGGAAGGGTCAGTCTACACACACATAAAGTTTGGTGAGTTTAACTTTTATTTTGTGGAAGTTATTCAAATTTAAAGATAGGACCCTTATTTTGGCCCACCCTGTATAATATATATATATATATGCGTTTAGGTATATATATATATATATATATATATATATATATATATATATATATATATATATATATATATATATATATATACATTTAGGTATATATATATATGTGTGTATGTATATAGGTATATTTCTTTTTCTTGCGTGTTAACTGTTTTATACTTTTACCATATTTTGAATGAAAGTTCGAATTTATATACGTTAAAAGTACAATTTTATTTCATGATAAGAAATACAATTTTAAGAGCAACAATCAGTTTTTATCTAAAAAATTCGGGCTGCGAAATAGGTGAAAGGTTTCAATTGAACCAATGTAAGTAATTACTTAATATATATTGTCACTTATTATTTTTAGTGAGGTGAGTTTCGGCATTATTTTCAAACCACTTTTATTGCAATAAAATTATGATTTATGTACTTTTCTCGAGTGAACATAATTCTCTACAAACATCAATTTTCTTATTGAATGTTGGATTAATTTATGCATAAAATTAAGTGTTCCATTCAAATTTCGTATCTTCGATTTAGTTTTGATAGCAAGTATTCGCTTTCCTATCAGAACAGAAAAGAACTTTCATTTCTTCCTTCGTGTGCCTAGCGTCAGGCGGAATTTCCATGAAGACAGTTTCTTTCCAAGAATTTCCAATGTGTGGAACACATTGCCACGGAACTGCTTTCTTTGCAGACTACAACATGGTCATCTTCAAATCCAATGTCAAAACATATTTGTCATAAATCGTCCTAATAAGTAATCAAGCAACGTCCATTCAAGGTGTTTAACCTCCCTCCTATTTGGCACAAGGCCGGAAGATGGAGAGACTAGACCAGCAGAACAAGAGGTGGTGACCTCTGACCCCTTAAAAATTGCCTGGTCAGCACCGTCGGCATTCCTCGGTGAAGGTGCCTCAAGGCAGTTAGCTATAAACTAACTCCTTCCTAAAGCGAGAAGGCAAGGTCTGGGAGGGTGGACCTCCTGAAGCTGAACAGAAGAAAGGCCACCGCCGTCACAATGTCTCAGTGTCAGTCGGACTGATTGTCCAGGACGTATCCTAGACTGGCATGGTTGGCACAAGTCTCAAGTCATCAGATGTCAAATATTAAATAATCTCAGTTAATTCAATTAATCATTTTCAATCCTCTCATAATATCCTTCATCATTTAATTGGCAATATTATCCTCGGGTAGTTTTGACCTTGATAAGTAAAATAAATAATTATTAAAGTTTTAGTTAAACAAGTTTTTTTTTTTTTTTAGTTTATGACTGAACTTTAAAAAAATGAATCGTATTAGCCAACATTAAATAAACCGGCTCATATTCGTAAACGTGTCCACCCTCCATCAAAAAATATCGGAAAAAAAATTATGCTTCATCAGTGTTCGCACTAATATTCATATTCATATAAAATAACATCTCAGTCGGTGAAGTTTTAAAAAGAAAACGAAAGAAAGAAAGTGTCTCAAACTGGAAAGTTTTAAAAAAGAAATAAAACGTATCAATTGGTGTAGATAGAAAGAAGGACAGAAAATGTCGGTACTTATGCAGTTTACGGACCGGGTTGAAATAATAGAAACCCATTCTTAACATGGGCAGGTGGAGGTTGATTAACTATTCTGTACTTTCACCTAATAATTTGTTAAACAAAAGATACCGTAAAAATTGAATTTAACTTGTAAATCCTATCTAAAAAAAAAAAAGATGTCCGGTCCGTAAACTCCATAAGCACCAAAATGTCTAATGGTGGAAAGTGAAAGATTTCTTTCCAAATTTATCTTATACGGTGGAGGTTGTTGAACTTGCTATTTGCTTCCTTCTTCCCCCTAAACACTTGAAATGGTTTCATCTGGAAGTTTTTTGTTTTTTTACTCGCTAACTTTTGCGTCACGGATATATATTTGTAAAAATACAAATACGTACACATTGGTCTTTATTATGGAGTGTAGGATTATTAACATTAATCAATATTTCAGAACACAATCAGTTGTTTGAGAATGTGAAATTTATTTCACTCTAAAATAATAATCGATCAGACATTAAGAAATTAACCCAAAATAATTCGCAAAATTGTTTATAAATGTTTGTCTGATTTTTTGTATTTGTTGCCAATTAAATTGTTTCTCGTTTCGGTAGTTGTTGTAGATTAACACTCTCGGCTAAATACACCCTCCCTCCCCAAAAATAAATTCTACTAGGTACGTGCAAAAATGGCCGTCGCTTATATTGACTATCGTTCTTAAAAGTGTCTTTTCTTTATTTTTTAAAGTAGTTTTCGTTTAACTTTTGATTGTGTTTGAAAGATAAAAGCATTAAGTTATTATCTAAAAGGAAACTAATGTATATTTACGTGTGAAAAGGAATTAGAATGGAAAATGTTATCAAAGCAGCGAAAAATCAGTTAAAACTGCACATTCAATAAAACATGGTAAACATTCGTTGGAAAGATAAATATCAGTTTTCTGGAACTGTTTCAAAGATAATTATTAAATTAAAGTCTTAAAAGAGTGAATTACAAAAGAATGTACCTCTTTTTTTTACTAAAAATTGCTTAATTATCGAACAACAAAAAAGTGAAAGTTAGGTTCCGGACATCTCGCTGTGTTTGAATTGTAAACAGAAAATACGGCTACAAAATCTCAAAGTATGGAAGGCTCAAACTTGCGTAATAGTTATTTTTTTATTTTACGTTACGAACTGCGTCAATTTTATTAATTATTTTTACATGATGATTGATTAAAATCTTGAACATTACTCGATTTATTCTTTAAAGATTAATGTAATTTTAAATTACATTAATTCTTAAAGAATAAATAGCTAATTTAGTGTTACGACACATGTAAGAATTTCTTACATGTGTCGATACGATAAATTACATCAATTCTTTTAAAATAAAGCTAAGAGTATGTTTTTATTTTAAATGTGAAAAAGTAAATTAAAGTCAATGACTACATTGACAATATTCATTGAAAAAAAGTTAAAACATTAAAATTTATTTATTAATAAATAAATAGAATTCAATTTTGAAAGAAAATGTCATATTTGAATTCTATTTATTTATTAATAAATAATTGTTTTAAACTTTTTAAATAATATTTATTAATAAAAAAAACCTGACAAAACAAATACAAACTTACGTTTTATCTTTCCAAATAACTGACGATGAATTGTGGAATTAAGGAAATGGTTGAATCGCTGAAAATAAAAATTTTGAGGACGGAGTGGAGGAATTGAGTGGTGGTTGGTGAGCTAATCTCGCCTGTTTATTACAGAACAGTGCTACCATACCTCCCCAAGTCAATCGTTAGTAGAAATTATCCAATTTTTAAAATTCATTTTATCGTTATAGTCCAAATTCTCAAATTTTTTGGTTTATTTTCAAAATTATTTAAAAAATTCTTACCGTTAGAATGACACGTTTATATGCGAAAGAGAAATATAATTACATTGCATTTTATATTTTCCCAGAAACTCTTATCATTAAAATCACATGAAATATTTTTTGCAATTATATTATTTCTTTTGTGAAAATAATGATTAAACTATGCTAACATTGCCAATTCAAGAAATTAATTTTTCTTCGAGTTATAGTGATTTTATTAACACGGAATTTAGGGACCTTTTTCGTAATATATACGAAATAATTAAAAAAATTATTTTAAACATCTACAGTGCTTTATTTTCATATAAAGATTTTTTTTAATTCATACATTTTTTTTATTAATACATAAAAATATAACTTTAGTAAAGGTGTATTTTGTTTTAAAAAATAATACATTTTCGCTAAGAATTAAAAAAAATAATGGGTTCATTATATTACGTGATCGTAGATTAATAAATACTGAAAATTTCATTAAAATTGGTTAATTTCCTGAAATTTGGTGAATTTTAAGGTGAAGGGAGGGTTAAAAAAAATTTACATTTAAGGAATCGACCACTGATTTTGCACGTACCTAAATTCTACCTATTTTAGACGATTACGTGTAAAAACCCTGAAAAACTTGGCGGAAAGAAGAAGAAAAAGTAACTACACTATTAAGAATTTAGAGTGGGGGATCAGTTTCGTATATAAACTTAATGTTACATTATACTCCATTTTCCGGCCGTTCTAATTTTTTAGTGCAATTAACTAAAAATAAATTATATAACTAACCCTAAATCCGACTGGCAAGTCGTAAAAACCACAGGTAATAGCCTAAAAAAATAGGGGTCAATGCTCTAAAACCATAGATCAATTTACGTAAAATTCATATGCCGAACTGATCCCCCCACTTTATAATTTCTAAAATATTTTTTTTTTAATTAAAAAAAAAAAATCTTTACACCAAGTTTTTCAGGGTGTTCTTATGTAATCGCCTAAAAAGGTAGAATCTCGTTTTTTGGTGGGTGGGTGTGATTTACATACATGTGTTAATATATATAATAATACACTGAAGCAATGTTCCAATTAAATGCAAATAAGGTATGTTTTATTTATTTATTTATTTATTTTAATAATGTTTATAATTTCATCTTATGTCGAACGTGCAACTCGAATTAAAATACAATTTGTTAGTTTAGCTGCTCGAAGATGGTACACTAATATCGTGGGGTGTGCGTTCGTTCCGGGCGTCCTGAATGTCATGACTGCGAAGTGGGCAAGGATTCTAATGACAGCGACATTGTAAAATCATGAGATATTAATTCATGTCTTTTTTAAGTGCTGTATTTTTTTTCATTACTTTTATTAATTTATTTCAATCTTGTTCTTTACGTATTGACGGCAAACAGGGCCTTTTTTTAACCGATTTGACCATATAGCCAATAGCACCAGAAGGCCCCTTTTTATTATATAAGGTACAACACGTAAAATGAAGAATAAGATATTTGTCTTCACAAAATTAATTTACCATGTATAAACAGTAACTTATCGTTATTTTCATTCTATCAATATCTTTGAGGATTTATTTAACAATACCAATAACAGGGGGAAATAAGTTTTTCAAAGCTGAAACTAATTCAAACATACTTCAAGTCTACGGTCTCACAAGAGAGACTTAACAATTTGGCAAGGCTACAACGAGATTGCTAAACCCATAGAGTTTTAAAAGATTTTGCATAATTTTGCCAAAAGAGAGAGGAAAAAAAACAACAAAAAAACTGGAAGTCTTTTTTATTTTTTTAAGTGTCTGTACTTGTCTTTCTTTATATAATTTTTTTTTTTTTAAATGAAACTTTTCACATTGTCTTTCAAAACTTTATTGTACCAAACATTTAATGTTTATTCGTATGCTTTATTTTGTTTTTTCTTAATAGAGAAATATAAGAATCTATAAATGTTACTATGTTGAGTAGGGACCCCCACGATCAGTTTTCGAATTGGGCCCCCGCAATTCCTAGCACCGTGGCTGACGGCAAGTGTTTTAAATCACAAACCCTACGACGACGACTGACTTTATCATTAGATTTACTCACGACCAAAGTGGGTTTCTTTTTTTTTTTTTTTTTTTTTCTTCTCGGCCGGCCTATTTGGCGAGATTTTACCGACAGTGCGCGTTAAGCCGACTTTCGCAAAAAGATGTCCTAACTTAAAGGCTTTCTTTGCTTTAGTTTATTTTATCTTTCAAACTGATCCCCCATTCTTTAAAGAGACAAACTTATAGTTAACTTTTCTACCTTGTAATACTTTTGTGTTTGTTAATAAACCCTACTACTAGTAAAGCTATTATCACAAGTAGTGCTAAGTGCTTTATCATTCGGTCTGACGGTGTTGTAGCTACTACTACCACGACTACAAGAATTAAAGAGATAAGGAAAGAGCGAATGTAGGTGAGAGAGAAAGAGAGCGAGAGAGAAAAGTGCGTTACTCCCCCCCCCCCCTCTCTCGTCTTTTGTATGTTGCGGCTAAAAGGACTTCTTCGACGGGAACCTATAACGACTATTACTCCCGCCGCTACAATTAGAAGCGCAACGTTTTGACTTGCCGTTTATAAATACTAACTCTTGGGACGAGCGAAGGAAGGAAAATCCCGGAAAGGACTTTAAAGAAAGCAATTTTCAACAAGAAGTACCTGTCCCCAAGGACTAGTTAAAAAAAAAAAAATCGACAGAAACATGGAAAAAAATACACCTTAAAATTTATTTTATTTTTAAGAAAAATCCCCAAAACGATCATAATGAAATATAAATCTTGCTTTTATTCGGCCGGGATCTTTATTTTCTGATGTTAATTAATTTAAAGCAACAATACTGAAATCTGAAACCAAATATTAATCAACAGGAAGGGATATAGATATATATATATATATATATATATATATATATATATATATATATATATATATATGGAAGGCGCGTGTTCGCACACGCACTGTTATATATGTATATCTATATACACGCGCGTGTATATAGGTTTACCTTCATGGAGAAAACGATAATATACAAAACTGTAGTGAAATAAACTTTGGTATCTCACTTATCACTTGTGGTCCGGAAAATGACAAATGTAGATCAATAAAACCCGATAGCAACTGTAAAAAAAAAAAAAAAAAATTTTTTAAATAAGTTTTAATATTTAAAAGGAAAGGGCTTATAACAAACGACTTATCTTCCCTGACGCGAGTTGACCAACATATACAGTGGATGTTAATTAAAAAGTAAATCAATTTGACCAGGAACTGAGACGAGTTCCGCGTATAAAAAGGAATTGTAAAACAAACAAAAAAAATACCTACTCAATGGATTGTACTATGAAAGAAGAAAAAGGAACCAGTATTTAAGACAACGGGAAAAAAGGGAAGAAAATAAAAAAACAACAACTTAAAGACAACCGCAAAAAAAGGTATACACTTTTCGTTTTTCAAAACTTATTCATTCCCATGTCTGCGTAAAGGAGTTTGCGTGCCTGTCTGTGTTTAATAATCTATATCGTTTATTTGGATGTATTTCATTTCAATCATTGAACAAAAATTACAACTAAATACCCGTTCCAATTATGTGGTAAAATCAAACCTTAATCCAATCGTTCGTTGACATTTGTTCCTATTTACTTGCCCCCCCCCCCCCCCCACGAAGGCAAAGTTAGACACAAGGTCGTTTTTTAAATGTGGGAAAATCCAGCTCTCCCCTAAATGGGCACTTTGGATTTGCCAAGTCGATTTAGCTTGGGTCCTAATCTGGATATGTAATGTTATTTGCTTGCTTCCCATAGCAACAATGTGTGGCACAAGGCCGAAAAGATAATAAAAATTACCTCAGTCTAAAAGGACTTCTCCTTCACTGACTGAGGACTGAAGAGACTAAATGCAGTATCAGGACAGATACTGCACTTTGCTCCTATGCGTATTTTATTGTTTCTCTCTTTCTTGTGCGAAAAATACTTTAACTTTAATCACACACACATCAAACTTTGGTTCCATTGTAGCATAGGGACCATTCAAATATCCCACCAATTTCGCTTAATTTTTCCCAAACATTTTTTGCTAAAATTGTTGATCCTAAATTGTATTTAATTTCTTTAAAACTTTAAAAAATAAACTTTAATTCAATAAACTTCAATTCTTATACCAAAATAGTGGTTATATTGAATATTTCAGCTTTAAGATGGATGCCGTCAAAACAACATTATCTTAAGCAAATTAGTTATAGTTTTATAACAATTAGGTTCAATTAATAATTTAATAACCAAACAATACAGTAAACCTAATTATTACGGTATTGTTTGGTCATTCAATTATTAATTGCACCTAATTGTTTTCAAACTAGATCATATTTGTTAAGATAATGCTGTTTCGATGGCAACCATCTTAAAACTAAAAACTTCAATGTAACCAAAATATTTTGTTACTTTTTCAAAACTTTAAACATTCTTATTGCATACAAAGTTTTAACGGAATTTAAAAGCAAAAACTGAAGAGGTTAAAATATAACTAATGGATAATTTAATAACAATTTTCAAAAACCGCGACATAAAGATTGTTTTCAACTAAAAGATGAAATTTATAGACGTTAACGAGCGAAATGCAATTTTATTTCAGGACAAGAAAATACCATTTCAAACTAAGAATAACTTTTATCAAAAATGTGTTCGAAAACTACTCGTAATAGGCGAGATATTCTAATGGCCCCTATACTATTATTGAACTCAGATTTCACGTTTTCTCTTTTAAACCAACTTATTAGCAGTGAGTTAAATTTGGATTTAATACCAGCCGAGGATCTATTCTCGGTAATAATTCCGACAGACCAGGGACTAACTTGACAGCATCAGGCCCCCTGGTGTCCTGATGAGGTATGGTGTTGCTTGGTTCTAGAATGTGCGTCCTTCCAGGCATTACCATATATTTTTTAGGTGAAGGGTATTGTCGATCGTCTGAGGAGCCCCTACCAGGGAATGCCGACGGGTCCGTTCATTGCTATTTTTGTATCAAGTCAGAATGCTCTCACAGGGCAGCAGACTTTCCCCTACTTTTCGGCCTCGTGCCACACATTGTTGCTATGGGAAGCAAGCAAATAACATTACATATCCAGATTAGGACCCAAGCTAAATCGACTTGGCATCGGTTAGGATTAGCTTGAGTGCTAATCTGGATAAGTACCAAAATAACAGTTAAATTCATCGATCTTTATTTCACAAATAATTACTAAGTTATGTAGTTTATAGTGGAATTAATCTTTTAAAAAGTATTTATCTTTTGGACATTTTAAAACTTTTAAGAACGGATATCGTCACAATGAAGAAGTTGTTTACAGATAATCAAGTAGATGAAAGTTGCATGTTAAAATTCAGGGATTACAAAATACAGCCATTCAAAATGCAACTAGTTAAAATTTTGCCATTAAAATTACAGCTATTAAAAAAACAAATTTCGCCATTAAAACATTTTTATTGCACCCTTCTGAAAACAGCAGATATAACTTTCATTTCAATTAAAGAAAACATGTTTGCTAAGTTGTTCTTAGCACAGTTAAGACATTAAACTTAATTTGCAGCGCTTCGATCGCGACGTTTTGGGCGACTTTTCTCTTTAAAAGAAAATGTAAATTATTCCCGCTTAACAAGAATGCAATGAACGAAAAGCAAAATGATTATTAATTATTTATTTTCATGTGGCGAGGCGAGGGGGGGGGCATCTTTATCGTAAAATAGATACTTACTTCATAGGTGTAGCTGAAATCTCTCCCCTAGGATGTGAGAAAAATAGGGCTTCGTTTTCATTGAAATTTGGAGTGTCAATTGCACACACAGACTATAAAATAAAGGTCCAGTTTAGAATGAGAATGTAAAGGCTTCGTTTTATAATATTAAGTGTCCATTTTTTAAATGAGGATATATAATGTAGGTGTCCATTTTTAGAATGAGGATATATATATAAGGTAGGTGTCCATTTCTGGAATGAGGATATATAATGTCTGTGTCCATTTTTAGAATGAGGATATATAATGTAGGTTTCCATTTTTAGAATGAGGATATATAATGTAGGTTTCCATTTTTAGAATGAGGATATATATATATAAGGTAGGTGTCCATTTTTAGAATGAGGATATATAATGTAGGTGTCCATTTTTAGAATGAGGATATATAATGTAGGTGTCCATTTTTAAAATGAGGATATATAATGTAGGTGTCCATTTTTAGAATGAGGATATATATAAGGTAGGTGTCCATTTCTGGAATGAGGATATATGATGTAGGTGTCCATTTTTAGAATGAGGATATATATATATAAGGTAGGTGTCCATTTTTAGAATGAGGATATATATAAGGTAGGTGTCCATTTTTAGAGTGAGGATATATATAAGGTAGGTGTCCATTTTTAGAATGAGGATATATATATATATAAGGTAGGTGTCCATTTTTAGAATGAGGATATATATAAGGTAGGTGTCCATTTTTAGAATGAGGATATATATAAGGTAGGTGTCCATTTTTAGAGTGAGGATATATATAAGGTAGGTGTCCATTTTTTAGAATGAGGATATATAATGTAGGTTTCCAGTTTTAGAATGAGGATATATATAAGGTAGGTGTCCAGTTTTAGAATGAGGATCAATATAAGGTAGGTGTCCATTTTTAGAATGAGGATATATAATGTAGGTGTCCATTTTTAGAATGAGGATATATATAATGTAGGTGTCCATTTTTAGAATGAGGATATATATAATGTAGGTGTCCATTTTTAGAATGAGGATATATAATGTAGGTGTCCATTTTTAGAATGAGGATATAAAATGTAGGTGTCCATTTTTAGAATGAGGATATATAAGGTAGGTGTCCAGTTTTAGAATGAGGATCAATATAAGGTAGGTGTCCATTTTTAGAATGAGGATATATAATGTAGGTGTCCATTTTTAGAATGAGGATATATAATGTAGGTGTCCATTTTTAGAATGAGGATATATATAATGTAGGTGTCCATTTTTTGAATGAGGATATATAATGTAGGTGTCCATTTTTAGAATGAGGATATATAATGTAGGTGTCCATTTTTAGAATGAGGATATATAATGTAGGTGCCCATTTTTAGAATGAGGATATATATAATGTAGGTGTCCATTTTTTAAATGAGTATATATAATGTAAGTGCCCATTTTTAAAATGAGGATATATAAGGAAGGTGTCAATTTCTGGACTGAGGATATATAATGAAGGTGTCCATTTTTAGAATGAGGATATATAATGTAGGTGTCCATTTGTGGAATGAGGATATATAATGTAGGTGTCCATTTGTGGAATGAGTATATATATAAGGTAGGTGTCCATTTTTAGAATGAGGATATATATAAGGTAGGTGCCCATTTTTAGAATGAGGATATATATATATATATATATATAAGGTAGGTACCTATTTTTTAGAATGAGGATATCTATTAGGTAGGTGCCTATTTTTAGAATGAGGATATATATAAGGTAGGTGCCCATTTTTTAGAATGAGGATATATATTAGGTAGGTTTCCAGTTTTAGAATGAGGATATATAATGTTGGTGAGGTGTCGATTATATTATATTTTTTATCTAGGATAGTTTTGATACTGCAATTCATCTTTTTTATCTTCAGATCGTGAAGGAGAAATATTTCTAGACTGAGGCAATTTTTATTTGTCACCACCCAGAGTGCCCATTCTTGTGAAAATGTTTTTTTTCTTTATTAAAAACCGACTTTGTATCTAATTCTGCCTTCTAGCGAAGGCAAATAAATCGGAATAATAATCTCGAGTGTAAATGTTTTAAATCGCTCAAAAAGACGATGCGGCCTCTATTCCGATGTTCCGCCAGGTAATGGGTATAGTGTGTGTATGCGCGTGCGTGTGTGTTTGCTGGGCATCGTCAATTAATGCTGCGCTCGGAATCCTTGGAAATACAACGCAGATTGTATCGTACGCAACTCTTAAGCTCGGGGAATCGTCGTAGCGCCGTATTTGTTTTTCTTCACGTAAAACCAAGTTTCAATTATTGAAGATCTGCGTTTGATCGTTCCCGCTTCCCTGTGTTTATTTCTGTAATTGGTATTGATTTTCCAGGAAGAGTTTCAAACATGAATATATATATATATATATATATATATATATATATATATATATATATATGTTACTGAAATGACGCTGATCTTCGATCAGTCATTACTGACAAATCATGACCATCTGTGATCGATCAGAATCTTGAAACCGCAGTTTCTTAAAATGTTGTGTGAACGAACAAAAATTAGGTAATCATTACTAGTACCGACATAAATTATTTTAAAAGAAATACAGTTGGGAAATCAGTCAAAAACTATTTATAAGCTTTACAGTTCGCGTAAATACCGATTCTGAGCAATGTAGTCATACCCTTTAACGTAAATTGGTGACTCAACAAAGATGCCTCCTGGTGCTACCAGATCAAGCTGTCTGAAGATACTGGCTTTTTGACTTAAAATGCACCAAACATTGCTGTTATTGTTTTCCTTTCCCTTTCAAATTTCAATCATCTTCTGCAAAGCTAAAATACAAAAAAAAAACAATGTTTCCTGTACAAAACAAGCCAAACACCATAAATAAATATTTGGACATACAAAGAACTTGAAGCATCAAAACTTTTACCAAAATGACAGGATTCGAACAGGGTTGATATGCCGTAAAACAAAACAACCAAACCAAAGATAGCTATTTCTATTAAATATT
Organism: Sepiola atlantica; assembly: GCA_963556195.1. NCBI lineage: Eukaryota > Metazoa > Mollusca > Cephalopoda > Sepiida > Sepiolidae > Sepiola > Sepiola atlantica. Next base: position 91,874,231 of record OY744525.1, on the reverse strand, counting down.
TGTTTTTACACAAATAGATCACAAATGAGTAGGTAAAGCAAAAAAAAATGTTTTTGACTAATTTCCAAACTATATTAAAATTGTTTGAAAAGAAAAGCCCCAAATCAGAAGCAACAAAGGAACATTTCGGTTCACCTGACCTCCGACCTTTTGCTGGCGTGTTTGTCGAACTCAAGAATCTGTACAGAATTTTGAACAGAATCCTTTATTTAATCTACGGGAGTAACTTTCCCTCTCATCCCGTCAGCCATGATCGGATAGGAGTCTGAAGTAATCCGTAATTGTAGTATTCTTAGTATCGCCCGTACGGAAGATGGAACCTTCAGCGGAACGAGAGCAAGTTACCTCGGTGGATTAAATAAAAGGTTCCGTTCGAATTTCCGTACAATTTTCCGGGTTCGACAAGACGCACATGAAGAAGGTTGGGGGTTACATCTGCCGAAATGTTATGAGAATAACGTCCAAGATGAGAATAGTAGTCTGAATAATCCAGCTAACACAAATTATCAATCCTCATCTAAAAAATTCAGAAACATGATAGTAGCGTTATCGAAAACTGCTATTATTTTTTGTTTTTTGTTTAAGGGCACAAGTTGCACAAGCGAACCTGAATACTTGACTTTCACCTATAAACTTTAAGTCAACCAGAAATTACTCTCGAATCGACAAAAAATTCTTTCTAATGTCATAGGATTGTTTTGTTTTTTTTACTAATGAGTCACAGGTTATCAAAGCTAAAAGCCACTCGAGGATAAAGATTAATGAGAATAGATTGTCAGTTAAATGCTGAAGAATATTATGAGAGGAATGTAAATGATGAATGGAAGAAATAAAGTTTGATGACGATTTCACAAGTTTTTATTGGCATTAGATTTGAAGATGACCATGTTGTATCCCCCAGGAAAGCAATGTACGACGTAAACACTTTTCCCAGCATTTTTTTTTATTATTATTCATAGATTTTTTTTAAATGATCGTAACGGTGACTCCTTCATAGCTGTGCGAATTTGAAAATGATTTTGCTACTGTCAATTTGAAAGACATTTCTGATTTGATTTACAGAGCTGTATTGAAGTTTTAGCCTTAAGATGGTTGCCATTGAAACAAAATTATCTTAACCCCTAAATGTTTTATTTTTTATATTGGTTTGAAAAAATGTTATCAAGTGAAAAAACGTTTCATAGGGGTAATATAAAGTAGTATAAATGATTTTTAGAAAAAACTATTTATAAATGATGTTGCAAATGTGTAACAAATGGCATAAAATTTTACATGTATAACAAAACACTACAATATATGCATCTAACTAATCATAATACACTAGAGAATCATAAAATAATTTTTACTTACTATTATAATGACCAGATTTAAAAGTTGAGGCTCTTGAATCAGGCAGATGACACACCGATGACACTCACCCGTGACATCAAAGATACTGATTACCTATTTAGCGGGTGTGCTGATGCAACATCATACTAATACCTATTCAACAGGTTCGTTGCAGATGTGAAACAAGTTGTAGTTTGACACATTTTCGTTGAATATTATATTAAATAGACATTTTGTTGGAACGTGTCATATTTGAAACAAAAAACATTTAAGGGTTAACCAAATTAATTTCAGTCTGATAACACTTTGGTTCAATTAATAAATTACCGACGAAACAATACCATAATAATTAGGTTACATTAAATTAGTAATTGAACCAAATTGTTATAAAACTATAGTTAATTTGGTTAAGATAATGCTGTTTCAATGGCAGCCATTTTAAAGCTCAAAACTTCAATATAACCAATTATAGTTTATAGGCAAAAATCGAGCAGTACGAGCCACTTGGGGGGGGGGGGATTCTAAACCAAATAAATCTACGGTTTTACCGCGCCCCTGTTGTAATATTGAACCCAAGAAAGTAGGTATAAATTAAAACCATAAAACTCCAAATATACGTTTTCGTCCAGTTTAATGCGTATCTATTATATTATCGTTCAATCATAGCATAGGTCTCGTTGCAATATCTCATTTATTTCACTTGGTTTTTACCCTAATTTAAAATGTTTTCGATTATATTTACTGACCTGAAATAAAATTCTAATCAACTCTTTCAATTGTTGAATCGAATTTTAATTCAATTTTTAAATACCCTGCCGGTGATGGTTTTCTTTTTCTTGTACCAAAAATATTTTTTAAATTGTATAATACACAAAATACAAAGTTTTGACGGGCGAGTATAGCATAATAATTAACACGGTCATGACTGACGGAACGAGAACAATCTACCTCCTGTGGATTAAATAAAGGGTTCGGTTCGAAATTCCGTATAGGTTCCCGAGTTCGAAAAAGTTCCCCTGAAGAAGGTCGGAGGTTAAAATAATAACCAAGATAGGAATAGTAGTCCGAATAATCTCCTCCCAATAACTTTGACGTTATTTTTACACAAAAACGAATTTAAAACAAAACGCTAGTCGATAATTTAATTAGATTTGCCCTCCCCCAATAAAATGCCTATCATCGAGAAAGAGTTTTACTAAAAGTAGATATTTATAGCAGTACAAACAAAATACAAGGTTTTTCTATCGGAAGGGACCCATATCGACCGAATGTTTCCGATTAAACCCATTCTTAACATGGAGGGAGGATGTTAATTGACTCTAACCTTAAATCAGGGAAAAAGTCAAAAAGTTCTTTCAGTTTATATCGGTATTACTTGACTTTTCGGCGATAGCTCAACCATTTCCCGTCTTTTATATTAATCTCAATCGGAAACATTCGGGTCCATAAGGGTCCCCCGTCTATAAAAGTATCAAATACAGTGTTCTTTCAGGACAAGAATGACACTTTAAGACTAATTTAGCAAACATTTAGGCGAAAACGCTGCGAAGTAGCGGAGATATTTCAACGGCCCTATTCTACAATTGAACCTCTATATATTTTGTGTGCATTTATCTATAATTGGACACACTGATTAGTCAAGTTTTGGTAAAGGCGACTTTTAAAAAAAAAACGAAATATATAGTATCCGTGGGACAAAAAGTGAATTTGCTGGTGGCTGCTCCGATTCAAAATCAGCAAAAAAATGTAATATTTTTATTTATTTATTTATTTTGCTGATTATCTTTCATTTGATTATTGTGAGAAAATCTACTAATCCTCTCATTTTTCCTCACTTTTTCACCCCCTCTCTTTCTCTCTCTTATATATATATATATATATATAATATAATATAATATAATCGTGTGTGTAGCGTATTAAAATCTGTTGAAAAGAAGCAAATAAAGTCCTTAATTGTGTAAATTTTGCGAGAGCTAATATAAATTATTTTATCTAAAAACTATACATAACAGATTTTGTTAGGCGAACCAGGGTGTCATTGTTACGGGCAGACGGTTTCTGGGCTAGAATTCGTCCTTTTTGTCCGTTACAAATCTTCAGTATCTTTGGTTTTGTTTGGTAGAACTAAATTCAACAGTGCTCAATTATTTAATAAGAGCATATTTATTTATTAATGGTGTTACAGAAGATCAGACGTAATGAACATGATACCACTAATGATATCATGTTCATTTGACCTGATATATATATATATATATATATATATAAATCCAGGTAAGTTTACATCCACAGGGTAAAATGCAGTGGATGCTTAATAATGAATAGAGCCGTTTATTAGATATACAGCTTTTGATTTATACAAAAACATTTTTGGCTGCACCTTTTCCGTCAAAGCTATGAATTAGTTAGACCTCCATAGTGAAAGAAAAACAAACAGACACTATAATATTATTGTACCACCTTTGTTCAAACTGAAACATACCTATCTAAGTATTCTGGTTAATGTAGTTTCAGAATATATCTGGTTATGGGGGTCTATCTCCAAAACTCTTGTGAAATATTTCTATTGTATGAAAACCCGGCGGGAACGCCTACCCCACGATTTTATTATGCCCTCTTTGAACAGAACAGATACTACACATTTATTATAGCCGAAAATCCACAAAATTGTATTTTTAGTTAATGGTCGACACTAAAGTGACATCAGATTTGGTTTTACATCTTCGACGATTAGGCCATCCCATTTTTTAAAATTATTATTGAAGGGTCATAGCATACGTACGAACATGAAATTGCTTTAGCGTATTATCATATAGATGAGACTTGCATACATCTGAACAAAATCTGGTTTGAAAAGTTCGTAAGGGTGTAAACCTTAGGTTGATTGGAGTACCATTTTGGTATGATAATACCCCCTTTTCACACGTAGAAAAGACAGAAAACATTTTTTTATATAAAACAACTTCATATATGTTTCAGTGTGTGTGTGTGTTTCTCTTTTGTTTTATTTTACTTCAGTGGAAGTTCTCAGAAATCAAGGGGCCCTTCCTAGGACTAACACTTAATCTCTATATGAGATAGAATATTCTATTATAGTGCCCCGTTATCTGTCAAACGTTGAGTTAGTAAAGAAGTTAAGAGCATAAATGTTCCTCTCCCCAATTAACCTGTTAATTATGTTATAGTATATCGTTCTTGTGATCTCTTCTCGGATTCCAGGACAATAATCTATTTAATCTGATGGAGTATCCAGCTAAGTTCTGTTATTTGAGGTAACATGACTTGGAGTAGATGCACCATTCCTCGTATGAGCCAGTGTATAGCCGTGTCGAGGGGATCTTATTGAGGCTTGGAATACTATATTATTTTGAATATTTCTTCAGGGTTTACTTGTTGGGTGAAGTATCCTCATGTCAGGTGATACTGATAAACCCTTGTACAGAGAGACCGAAGACACTCGAGGATGGTGTCTAATAGGTAATTCAAACTCTCCAGTAGTAATTCAAATACGTGTGTGTGTGGGTGTGTGTGTGTGTGAAAAAGGAAAAGACAAAATTATTTGTTCATCTACGTTTCGACGTGATTTCAAGATTTCCATCAGGATGATTGATTTGAGAAAATAACATGCAAGTAAACCATTTGAAAATATTTCTTGCGTTTATGTGTGTGTATATATATATATATATATATATATATATATATATATATATATATATATATATATATGTATGAATATTTTCAAATATTGTACTTGTATGTTATTTCTTAAGATCAATCATTCTGGGGAAGTTTTGAAATAAAAACGGAACGTTGATGACTATATAAATTATTTTGCTTTTTTCATTTTTCCATCACGTTGGAATATTATTTCTATAATTCTCATCTTATATATATATATATATATATATTACTGTGAAAAGTTTGGAAAACAAACTAGTTCTTGAATTACTCTGAGTGAGATTAATCCATATACAATTAAAAAATGTAAATATTATAAAATACCCCAGAGATGTTTAATACAACACTTAAATATAAACTCAATAATTAATAGGTTAGATCAATAAGAGCTTTCATATATTAATAAGGAAGTCTAAAAAGTCAAAATATACTAATTATAATTTTAAATATTAGAATCTAGTTCTGAAAACATTCAAACACGTCTTATATATTACAGAAATATATATATATTTATATATATATATATATATATAATGATAGAGATATGTTTATCGATAGACATTAAGATGCGTGTAAATCTATAAAGATGTATGTATATATAGGATACGTTTAGGTATATAACAAGGCAATAAGTTTATTCTCTATGCGATTCAACGATAGTAGATACTGAAATAGTTATTAGTAGAGCAGGTATATATTTTACGTAATTTGACTTGCATCCACGTTTCGGTGTCTGCGACTTCATCAGAGCCAATATATATATATATATATATATATATATATATATAAGCAAATGTTATTAAATAACACGGAGCGTTTTCGTTTTATGAGACTTTTTTATTTATTCAATTTTTCGAATAATCCATTTAGTACTTCGATCAAATAAATTGTTTCAACTTATAAGACACGTCAGGAATACATTCTTGACAATCAGTCCGACAGTGACTTTGTTGCTGTCGGGATGAGCTGTGGTCTTATTCAGTCGTAGATCAACCCTCCCAGACTTTACCATCTCTTTGAGAAGGGGGTTAGTTTATCGCTAATCGTCGTAGGCGTCCTTACGAGGGAATGCCGACGGGACTGCTCAGGCATTTTTTGTAGGCCAGAGTGCGCTAATCCTAGTGCACTGGCTTTTTAACTTGCCACCTGACCATGTGTCTAACCTCCTTGAGAGGTAAATAAAATATCGGTCAACTTGGTGTAGGTAAGTTCCGTGGCTTTCTTGTTCCAGTTTCTTTCATTTCTTCAGAAGTACTTTCAATGTTATTCATCAAATCATCAGTTAGTCTTGGTATGATTGCAACTATGTCCTTTACTGTTGAGTTTTTTTTTTAACGGCTAGTAATTTACGACTCTAAAATGAGCGTTTGTACTGATGAGATTTGGATCCGAACGTGCGTACGTGCAAAGCGCGTGCCAAATTCAACAAAATGTTGTTTAACCGCTAAGAATTTGTTGGTCCCCCAATTTATAAAATCGGGGGACCTATCCGTCTGTCCGTCCGTCCGTCCGTCCGTCCGTCCGTCCGGATTTTTCTCCGCAACCATCCATTGAATTTCTCTGAAATTTTGCATAGAAGTTGTAACTTTTGTCAGGTTAGAAAGTGACATTCTCCGATTTTTTTAAAAAATATGGTTAGCCCCCCCAGGGGGTCAAAATAGCAAAAGATGACATTTTTTACCCCATAACTTTTCATCCCTCCATTCAATTTCTCTGAAACTTGGCCAAAATATGGAGGCAATTGTTCCTAATAGAAAATAAGTATCACTGACCTTGGAAAAAATCTGATTCGCGCCCCAGGGGGTCAAAAGCCCCAAAATGGCAAAAAATGACCCTTTTCTCCCATAACGTTTGATTCATCCATTCAATTTTTCTGAAACTTGGCCAAAATGTAGAGGCAATTGTTCTGGATATAAAATGAGCATCCTTGACCTCAGAAAAATTCTGGTTCGCGCCCCCAGGGGGTACAACGGGGGTCAAAAATGCCCTAAATTGCCCAAATTTACTGCATTTTACACTCGCCACATCGAGTCACATACAGAGGGGGACCACGCATGCACGGCTTGTTAATATTTATTACTACGCTGGACGCTTTAAAATAATCTTGACTAGTTTCGTAATTAATTATATTTGTGGAATGTACAGATTTAATAAAAAATGAAAAAGTTCTATCAAACAAAATTAATGTGTTATTTAATAACATTTTCCTAAATACACCTATCTAATTATATATATATGTGTGTATAAGTTAGTTATGTGTATGTATTTATATATCTATATACAGGGCAATCTCCTAAACTAATGAACGTATTATTAAATTTGGAATATATATATATATATATATATATATATATATATATATATATATATATATATATATATATATATATATATAAACTACTGTGAGTAACATGGACACATTATTATTTTTTTTGTAAATGTTAACATTTAGGGGGGGGGGTATATAAATTTTTTTTTATATGAACCGATCATTATGAATTTTGGAACATATTTTGTCGGCAACCCGGTGAGTAACGTATTATTATTATTATTATTATTATTATTATTATTATTTCTTCTTTTTCTTTTGTAAATTTCATCAAACTTTCTCTCGTCCTAAATAAAACCATTTAAAATAAGTTAAACACAAAAAATTTAATGAAGAAAACAAACTGCTCTACATAAAACTCTGAGTTATATTAAGTGTATGACTTAATATAAAAGGATCGATGCGCGTCAATATGTACGTGCTTGGTGAAATCCTAAACTATGGAATTATGTATTATAGGCAACACGGTATGAAACATGGACACATCATTATTATTTGGTTTACACTATACCATTTGGGGAGGGGGGTGCTATCAAAACCGTACCATACCTCCAAAAGAAAGAAAAAACATAAAAATTAAAAACTAATCTATATTTTTGCTTATACTCGTCCTGGGACGGGTATTATACTGGTGTATACATACATACATATATATGTGTGTGTGTGTACGTATAATTTAGTGTGTGCGTGTGTGTGTGTGTTTTTATTTT
>OY744525.1:91788685-91861185 GCA_963556195.1 Sepiola atlantica | reverse complement strand
AGTCCCCCCCCCTCATCATGTTTAGAATAGATTCTAAAACTCCGCCAGTAAAAGCTATGGTTGACGATTACGAAACAGTACCTTAATTTGAACCCCTTTGTGACAAATATATCGAACAGGGTATGTTGAACGTAGATATACGTAGTGACCCCCAGCCCCTTTTTTACACGTAAATCTTGGGCTTCTGTTTGCTTATGGCAGTTCGTATAGGTTTTACATTTTTATGTTGCAATCGGGGACAGGTCGTTCAATTCTTCTTCTTAACCCCAATTTCGAGTACAGACCTTTCACGTTGCGTGCTTTGCTATTTTGAACGAGAAGAAGAAACATCGTTGCCACACACGAAATAGTTTTGCAATTGTCCACACGCGCTAAAACTATTTCGTGTCCAACGTTTTCAATATAAATAGATCGCAGTTGTCTGTCTACTCCGACAACTATATGCGAAAAGACTTGGACGTCGTTTATTTGAGTGTGGAACGTTCAGTTTACTTTTCCGTTTCCTATTATTAAAAAGACAAGACATCTTTGTTAGAATTTTTACAGTTATCTTGAAACTTGAGTTATTTTGCCGTTTTTCCACGGTGCTTTTTACATCAATCTTTATAATTTACTCTTAATAATGTTATACCGTTATTGTGTAGTGCAAACGAGAAGAGTACCCGACCCCGTCAGCAGCAAACGGCGTTCGGTCAGATTTAGTTCCTGACATCAAAGCCTTTCTGTGTTGGGTCTCCTACTGTTCTGATTTGCCAAGTTTTGTATTAATTGTTATTTATTAATTTATTTATTAAATTGTTAGGTGAAAATACAGAATAGTTATATTACGGATGAAGTTTAATATCATGAACTAAATCTGACCGAACACCGTTTGCTGCTGACTTTGAGTTGAGTACTCTTCTGGTTTGCCTTGTGTAGTTGAAAGTAGGAAGAATAAATATACGCTGAAGACAACATTATCAATCAACTATATCTTTTATTCTTTACATGGCGCACATTATAATACAACATGTACATATATTTATAGCATTTAAGACTAGTCCATTCGGTCCGTGGGGGTAGTTCTTTCACTCTATAACAAAAAATATTCATTTTGCAAGAATTCATTTCTGTCAGCGTCAATAATATTATGACGAAATTACTTTTTTTTCTTCTGTAAAAATAATTGTCATTGTCAGCAAAATATTCTTTAAATAAATAAAATAAAATCTTTCTTTATTTAAAATTGTAACAAGTTAATTTTTTTAAAGCAATAAATATTATCTGTTTTCTTACCGTAAAAAAATAACTGCCAGCGAAATATAATTCTAATCAATAACACGGATGTTATTTGTTTTAATATATTTATTTTAAATTGTAATGTTTTCGTCGACGGGATTATAGAATTCATTTTAACAATTCATTTTAAAATGGGTAAAATCGGAGTTATTTACCTTAGCGACATCCGATTAATTATCAATCACTATCTTTGCTGAACGAGCGATCTCATTGTTAATGCGTGCGACAGTTGATAACATACGCCTTAGTGTATCGTTATATAGATTACTGTCAGCATTCCCAAAAGCGAAATTTATGGCTTAAAGATTTCAAAAAGGAGTTCTAATACTTTCGAGTTATTTTCTAAGTTAAAATGTGATTGTTTTTGAAAGATTTCGATAAAATCGATTGTTTTCGTGTTTTCGATTATATTTACTGGCTTGAAATAAAATCTTAATCTATCTTTTTTAATTCTTAAGAATCGAAATATTATACTAAATGCGAGTTAATCAACGTTTGTTTCCGTGAGAATTTTCCCATATACACTTTGATACACGCTAAAATATACTTTCGTTTTGAGTTATGTTTAATAATATTTAGTTGTTTTAATTCGCCTTACTATATCACAAATCACACATCTCTCTCTCTCTCTCTTAGCTATGTGTATTTCTCTCATCCCCTCTCATTTTATGTTGATTCAAACACTCTCTACTATTTATTAAAGTCTATGTGAGCATTTAAAGAAAGAATGACTCTTTTTTTTTCAGCGCTGATACTAATTTTCATCTGTGCATGTACAAACCACGAACACGTATGTAAATTAGATGACAAAATAATCAATTTATTCACTTCTATATAGGAATAATGAAGCATAACAATATATATATACAATAGCTATATAATAATAATAATAATAATAATAATAATATAGAAGTAAAGAGATTTATTATTTTTACTAATACAAACAGAATGTAATAACAGATATGTCACAGTTTATGAATTTTCGAATGAAATATTTAAATAAATAATGGTATTGGTTGTGACCCAACGGGTCAAGAATACATCTCGTATAAATAAATAATTTTAATTTAGTCAAAATTTTATTTTTACTTATTTTATGGATTTGCTCAAGTCTCTCCTTTCAATAAAAAGCTGATCAAAATGCCATAGATTTTACAAACAGGTTGCTGAGGTTTATTTCATAGATTCTACAAAGGCGATGGTATTTCATAAATTCTACAAACCGTTTCTAGGGTATTATTTCATAGATTCTACAAACCGTTGCTAGGGGGTTATTTCATAAATTCTACAAACCGTTGCTGGGGGTTAGTTTATAAATTCTACAAACTGTTGCTAGGGGGTTGTTTTATAAATTCTATAAACCAATGCTAGAGGTTATTTTATAAATTCTATAAACAGTTGCAAGAGGGTCATTTCATAAATTCTATAAACCGTTGCTAGGAGGTTATTTCATAAATTCTACAAACCGTTGCTCGGGGGTTATTTTATAAATTCTACTAATAGTTGCTCGGGGGTTATTTCATAAATTCTACAAACCGTTGCTAGGAGGTTATTTCATAAATTCTACAAACCGTTGCTCGGGGGTTATTTTATAAATTCTACTAATAGTTGCTCGGGGGTTATTTCATAAATTCTATAAACCGTTGCTAGGAGGTTATTTCATAAATTCTACAAACCGTTGCTCGGGGGTTATTTTATAAATTCTACTAATAGTTGCTCGGGGATTATTTCATAAATTTTACAAACCGTAGCTAGGGTTTATTTCCAGGATTATCACAAATTTCTAATATCGGCAGTTTTGTTTTTTGCGTGTCTTTGTAATATAATTTCAAGCAAACGTTAAGAATAGAGGCGGGTTAAGATTTTTCGAAAAGGCTATTAAAAATTGTGTATATACGATAAAATATATTTTTGTTTAAGATTATGAAATGCTGGACATTTTTTTAATTAAAATCTATTTAGTATTATGCATGAAATCTGATGAAAACACTTTTAAATGAGTAAATATGCTAGTATTATCGGCCTATTTCCTAAACAACGCCATATTTGATAGATCATCGGTTTATTTTCAATATGGCGTCTTAATTTTAAAAGTGTGAAAAAGTGATTTTCTTATTAATACATACTACTAACTTGATTTTAACTCCAAAACGTTCAGCATGTCATAATCGTAAACTAAAATCGCCTATACACAATTTTATATCGCCTTTTCGAAAAGTCTAACCCCGCTTCTAATCTTATCGTCTTCTTAATTTCGCATCTTTTAAAAGAGAATAGCAACTTTCTCGAAATAAATATTCGTATTCTTCAGTATTCAATTGCAAATCAATCAAAAACTTTAATAAAAAATCAACAATATATTCTAGATTTATCATTCAATTACTATTGAATGATAAATATAGAATATATTGTTGATATAAGCGCATATTTGAATATGTTAAAAAGCGGACAACATAATTATTTACAAAGTTCAAAACTTGTTCCTATTTATTCTGGCTTGTAGACGAAATACGCTCTCCTAATTGAATGAAGATTTCTTTTTTAGGAGATTTTACCTCGAAATATATATATATATATATATATATATAATATTTGTAATATGACACCATACAGTCTTTGATTGGATAGAATACGATGGTAAATATGTAATCGATAATAATATATTCTTCAATATTATATACCGCTACCTCGTATAATTGTTTATCAAACAATGTTGTCAACCTAATATCGCATTGTCACTGCTTTCAATTATCAAACTTCTTACTTTTAATTTTTAAAATTATTTTACAAAGAACACTGCATATTTAAAACTGTACATAAAATGGTATTACTAACAATGAGAAAAATGTTATTAAATAAATGAATAATTACAAATGAATGATGTTGTCATGGATGTTATTTATTGCGTTTATCTGTTACGCACGTTTCGTGCTGTTGTTGTTAGTGTTTCTCATGTAATCTGATGACAATGGTTAAATTTATTTAATTTTTCGGTTCATGAGCACATTTTGCGCCCAGTTTCTTTCTCTCTATCCCTCTCCCTCTCTCTCTTTCTCTCTCTATCTATCTATCTATCTACCTCTCTATCTAAATGATATGATCGCTATTTTTCATTGCGACAAAGGGAACTTCTTTTGGGGGTTTTCTGTGTGAAATTGTTTCTTTTTTGTTTAATTCTGCTACCAAAAGACTATAATCTAAATGTATTTATGCCAGAAGCAAACTCAGGTATAGAGAACGTATGCAACAGGTAATCATAATAAATAATATCTATTAAAACGTGTATTTTGTTTTTTATATATATATATATATATATATATATATATGTATATATATGTACATATATATATATATTATAATTATTATAATAATAATAAATATTTATAATTATTATAATAATAATAAATATTTATAATTATTATAATAATAATAAATATTTATAATTATTATAATAATAATAAATATTTATAATTATTATAATAATGATAAATATTTATAATTATTATAATAATAATAAATATTTATAATTATTATAATAATAATAAATATTTATAATTATTATAATAATAATAAATATTTATAATTATTATAATAATAATAAATATTTATAATTATTATAATAATAATAAATATTTATAATTATTATAATAATAATAAATATTTATAATTATTATAATAATAATAAATATTTATAATTATTATAATAATAATAAATATTTATAATTATTATAATAATAATAAATATTTATAATAATAATAATAAATATTTATAATTATAATAATAAATATTTATAATTATAATAATAAATATTTATAATTATAATAATAATAATAATAATAATAAATATTTATAATTATAATAATAATAATAATAAATATTTATAATTATTATAATAATAATAATAAATATGTATAATTATTATAATAATAATAATAAATATGTATAATTATTATAATAATAATAATAAATATGTATAATTATTATAATAATAATAATAAATATGTATAATTATTATAATAATAATAATAAATATTTTTTAATATTATCTACATAGTATAAGTTTCATCCTTGCGGAATCATCAGTGCAGAAATAACCATTCAAACCAGTTGCACGATTCGAATCCCGATTTAGGAACAGTATAAGTTAAAGAACAAAAAAAAATGCAGATATCGCCTGAAGATCAAATAATACAAAATTTATTATTCAACAAATTAGATCTGCTTAATCTCCCATGGTATATATTGAAATACTGCAGATAAAAATAAGCTCAATGGTTAACAGGTTATGTTAAACAGAGCTTTCATATTATAACTCGGTGGATTATAAAATTTGACATAATTAACTAAAAATTTAAATATAATAAAGGACCCAAAAAACAACACATGTTTATATAGATAATTTTGTTATGTGTTGATTTTCGGAGCTTGATTGTAATATTTAAAATCTGAATTAATTATGTCATAAATTTTATAATCTATTGAATTTTATATACTAGTGTGCGCCCCCTGTCAGCAACGACGGGAAAAATTTGTTTCACCACTCGCTATTTATCTAGATATATTAGAAAAAATATTCATCTAAAATCATAGAATTGCGTCAATAATTTAATTTTTCGTATATAAATTATCGTTTCATATGACTCGAGAAGAAAAAACACCCATTTACTTTATAATAGAGTGGATGATTTTTTTCGGGTTAATTTCAGCGGCACCGTAAATCTGAGGTGGTTGCCATTTACTTTCTCGCCCCTCCCCCTTACCACTTCAAATGGTTTCGTTTGTAGGCTAAAAAAGTACTTGTTTTACTCGCAAACTTTTGCGTAACGGGGTGGAAGTACACACACACACAAATATATATATATATATATACATATATATATATATATATATATATATATATATATATATATAACTTTGTAATATAGCAGACTGCCCGGATGATATCTTTATTTAAATTCCTTTGGGATCGATTTAAAGTCCTTTAATCCAGGATGTAAACTTGAATTTTATGTTGGTTTTTTTAAACTTTTTTATCTCTTCATAAGTATAATCCTTAAACCCATTTTCTCTCCTTAATTTCTTTAGAAAACACATTATCAAAACCCAAAACAGTAACGGCCAAATATACGCTACTTATAAACATTGGCTTACGGGATTTATATAGAAATATTTTTTATTTTCATTTTTTTATATCTTTTCTCCAGTTTTTAATCTCAACTGTTACTTTTCACCCCCCCCCCACTTTTTTCAAACCTTATTAAACCTTCCTTACACTAAATTTAAACAAACATACATACATAACACTCTAAACAAATAACGCGTCCAAACGAGAGTGACACGTGACTTCACATTTCCGAAACAGATGACAACAGAAGCTGAAGAGAGCCGGATGGCTAAGCCCTTCTGTGCTTGAAACCGATGGTACGAATGTTGTACTAATATTTCTGTCTCAATATATATATATATATATATATTTGATCTTATTATAGTTTCATTGAGCATTATCCCTATATAAATATAGCAACTATTACAATTATATTAACTAATACATATAATACATAAAATATAATACGTATAAAATATGTTATCTATAGAATATATACTATATTCATATATGTATAATATATTATGCAACCAAACACTACCCTCCAACCGACGACTATTAATTTAGCTCTAAGTATTCTTTTAAATGTATAACTTACATTACATCATTTAAATTACCTCCTTTGCAAATTAGGTTTTAGTAATTTATCTCTTTTTTTTTATTAAATCACTTTAATTAATTACTATATATAATTGAATAATATAAAGATACTTATTTTATATTAGATCCTATCGTGATAGGGAGATGCTCGATATTGGGGATAGAGCATTGTTATAGGAAATAATTGAATAATGAAGAAAGTAAAGTGACATACTTTACAAGGTGTTAAAACAAGGAACTGTACTCATATAATGACTGTCTACTCATTCGACTATTTTTGCTTTAAGCATATCTTTAAATTTTGTTGCTAATTTTCAAATTAATACTTACCAATGATTAGTAATTTATTGGGTTTTTTTTCCTTCTGAAGTTACGAATAATTCATGAAACTTCATTGTCATTCTATTATATTCCTTGTAATAAACTGATAATAAACTTGTAAAGTATGTAATTTTATTTTTATTATTATTCAATTATTTCATATATATATATATATATATATATATATATATATATATATATATATATATATATATATATGGCATACACACAGCTCTTTCGACGTATCACGGCTTTTCGACGTGACAAGTGTCTTCACGCTGAAATTCGAAAAAGATGAAGGCTGGACATTTTGGTGTCAATTTACTTCTGGGTGGACTTTTTTCATTTCTTACAAGTTATAAATTGTACATTAAAGCAGCCCCACCCCTAAAGATGTCAGCAAACAAGTCGGTGAGTACCCTCCCGCCCCCTTCAAATAAATAAATGGGAGCAGGAGTTTCTTGATTTCCTTATATAACAAAACAAATATGTATTATATATATATAAATAAATAAATATTTGTTTTGTTTTGTTTATTATCTATGTACGTATACGTTTCGTCTTTTTAATCGGGACTCGTCAGCATAGAGATATAACTATTCACTACAGGTCGCGTGATTTGAAACCCCGGGCTCCGAGTATTTTACAACTCAAATCCCGACATCTAATATCTAATATATATATATGTGTGTGTGTGTGGTCATCCTTCGGAAAGTACTTTGTCGTGTGATGGCTCTTCAGTGTCGATGGACGTGGCGAGTCTTTAATGCTGAGATTTGAAACACTGCTGAACAAGCAATCAGGCTTCTTATCTCTACGCTATTACTATCGTTACGAAGTAATTGAAACTAAAATGCTATACATGTTTTACATTTGGTTTATTAACTACCGAGAGAGCTCAATTATTTGATGTTATTAAAAATGTACGTTGAAATGTGATTGTTTTAGAATTTAAAAAATTCGCAAGAGACATAAAAAGAAAAAGAATACAAATTAAATTAATCCAACATTTACAAAGCTGCTATGAAATTCTCGGGAAGATATTTGTAACACTTTGAACTTTCTTTAAATAGATTAATTGTTTCCATGTTTAAACGTCTATAAAATGAGCCTGCAATTTTTGAAAGAGTTTATACACGTGTGCTTGTTGGCTAACACTCTGTTGGGAAATATCAGATATTGCTGTCAAACAACATATTTTTGCTAGGCTGGTAAGATAAAAGCATGATGAACGAACTACATACACTGCACCCCAAAGTAGGAGGTTTTAACGAACATATACTACACTAATCCTTAAAAGAGGAGGTAATTTCTGACAACAGTACAGGTACTACAATACCCCTTCTAAAATAAAGGAGGTAATGCCTGTGAATATACCATATGCCCCCCCCCCAATGTAGTCCCTTGGAAAATAGTCTTATAACAAAATAACAGATACTACATTAACCTTCCCTCAGAGGAGGATGTAAGACCTGGAAGGATAAAAAAAAAGGAGAAGGTAATTTCTGGGAGGACGGTCCTATGACAACAGAACCGATACTGCACTAACCTATCCCCATTAAAAGATAATACAATGATAGATTAAATCAGTTTTTTTAGGGGGGGGGTCATTCATTTATAAATGTCGAGTTATGAACACATTTTGTTTATAGTTTCTTGGTCCTTTCCCTAAGATCCTCCTCCCCATTTTAATTCAATGAATTTCTGTAAATAAATGTATTCATGAAAAAAAAAGTGTTTTCAACAATTTGAAGATATTTTAAGTAGGATGTCCCCCCCCCCAAGAGTAAATGTGGTATTGTGGTGACTGGTGTGGTTCTAGTTAACTGTTGACTAAGGATGACCAACGACCCCCCTTTTTCTCACACTTTTGATCGTCTTGTGCCTAATTTTTTCGTAATTTCAATTTTTATATTTTGTGCAAATAAATAATTCAAAGTGTAGTATCTGTTCTCAGCCTCTCATTTACTCTTTTGCTATCGACGAAACTATTGCTTCAAACAATAATAATAAAAAATAACAATACTGCGTCGTTAACAGGAGAGAGAGAAAGAGAGATTAGTTTATTTTCTTAAGTAAAACTTATCTCGCGTTTTTTTTTTAACTTTACTCGGGTATTTCTTTTTTTTAGTCAGATGTAACTCGCGTATTTGTTTATTTTTTGTGTTGTTGCTGTTAGGTTTTTGGGGTTTGGGGTGTAAGTTTCACTTCGATTAGTTGCTTTTGGTTTGTACATTAAGATTTACCTCACGTGTGACAACAGTAAGAAATCAATTGTTATTGATAAAAATAAATTACTATTCCCCCAGGCAATACCGGGTAGCTCTGCTAGTTTAAAATAATAAACTGTTCGAACACGAATCGTTAACATTTTGGTAATTTCCAAACATTTATGTAATTTTAAATGTGACCTAAGAAACAAATTTGTCTTTTCACTGGCAATTTACAAAATCAAGTCAATCGCTTTTTTCTTGAGAGCGGCCGATGACTGAAACATTTGAACGACGTTAGAAAACGTTTGAACACAAATGCTAAATATTTGTCCAGAAACTAAAACAATATTGCGAAACAGAACATTTGTCATATTAAAATTTTTAAAAATTGACTAAAAAATGATAAATAGTTAATAGTTAATTAAATAGTTCATAGTTAATTAATAGTTAATTTAAAAAATTAACTTTTACGAAACCAATATGCATATTAGTTAACCTTGCGAATCTTATATCACATCTATATAAACGGTATATAAAAAAGATGGTGCGCGTACTAAATAAGTTGAATTAATTGAAATAGACCGTTTTGACTTTGCCGTTCGTGCAAGAAATTAACCCAACTTTCGCATTTATTCATTTTTATATATATATATATATATATATATATATATATATATATATATATAAAAGTTAGGTATGCTTATATGTATAGACAGGTTCCCGTTAGATCACCGAAGTTAAACGAAGTTGAGCCTGGTTAGTACTAAATGGGTGACCATTTGGAAATAACAGGTGCTGTTTGTGCTATCCGCTTACTTCAGCATTGTTTACAGTCGTCCTATACTTCTTGCCACTGGAATCAGGCAGTGCCGATTCAGGAGAGGTGTGGTTGGGATTGCGCAACCCTTGCTTCATAATTACATGCGCAACCACCCTTACAGGGGGTATCCATTGTTTCTCAAGACTGGATGGAGACCATGATATATAGGATTTACGCATAAACTAGTTAACCGACTATTATGAATTTTGAAACACAGCTGTTCGTCGTCAGGAGTCGAAATGTGGGCTATATTTAGTTTTGATTTTCTGCAAAAGGGGTAATTTTAAATACGTCCTATTTTTATGAAATTTGAACAAAGGATATTAGACATTAATTAATAAATATTTCCGAAATTTCAGTTTCTTTGCAGTATTTTAAAGGGTGTTTAGAAGAAATAATATGGTCACAACCTCCCATTTTGAAAATTCAAATGGATCAGAATGTGATCGATAGTCATTCGACACCAATATTCTCTGAATTTCAGTTTCTTCTTAATGGGTGTAAATTTTAGGCTTTTTTTCAGAATCAAAATCATGTAATAAATTTTGATTAAAGTTAGAATTAATATTATAGGCATAAGGTTTAGTTTTATTATATATTTATTTTTGGAACATAAAAGTGGTGCAATACTGTTCTGTTCAGGGAATTCATTTTACGCGTCTTGGACTGGTATTTTTCCAGTTTCTTTTTTAATAAATCTTATATTATTTTTATGAATAGATTTTATGTATCAGCGATTCATGTTTTCATAAATTTTCATCTCATAGTTTGTTTAGTTTCGGCAATGTGGACTTGGTAATCCCACAGAGTGACGAGAATCCAACAAAGGCTGGTAGTATCCTGAGATACTGCTGGGCCGCTCTGGGCTAGTTGTAATGATGTTTCGTCCTCGAAACCATGCCAGAACCCACAGTCATCATCTGATGAAGGCTTTGTTGGAAGCAGCTGCCGTAAAAGCAACGACTATTGTATGAACGTTTTATATTAATACCATTCTTATTGGTTAGGTTGTTCTTTTCGTGGACATGTACGTTGATTTGAGTATCGACTATATGGTTAGGTAAGCCATTATTATTAAAGTTTTTCTAACATAAGTTGACTTACTTTATCCACATTAATTGTGAAATATGTTAACATCCTTTTGTCCATCAGTGAGAGACGAAAATTATCATTAGAGAGAAAAAATGCAGTGAAATTTCTCGCTAACAAAATACAAATCACCGTAAATCACCGTATTGGACATCCGTTTTAGTTTTTAGTTTTTTTGTTGTATAAAATGGAACTTTTCTTCGTGTTACTTTATTTTATCGAACTATTTTAGATCTAGTCTGTATCCCTACATCGAACTCGAACAGTTTAAGTAGGTTATAAAGACATCATATTGTCGTTTGATCCGTGGCCCGTGTGGGTAAAGGGTTCGCCTTCAGTTCCAATATTCTATGCCATCTTTCAGGGTTCGAATCTCACACTAGACAATGGTTTTTTGTTGGGTTTTTTTTGCTATAACGTTCTACTTATCTTCTATATCGATCACCATAATAAACCTGAATAATGCATTTGTTTATTTTAAAAATATTTTATTGGATTAAAAATAAAAAAATTTTTCAAAAATATTGAAACTGATCTGTAGAAGAGAAAGTCTCTCCGTAGCTTGTTGCTCAGATACTTTTGACTAGAAGATACCAGTCGATAATTCGTTCCCGACAATCAGCCGACAGAAACTGGTCCATTTCGGTGGCCTTTTATCTGTCGGGATGAGGTAGTAGGTCCTGGGTAGTCCTAAGAGGTCCACCCTCTCAGGGCTTGCCTCTCATCTTTTGGGTGGAGTAAGTTTACTGCTTACTGCCTGATGCGCCCCGACCGGGGAATGCCGATGAAGCTGCCCAGACAATTTTAAAAGGCTAGAGTGCCTCTTCTTTAGGGGCGCTGGCTTGATTCTCCCCACCCTCCGGCTTTGTGCCAGATCTTCCTACGGTGGAGAAGGAAGTAAATACTCAGAAGAGAATGGTTTAAAAAACCTGGCGTTGACGGATACTTCGCCTAGTTTTATCTCTAACTTGAAAATTATAGAAACTGAAAAGTGGAGAAAAAAAATGGTAGTGTGTAATACAGGGTTGGGAGCAGGTGTACAGTGGAGTCCTGATTTATTAGTTCCGGGTAACGCCGGGATTCCTGCTAGTATACAATAATTGCTTTCGTACAATCGTGTTGTCCCCAATTTATATTCTGTTTGCGCATAATACATTCCCCACTATATTATTTATTTATACACCTCTTCACGAGATACGACGTGGTTGAGTTGAATGCGGGAACTCCTAGGCACGCGTACGGGTGAGTACAAAAATAACCTTGTCTCTCCCCGCATTGTGTGGGCAGTGTGTCCGCCCCGGGCAACAATACTATTGGCCCATATCTCAAACAGTTCGATGCTGCCGAGAGTTGAATCTGTGTGCCCCTCCCATACTTGAGCTGGGCTTTTGTATACTTCACTTAAGAATCTCGATTACGGATGACCATGGCTACCTGGAGTCAGAAAATCAATCCATTAATCTGGGAAATCGATGCGTTAACGAGTGTAACAGCAACCATCTGCATGTGAATACCTACCGTATTTCGTCTTCGTACGTAAACAGCAAATAGTCACGCACGCCAGTTCACGTGCAATCGAAAGCTGACGACATACAGACCGTAACATGTCCAAATGTAGGCTATATTTAGTTTAATTTAGTCTTATGCAACGGAAGTAAAAAAAAAATTTTTTTAATGGGGAAGCCCTTCATAAAAATTACGGTACCTCGGATTTTTGTGAAATTTTAACTATGCATTATATATAATTAATAAATCAATCCCCTAAATTTCAGTTTCTTTGAAATATTTTAAAGGATGTTTAGGGAACCGATAGGATAGGCACAACCTCCCATTTGAAAATTAAAATATATCAAAATTGCATTGAATTTTATCCATAGTCATTAGACACTAATTAAGCAAAATTTCGCTGAATTACAAGTTCCTATTTAAAAACCAATTAAGTTTAAACATTAAATTTGATGCATTTTCTAGAATCAAAATCATTTAATAAGATTTCTAGATATAAGGTTTAGTATCATTATTTCTTCATTTTAATCTTCGTAAGGAAACAAAAGTCGTGCAAAACTGTTCTGTCTTTGGGAATTAATTTTAATCGCCCTCAAGCGGATATTCTTCTAGTATTCGTTTAAGAAAAAAAAAATGAATCACAAGGAAAACGTCTCATTATGGAAATAGAATGAACGATTTTTTTTCCGAAGTCATTTCAGACGGTAGAGGGTTGTGTCGGTTGCTATTTGCTTTATCTCTTTGATTAAAACTTGAAATTTTTTCGTCCGGCAGATTTTTACTCGCTAACTTTTGTGTCACAAGACGGATGTATATATTTGTTTATATACAAATAAATACACATTGGTCTTTATTATAAAGTGAAGGATTAGCTCATGTAACCGAGGTTTCGGCCAATGAGACATTTAGATAATAATTCTACTTTGTCAATTCTTTTTTTTGAAAAGTGATTGATTACTGAACGAAATTTTCTGTGATGAGGGAGCAGGAATTTACATGTCTCCGAAGTTTATGAAATTTAAAAATAAAGAAGTTATTTCATGTCATTCTTGCATTTTTATTATATAATGACGTCATAATTCTTCATAAGTCCTAAATTGTTAAAAAAAATGTTCAAATGGCAATGTTTACATCGGCCAAGGAGGTTGTTTTGGCACTTGTTTGTATGTTTCTGTTACAGCCTAGCGTCCATATCGCGTGACCAATCGGCACCAAACTTGGTCAAAATATCGTTCCTCCAACTGATTAAATTTTGAGGTAACTTAGTCAAAAGTCACGGAAAAAGTGAAAGTCGCTATTTTTGGCGATAACTTTGGTTCTGTTCATCGTAGAGACTCGCTACTTGGTCCCTATTGTAGCCAATGGTGTCCTTGATCTTTTAAAGTTCGCTCAAGGTCGAAATTTAGACGGAATTTCAACTTCTATTTTTTTCGAATTTGATGTGTCGATCTGTTACTCTTTGATAACAATAACCTCCATGCAAAATGTTCAGCCTGATCAGATAAAATAGTTTACGAGTTATCAACGTGTCTATGGCACAACTTTTGGAATACTTCATACAACATGGAGAAGTAAGGCCCAGATAAAACTTTGGCGCATACTTACGTTATCAGACGGAGGTATGCAGTTTAACGGATGACTTATGCTCTTGTTAACATATAAAATTAACCCAATTAAAAACAATGCTATCGTGGAAGGGAGGGCATAATGAAATACAAAGGTTGTTTTTTAAAACAGGAATGTGTTGTTATACAACCTCTTTATATTTTGTATTCTTTATATTATACGGACTACTATTTTCATATTGAATATTATTCTCGCAACGCTTCGGTCGATGTAACCTCCAATCATGTGCACGTTTTCAAACTTGGAAATCTTAATGTCGAACTCGGGAACCTATATGGAATTTCGAACTGAACGATTTATTTAACCCATGGAAGTAGATTGTTCTCGTTCCGTCAGCCATTACTGTGTTAATTATCTTAGTCGTAGTTACTATCGCCTGTAGTAAATATTAAATCTTTAATCTTCAGAAGACTGTACCTTAGAACTGATTGTTAATCAACGCTTTTAACCATTGCGCCACATTTTCATATGCGTGTGTACGGTGTGTACGAACACTATGTCAATTGGCTGAAAAGATAGCTAATTGAAGTATGGGTGTTTTGTTTAGTTAATAAAAAATTACAGTTTATTAGAAAAAATGTTTTAATACAACTCAATCCCCAAATTAAAGAAATATTTTAGCATGTCGTTGGTCTTATTAAAGTTTACAGGAAACCCCCGTAGGGAAAGAAACGTTAACTCAGAGTTAGTATAATAATAGATTTTAAAATGTATACATTTCGGTATAATTCACTTATAAAATAATTGGCACTTTCTCTATGGGTTGGTATGTGTCTGTCAGTCAGAATTTTTTTTTATCTTAGCTTCTTTTAGAAATGGAAATTCTTGTAGTAATACTAAGTAATAAATTCCCATCAAATAGACCGAACGCCATGACCGGAAATCGAAACCGTAACCTTCAGATCTTCAGTCTGATATTCTACCAACCGAGTTATTTGCACTTTCTTGAAAATAAATCTTAAAATATTACCTTAACAAAATAATTATTGCTTTGGTGTGACGTCACAGATTTATGATATACGTCATGTTTCAAAACATGAATCCAAACATAAGCGAAAATAAAAAATAAATGGGTAAACATCATCAATAGCGTTAGAAATTATTTTAATAGTCCAAAGCAATTTATTTAGCTTTAATTATGTATTGTATGTAGTTTTTTTCACACTTATATAATTCTAGACAAGTAAATAAGAACATCCTCTCACAGACAGTGACGCGATGAGCTAACAAAAATATGCGACTGGAGGGAGCATATTTTAGCTAGTCTCTATAATAATACGCTAAGATATTTCCTATTCGTTCTTACGTTATCACCTTCCACAGTCATTTATTTTAACGAGATCGTCCGATTGCTAAAGATCACATGCAATGCAAAAAAAAAAAAGTAATCGAAAACCTACTGGTGTTGTTAAGATAAATGTTCCGACTTAACTCATTTTAAAATGAATTGTTCCAAAATTATGTCGTCCCATTTTAACTTTAGAAATCTGCTATTTGTTTTATGTTTTGTTTTCATACCATTTTAATACACAACTAAGTGTTACACCTTTTTAAATAAATAATTTTTTAAAAAAACATATTCGTTTTATTTAAATTTTAGCTGACGATGACAATTATTTTTACGGAAGAAGAAATATACAATATTTTTTCTGTATTATTAAACGTTATATACATGTATGATTCCAAGGGGTATATTAGGATTAACAGTAAATTATACCGATAGAACGGTGGTGAAATGACTAACGACGCGGAACGATGACCTGTGTGTTCGAAGTTCGAATCCAGTCGATTCTATAGCATCACTTTCACTTATGAATGGTCTACCTTATTCTAAACAAATAAAATAATAATAATCAGAAAAAAAAACAATGCCAATAACACAAGTAAGCTGGTCGGTAAATATATCCATACGAATGTATTCTTACACAGATATATGAAGAATAAAAAAACTGGAATTTCCACAGGGCCCGCTAGTATTAACTATACTCTAATATCGATGGCTTTTTAAAGTGTTTCCATACACTATTAATCATTTGACTAAGTTTTCGATGCAACATGACGCCATTGCAGAAGCTCATTTATTACGTCACAATTTTCTTAATTAACTTCACACATAGGTGGAATCGTTTTCTGTACGTGTTGCAATTAATTATTTAAATTGGCATCGAACAAAGAGCACCATTTAATGTGCGGCACACAGCATTGGAAAAGTGTTGCAATAAATCACGGCGAGGACTTTCGAACGAAATATATTCTCCGTTGCAAAGAGGGCATGAAATGGATTATATCCGACGAATTGGAATACCGAGAACCGGGTTACCATTATAAGACGCACCTGAAACCGTTAATAAGTCCAAGAAACCAAACACCACAATGCTTGAAAGCAATCGAAAATATATTACTATTAAAATTACGCAACTCACCTTATGGGTTAGAAAAGTTGGTACTGGTACAATTTTGGAACGAGACAAAACCGACTTTTGCCGACACAGAATAACGTAAACAGTCGAAAAATCCGAATCAAAACGAACCGGCGTCAAAGTCGAAACGAGGCGAATTTAAAAAAAAAAAGAAAATAATGAAAGAAAAACAATCATCGTATGTTTGTTTTAATGACAATTTTTATTTTTTCAGAAATAAATCCAAAATATAACCTTTTTATTTATTTTTTTTTTTCGATAAATTGTGTGTTTTTTTTTTTTTAATGAATAAATTAAATATTGTAAAGAATATAATCGATGAAACAACGATTTTTAGTTTTTTTGTACTGGTACAGCTTTTGAACAAGACAAAAACTGCCTAGTTTTGGGTTAGTTTAGGGTTAGGGTTAAAAAAAAAAAGTTTGTTCAAAAGCTGTATAATTTTTTTTTTCTACAAGAATTTTTTTTAGTCAATTTTTCAGATTTTCTTTTGAAGTTAGTGCAGATGTGCGAAGGGGGGGATCAGCGTTACTGTCACTGACACCAGGAAACCCTAACCCTTTCTGCGGGGTCATATACTTCGAAGACCCAGAGTTATCGTCTGCTTTTCTAGCCTTCTGATTGACTAAAAACGTCGACATCTTCCGACTGTTTACGTAAACGACCGAAAGATGCCGAACAAACAGGCGGTCTTGTCTGGTTACAAAACCTGTACAAGTACCGAAAAATGTTACTTCTGTGGAAATAATCTAGCATAGGATATTTTGAATGAATGTGAAAAAAAAATTTATAATCCATTAAATTTTTCTTCCGTCATCTTTGACGGAGGTGTACACTTGTTTTGCTTATTATGATTAAAATCTGGTTGGTTGGTTCCACCGTTTCTTCATCTCTGCACCCTTCTCTCGCAGACGTGATGTTGCTAGTCTGTCTCTTCTATAAATACTATTCTGGCACGTGTTCTTCAGAATTATCTGATTTCTTCCATTCTTCCTTTGTCCAGCTCATTTGACTCGTTAGTCGAGAGGTCGTAATCAATTCGCTGTTTTAAAACATCGTCAAAATACAGCTTCCCATTCCAGTAGCTTCTTTTCAATAACTGCAGGCTTCTGGAACTCCCTTCCTGTTGACTGTTCCCCTCCTGCCTATAGCCTTGGTCTTTTCGAGATTAACGTCTGTAGACATCTTCTGTATATGCAATAATCATCTTTCATTTTTTTTAGCTCCTTACATCAAGTGGCTTCGTGCCCTACCCCCCCCCCATCCTGGCCCAAAAAGAGAGAGTAAAAATAAAGATTCATTTTGAGGTGTGATTTAAGAGTTAATGAATGTTTTTATTTACTAATGAGTCAATCCTGCTGTGTGGAGGACGGTTACCTTCCCTGTGAGGAAGATCCAGGCATGTCTACAGTTGTCCGGAAAGTTCGTGCCAATTTATTTATTATGTTTATTGATATTTAGGTATGCGATTTCAAGGCGAAGTTAGCCGTCTCCTTTCTTACGCCTAGCATGTCAGTCGAGGGATCGTCCTTGGCATCTGGTGCTACCGGATAAGGTTGTCTGAAAATACTGGCTTTCTGACCTAAAATGCACCAAACATTGATGTTATTGTTCTTTTTTCTTTTCCCTTTGCAAAACTCAATCATGTTCTGCGAAGCCAAAAACAAAAACAATTTACCTCTAAAAAACAACTAAACCAAACACAACAAATAAATAAATATTTGAAGATACATAGAACTTGAAGCGTAAGAACCTTTACCAAAATGACTGGTTTGGCATTAAATTAACCGAAAAGGGTGATATGCCGTAAAACAAAACAATCAATCGTCCTCAACAATCAGTCCGCTAGAGACCGGGCCATCATGTCGGCAATTCTTTCGTGTTGTGCTATTTGTTCTGTTCAGCTCTAGGGGAGGGGGGATGGGGTCCACCCTCGCAGGCGTTAACGTCTCGCTTTGGGAAGCGGTTAGTTTATAGCTAACTTCCTGAGGCGCCCTTACCGGGGAATACCGACGGGGCTGCTCAGGCAATTTTAAATGATCCAGAGTGCGCTAGTTTATTCTCCCCACCTTCCGGCCTTGTGTCACATCTTCCCGCGGTAGGAGGAAAGTAAATGCCTGGAGTTTTCCGGCTCTATCTGCCGGAGTAAATTACATTGGTGATGAACGCGCTACGAAATATGCTTCGAACGCACGTTTCGTCAGAATCGGAAACTTCTATCAATGGATAAAAGAGGAGACATTTTTTTAATTTGTCTCTCGTTCCACTTTATCGATCGGATTAGCTAGCGTTCCTTCTTTTACTTTCTCTCGCTTTGCATCGTTTTGCGAAAGAATACGGATAACGCCACACGGTTAGACACGCAGGTGATCACCGAGATCAAAAAAGAAAAGAAAAAAAAAGGAGCATCTGCGAAACTTCTTGGCACATCTGAGTCGACCGAAAGAAACATTTATGGATATCGCAGCAGTTACCTGTGTAGCTGAATACGCTCGATCTGTAGGTGTTTCTTCTTTTATTTATTTTTTTTTATCTCATCTCTCTTTTGAAACAACTTTTGGAGAAAGTGTAGTATATTTATTTACCACCTCGGCAGGGGGGTTAGACACAAGGTCAGATAGATTTTGAAAAACCAGCACACTAGGTAAAGTGCATTCTGGCCTACAAAAAATGCCCGGGCAGCCCCGTCAGTATTTACCGGTAGAGGGCGCCTCAGGCTATAATCAATAAACTAACACCTTCTCAGAGAGAAGGTAAACCTTCTATGACTGAATAGAACCATCCTGCAGCCCGACAGCAACAAATCCACTGTCGGACTGATTGTCAAGGACGTATCCCCGACTGGTACGAACACCTAGTAAAGCTGTGGCACTACTTAACAGCACAAAAAAGGGAAAAGTAACTATACAAAAAATAACTTTTACCAAACGCAAGAACATTTAATTTTTTTTTTTAGTTCTGAAACTTTTTGTAAGCGTTCTTTTTTTGTTTTAGAATTTCTTTTCGTAGCCTCGAGGGCTTGTAAAAAATGGATCCTCTACGTTAGGCCGTAACGTAGCTTAGATGCATTGCTACTTATTTTGAAATAAAGACTTTTAAAGAGTTTAAGTAATTTCAAAGTAATACAGATTGGACGGAAATTACATTTTAATGCGTTCGGTTATTACTTATTTATTTATTGTTAGTTATTTATTAGTTAATTATTAATTGTATTTTGTTTAATTTTCGATTTTTCAGTCGTT
This sequence comes from Sepiola atlantica, assembly GCA_963556195.1. Taxonomy (NCBI): domain Eukaryota; kingdom Metazoa; phylum Mollusca; class Cephalopoda; order Sepiida; family Sepiolidae; genus Sepiola; species Sepiola atlantica. The sequence continues at coordinate 91,840,965 of OY744525.1, read as the reverse complement.
AAACATACGACATTGAAAATAAAAATCAAATAAATGTCGGCGGCCATGTTGGATTCATGTCGAATCAAAAGACATAGGGCGAGAGTAACACATAGCTACCTAAGATGACTGGTTTAATTATAAATTATGGCAAATTAAAATAAAACAGATTGTTTTTTATTTAACATACCTTAATCACAGAACTAAGAAATATTTCAGCATGTATTTTGTGTTCTTAAAGTCTATAGGAAAAAACGTTGCAAACGTTGATAAACTCACATTTGTTACACAAATAGATTTATTGTTTTATATACTTATATTATAGAATAACTAGCAAGTCCCTGTGGAAATTCTACGGTGCTTTCTACATCAATCTGTATAATTTACAGTTTATAATATTCCTTTTGAAATAATGTACGTCAGGTCAATACTAGTAAGAAAAAAAATGACTCTTCTCCGTAAACGTAATTGCCATTATCATTTAAATATTCTTTAAATAAATAAAATGAATGTCTCTTTACTCATTTAAAATTGTAGCAATTTAATTCTTTTTAAAACAATGAATATTCTGTACTTTTATCGTAAAAAATAATTGCCAGCTAAATATTCTTCAAATCAATAAAAACGAATGTCATTTCTTGAAATGTATTTGTTTAAAATTGTAGTTGATGAGACGACATAATTTGATTTTGGAACAATTCATTTTAAAATGGGTAAAATCGGAATTGTGTACCTTAGCGACATCAGATTAATCGCCAATCATTTTATTTAAATGTGTGTGTAAGGTAATAACGTACATACTAATAATAAATTTGACTTAACTGAAAACTTAGTTTCAGGGTGTATCCATTCTTCAGAATATATTTTCGTCTTTGCTGATAAGTGATCTTATTTTTTAAATGGATGTGAAAAGATATATATATATATATATATATATATATACATATGAATAAATTCGAAGTTTTTTTTTATTCATTTATCACACTTATATTACAATAAAAACAGCTCTCTGTTATTTAAATCAATAATAAAATCTAGTCTTTTGAAATACTGTACATATATTAGAGAGCAAAGAGCTAAAACCCGGCTTTTGTATGCCTAATTTACATAACTATTTTTAAATAGTTTATAATAAATTAATGTCTGGTGTTATTCATTTGTAATTTTATTGTCCTATTTCCCTATAAATATATATATATATATATATATGTTTTAGTATTTGCTTCAACATTGCTGAATATAAGTAGAGTTTAGTCGTGATATAAGAATCAAGCTACGCAGAAACGTTCGTGTTTCAATCTTAGGAGTTCGTCAGGCTAACCGGTGATCTAATTTTGGCCTACAACCTCCTCAATGGCCATTATGATCTCCCTCAGGGCCTATTATTCACTCCTGCATCAGAAAGAGGCCGACGCGGGCATTTTTTCACCGCCGATTTTGATTGAACCGGAGGATGGTCGCATTCTCAATTAGGATCCTTGGCCCTTGAAATGGACTTCCAGGAGATGTAGTAAATGCGCCAACGACGCAGCAATCTAAGGCGAAATTGGACAGTTGCTGAGCCACTGTATCCTCTTCTGTGTAAATTTCTACCACCCTTACCTTATTTTGTTTTGCATAATTGAATTTTAAAAAATAAAAATAAAAAATAAATATAATACGTCTGCACATCTATATAAGAGGCCTCGTCCGTCCGTCCGTCCGCCGGTTACGCTTAAGATTGATAAAAAGCATTTTCGTCGTTAAACGCATTTTCTCTGTAGAGTGGGCCACATTTGTCTGGGATGACATTTCCATCGCCACACACGCACGCACACAGAAAGTTGACGCATATTTAGAATAGACCCATTCTTATTACAAAAATATCTCTTTCTATAATATACAAGCAAGAAGACCCGACGTTGCTCGAGATTGAATGAGAAACACTACTATGTCCTTTTTTCATTATGCTCATGACACGATACAATGTACGGCATAATGACGAACCGGTTATCGTTAGATCACCGAAGTTAAGCGACGTTGAGTCTGGCCAGTACTTGATGGTGTAATTTGGGAATAACAGACGCTGTCTGTGTGTGGAAAGCAATGGCAACCTACCAGACCAAATCTTTCTGCCAGACATCTACATAACTCGAAACACGATCAACAAGTTTAAGAGTTTCTATGCAGGCAGCAACAACCTGAACAGGTCACGCTGTCTTTTTTTTTTTTTTCATAACACCATATTACGTTCTTTTTTCTTTGTACTGCCCCCCCCCCCCCCCCTCCCGCTTCGTCCTCTAATATAGTCTGATGAAACATAAACTTTGGAAAACTCTCTGAATTAGTGTCTGGTTTAAATTTCATTAAAATCATATATACGTATTAAATGTTTTAAGGGGGTTCTGCACACATAGTTCCTTTAGAGGTCACGTAGAGATTCAAAACCACTTCCATTATCTTCCCCGGAGAATTTTAATACATACGATTTAAATTTCATAAAAATAGAATATATTTGAAGCTCTCCCCTCATAGCCCCGTTATGGGCGCACTAAAAGATTTGGAAGCACTTCCATTGTCTTCCCCGGAAAATTGTACATATGAATACACTAGATGAATAGTTTTTATGTATATTCTCTTACATTTCTTTCTATTGGGAACACACACATAGTCAGACATTGAGATTTATGTATATAGAGAGATTACTGGCAATATGACAGCAACAAGATTGCCCTCGTAAACAGATGGCAGCACGCACACATTATCTGTTGAGGTCAAGCTCTCTTCACCACCCGCCACCCTTAAAATATGTCTAAATTTATGTAAACGTCCCCAGCATCCGATATGATTTCTCATCTTCGGTCTGTAACATTCAATTTATCATATCTTATGCTAAACGTTAACTACAACTGCAACCTGACCATTTATGTAATTGCCTCTGTTTTCTCTTTACTACGGCATATGTTTGGTGCGTGATCGTGGCTAGGTTAATAATGAAACCCCGGATCATCATCATCATCATGATTATCATCATCAGTATCATCAGTATCATCATAATCAGCATTATCATCATGATCAATATTATCATGATCATTAGCATCATCATTATTATCATCATTATCATCATCAGTATTATTATCATTGTCATCATCATTATTGTCATCATCAGTATTATTATCATTGTCATCATTATCATTGTCATCATCATCATTATTATGATTACTATTGTCATCATTATCATTATTATTATTATCATTATTAATAATAATAATAATTTGTCAGTGTTAAATCAATGGGAGTCATGTAATTTTATATGAAAGACGATATCTAGCAATTTAAAAGTAAAGCGAAGTCTTTTTAGTGAATTATATAAAAATAGTTTCTTTAAAACAAAAAATATTTTATTTAAAATATTTCTTTTAATAAATTTCTCTCAAATTCTTCTTTTCGCAACATATCAAAATCACTTTTTATAAACAATGAAAACATTTTAAAGCTTTCAAGAAAGTGTGTTTTAATTCTTATCTATTTTTAACATCATAATTTCGTAAACACCTCGTTTTAAATATTTTAATTGTTTTCAATAGAATATTTTTATATTTTACTTTTTTTAATACAATATCTGTATTTTTTAAACAGATTTTTTTATATAACTCACTAAAAGACTTTAATTCTTTTCGTTTCGTCTTACTTTTCTCCATTCCAACTTTTGAATTACTGCATACCGCCTTTCATATGAAATTACATGGGTCAGGAAACAAGGTGTTTACCGATATGTAACTTCTAATAAAATCTAAGTAAATCCAATTCTTTTATAAATCAACTGTATCAATGTAACTACCCAATAATAATTTATATATTTGTATATATAAGATTTACTCTTAAACTAATGAACCGATTATTATGAATTTCGGAACGCAGATGCTAGGAATAAGGAGTCGTAATGTGTGATATATTTAGTTTGATATAATGAGGGTAAATTGGGTGGAAGCCCTTCGTGAAAATTCAGATACCTCCGATTTTTGAAATTTTAACAATATGTATTAGACAGCAATTAATAAATATTCCCAAAATTTCAGCTTCTTGGGAGTGTTTTAAATGGTTTTTAGGGAAAATAATATGGGCAAAATCACCCATTTGAAAATGTAAATATTTCAGATTTGCATTGAATTTGATCCATAGTTATTAGACACCAATTAAGCAAGATTTCCTGAATTTCAATTTCTCTTTAAGACCCCTTAAACTTAAGGCTTAAATATTAGACATTTACTAGAATCAAAATCATATGTATTTTGATCAAAATTAGAATAAGGAATTTAGATATAAGGTTTAGTCTTATATATTGATTTTAATCTTCGTAAAGGGACTTTAAAGTGTTACAAATCAGTTCTGTTTGGGAAATTAATTTGACCCGTCCTGGGACAGGTGTTCTAGTTTTATATAAAAATAATCTGAAATTCTAATGAATCCATTTCAACGTGATTAACCCATGAAGAAATTAGAAAATGTTTATCATTAATTGAAAACCTCGAACTATTCCAACTAGATCTAACTATTGGCTGTTTCGATGTATCACTGTATCGATCATAGGTAGGCGAAAAAAACGGAATTCTTAAACAACGTAGGCCTTCGTAGAGTTTAGATCAAATTGAGCCGGTGACAGATTGAAGTACAGAAGTAATACGTTTCCTGTAAAATCATTTATGCTTGTCAAGCAGCGGTTTAAGTGCATGAGACGGTAACCCGTTCGAATTTATCTTGTACAGCCTGGCATTCTGCTCGGCTAACCACAAGAGAAGTCACGAGTCGTTATCCGACGCTACTTACACCGAAGATTGTTGGTGTGAAGATCACTTCAATGGACAAAGGCATGATTTCAATACTCTATCATTGCTGCCTTTTCAATATGTGATCTATTGAATGATTTCTAATCCGATATGTGATCTACCGAGTTGTTTGCCTTTCAATATGTGATCAACCCATTAACTACTTAAAATTGCTGAAACATATTTCATTTGCTTGAACATAACAGAATAACTACATATTTAAAAATATTTCTGTAAAAATACTGGTGAGGTTGTTCATTCATTAAGTTCGTATGAATCAGATGATTCTATTGTTAGCATTGGTTCCCCTTAAATCTTTCGGGTTAGAATTCTTTCAAGAAAGACATCGGGTACTTACAAGAGGGATTACATGAAAGTTGCCAACATCCTGAATGAAAGTGTTTCTGTGGAACGAATTGGATTCGATCTTGGCACACCCAGGTGGTCAGTCTGTGTCGTTAACCACTTAGCTTCCGTCACCTCCCGTGGAGTGTGTTGGGGTTAGAGTTTTTTAATCTTCATCTGAAAAGCATGGGTACATTGTATTTAATCACCTAAATTACTTACAGTGAAATGAGTTAAGCTTCACTCCTAAACTACTTAAACCATGTTTCGGGTAGTTAATGGGTAGATCAAATATTGAAATGTAAGTAACTCTGTTAATCCCATATTGGATTAGAAACCATTCGGTAGATCACATATTGGAAGAGCACCTTAGGTATTATGAATACGGATACAATCGTATCGGATTTCGTATGGAGCCTTTTCAGAATCTCTACCGTGCTGGGTTTTAATTCTATCGGTAGAACTGACCTACTACTTTTACTTGGGTGTTCGTAGCTTTCAGGTGGTCATACCTAGGGTATAAAGACATGACAGAAGTAAAGAGACACCCCATACAAAAATAATTAACGTTTAAATTTAAAACATTGATCATTATTTTCTTTAGTGTTCATTTCGCGACGCGGGGTCCGCGCTGAATTTCGCTCTTTGTCTTCGTGGTTTTTCTGTCATGTTTATTCCCTATTTCAGTGTTCCCGATGCTCTCACTTCCTTTCCGCATTGTCACAGCCTTCTCATATATAAACAATGGTGCGTGTGTGTTTTATTTAATCGCAGCATTACCTGTAAGCATTGGATGTACTAGAAGTACTGGTAGGTTGAGAGAGGATGCGCAATTTGTGTGCAAGAAGTGTAAGAGAAAGTATATCTGGATGGCGAATCTTTTGAGGTTGTTGAGAAGTTGTTACCTTGGTGATTTTTTTTAATCGACTAACGCATATGCCAGCATGTAAAACGGACGTTAAACCGAGTTTGATGATGCAATATCGAAATTTTGATTATTCGGACTATTGTTCTCATCATTGATGTTATTCTCATAACGTTTCGACCTATGTATCCTTATTCAGGTGCATCATTCTTGTCGAACTCGGGAATCTGTACGGAATTTCGAACGGAAACCTTTATTTAATCGCCGGGAGTAGCTTGCTCTCGTTCCGTCAGCCATGACTGGGAGAAGTCTTCAATAATTCGTAATTGTATTTTTACCAACTTAGTATCGCCCGCACTGAGGATTGAACCTTCAACCTCCAGAAGACTGTCACTTAGAACTGATTATTACTTAGTACTCTATTCATTACACCAGGGGTCTTTTCTGGTATGACTTTTAGGAGCCTTAAACATATTCTTGTTTTAGATGTGTAGTCTTACTACTTATGCTTATCACTATATATTACTACTTATTACTATATATTATTACACGGAGATTTCAAATGCAAAACGCGATAAATCCAATTTGTTTAAATTGAAACCTTAAACACTCAAAGGCCGAACATATCAAATTTATACTTCGCATATAAGCTTATTTTAATTGAAAACAAAAGGAAATTGTGCCGGTATTATATTAAGTAAAACATGATTATGGGGCGTAGTCGAGTGTTTAAAGGCTACACTTTTTGTAGCGATAGCTTCGTAATTTTGAAAATGGCGTTTATCGCGTTTTGCATTCGAACTCTTTAATGCATATAAAAATAATACTTCTGTTATTAGTTGCGATGAAATCCAACCCAGAAATGTTTGTTTCAATTTTTATGGGTTATGTGGTTGGTTAGGACGAAAGTTTGGATGAAGAACGTAACTTGTCTCTCGCCGCATCTTACTAAAATAGAATATTAAACAAAACAATTGTCACCATCTTCCATAAATAAGACCACTTCTCCACTACTAAATAGGTATTAACTTTTATTCAAGAGGACACTGGAACACAACAAGAATTGTTTGGTAGGCTGGCCTTTTCAATAAATGAATATTGTATCCAGGCGTGTGTGCCCGAAGCTAAGCCACAATTCGATCTTATACATGATGCTGCGCGTACAATTAAACAAAATAGGTCCCTCGTGCAACTGATACTTTTTTTTATGTCATTGTAGATGCTGAAGTAATAAGATGGGAATTGTTTATTACTAGTCTCACTCAGAAACTGGCGGATACTTACGGACCTGATCACGTCATGAAAACAATGGTCTTTGCTTTTCAGCTGATGCACCGCTTTCCACACATGGGTTGTATGTTAGATTATATATGTTTTTTTTACGGATTATACGAGAAGGATTGGGAAGAATAAAAAAGAAAAGAAAACCATTTCCTTAAGCACACCTCACAGTCGGAGGCGTCATATACATCGCGAATTATCTTTGGCTCCTTCTTGTTTCCTTTAATGTCGGAGGGGTGACCCCTCGTGGGGCCAAATCTCATATTGATATCGCTTTAGACCTCGCCCCAAATGACACTAAAAAAGAAATTGTCGAAGTGAGGAAATCTAATATTTCAATTAATAGTTTTTACTCCTTCCGACGAGAACCCCATTTGAAATGGAGAAGGGGCGGCTATTTTCTAAACGTTCACTTAATTGTGCCACAAGATTAGAAGAATTAAATCATGAGGATCGAACTGACTCGACATTCTATGCCACCCCGGATGGACACATTGCACCACATGAAGGTATCACTCCCTCTTACACACAGTAAATGTTGTAGTTTTCACTGCATGCCTACTTACCTACCCGAGGAGCATCCCATTATAATCTTTCCAGAAGTGTATAGAAACGAAGTACGGATTATGTTGAAGGAGAAGTTGCTAGGGATTGAAATAAGTTGTTTGCGACTCCAGTTCAGCCAGGGTTTTTTACCCCACCTAATAAACCGGTATCGTCCGGGCCTTTGGGTCTGGATTTACGCCGGTTTATTGGTGGTTGTCCGTCCTGTGTAGTTCTAGGAGGTGCACCTTCCCAGGCTGTCTGAGGCGCCCCTACCGGGGAATGCCGACGGGGCTGCCCAGGAAATTTTTAAATGGCCAGAGTGCTCACCTCTCGAGAGCTGACTTATCTAATCCCACTTTCCCGACCTTGTGTCACATCTTACCTTGTGGGAGGTAGATAAATAAATTCAGTTAAGTGAATTCTCGCACATAACACATTTCTCAGTACGTTTCAAGCCTGACATATAGATAGCACTATTATTTTTCTTATAATCCATATGATTTTTATAAAGTACTAACCTTCAAATGGCAAAATTTGATCACAATCGGATTATTAGTTTACAAATTGCAGTTTAAGTCAAGCTACTGTTACACATCTTCAATACAGTGGAAAATATCTGAATGCCGAGTGTGGATAAAGCATTCCTTCTTGCTTGGAAAACATACTGTTCAAGCAAGTAATGGCTTGATAAGGTTTTTTATTCAGACTCTGCCTCGTCGGAAACAGCGGTTAAGAGGTGATATGCTGGCTTCAAATGCGGTCAAACAGACACAAATGATGCTGAACGCGCAGGTCGTACAAATTTGACCGTTGTTTCGGAAAAAAAGTCCACAAACTCGTTTTGGCCAATCATAAATTGAAGTTGCGTGAGACAGCAGAGAGGTTAAAGATATTAGATAATGGTGGTGGTTGCAGATACAGACAACGCCCTTAGAGATGGTGGCAGTAGCAAAGGAAGTGAAGTAATGTCACTTCCGTCGGCGTTGATTTCGGCCTCTTCCGCTGCGACAACCAAGGGAGAAGCACGTGCGGGCCGGTTTCCTGCTTAGCGGCCGAGGCCGGCCCACATGGCAGTTAATATATTCGCCTAGTAAATAACTCTCTCTCTATCCCCCCCCCCGTGCAAAAGAACCCAATCTGTTTTACCTTTAATAAAACTTCTTAAAGCTAGACCAGCGTCCAGTATTATCGTTCAAAACCCAAGACACAAAGAACAACAAGATAAAATCCGGGTACCCACTCGCTAAGGTAAGCAAAAAGCTAACATCACAGATTCGAGTATACAACAGATATTAGAAAGCAGTGTATTCACCATTTTGTATAAACATTTGTCAATAAGAAAGCTGTGTTCAAAGTGGGTCTCGCGTTTGCTCAACAAAGTACAGAAGAATTATCAAAGCCCCCTTCCTATGTTAAGAAAATTTTCTAATCTCATTGAAAGTTATGTATGTTCGAAAGAAGGAAATAGGGGGCGCTTACGTTTTAAATAGCAATAGCATTTTTCAACAAAATAATATTTTATTTACATTTTTAAAAAGTTGAATTAAGATTTCATTTTGTTCTTAGAATAAATGTTTTTCAATGCTCGAAACATGTGACATTGCTTTAGTCGTGCGTATTTGTGTATATGTGACTAAATGAGAGAGAAAGCTGACGTTTGACGTAGAAATAGAAGCAGTTTTTGTCATCTCTTTCTTATCGATTAGTTTTAGGAATGTCAGATCTCCGCTTTTTATCGGAATTCCGCTTTTATTTTTGTAATTAAGAAAAAGCGGAAATACGCATTTTTTTACTTCGGAAAACGTGGGATATCAACTCAAATATGCTTTTTTTTACTTCTGCAGTTTACGGACCGTGTTGAAATAAAAACGTTATTATTTAGAAACCCATTCTTAACATAGGAAGGGGGTTTTGATAATTCTTATGTACGTTAACCTAACAACTTAATAAACAAAATATACCATAAAATTTAATTTAACTCGAAAATCCTATCTAAAAAATAACACGGTCTGTAAACTGCAGAAGTACCTTTTTTTTTTTTTTAATTAAAAAAGTCAGAAATCAGACTCGACAAGATTTTAATTCTTCTTTCTCGCTTTATCTTATCTCACTTTTTTCTGTTTCTTTTTCTGTCTTCCTCTCTTCGTCTTATCTCTGGAACTGTTAATTTTGCCATACTTCAGACGATTCACGATGAGGAAGAGAAGGAAGTTAGAAGACTTTTGTTTCATCAAAGAATTACTTCCTCCCCCACCCCCCGCAAATATACGTACGTGGGGGAGCTTTATCTTGCAAAACATTAATGTTAATGTAAATTAGCGCACCGGAACTAAATGGCAAAGCAATAGCGATCGGGCGGATCCAACTAGTATTTAATAAAATGCTCTTGTGTTCGCTTACCTTGTGACAAAGTAACGTGAATGCCAATACGCCATCAGTCTGTGTGCGACAGTACCGTCCTGTGTGAACAGCGAAGGAGGGGATACGATCCGTTGATATCGACACTGGTGACTTCAATTCCTATTCACCTTGCTATTAAAAGACATGTATATTTTTTCAGCCTCGTGAAAAACATCTGCTCTACTTGCTTATAATGAGGCGTCTGAAACGCGTCACATTGTGAGGAGCGTCGCAAAGTCTAAATCCAGAAGCAATTTCCATAAATGCATATGAATATTTTTCGTGAACAACATAACCTTAGACTGCAGCAATTAAGGTAAACTTTAATAATGGAAGCAGACGATCAGACTTAACATGTATCTACATGGGCATCTGTCTTAGATCACCCTATAAGTTTTGTTCGAGTTTAAATTCTCCCAAATTTAATAGTGAGTGGGAATTATTAGCAGGGGGAGTAGAAAGTGGACCTTGGGTTTACTGTCGGCATTCTTGTAACTCCCGCTTCCCTTATTTGGTCCTTTAGCCCTCACATTCAATGAGCGATGTTTACGACAAAAAGGAGAATTGCTGTTTTCTGGGTAAGAATCTATCCATCAAACACTTATCGTTGGCTAGTTTTTAGACCTTGCAGTAGTATGTTTTTAGCTCTCTACATCAAGTGGCTTCATCCTTGTCCGGAGCTATTTCCATAAAGATAAATGCTGAAAGTGGTACAGTAACCCGACAGAACACAAATAGCAAAAGAAATCGATTTCTTGCATAGAAAAGTTTAAAAAGAAAAAAAATTGCATTCTCTCTCTCTCTCCCTCTCTCATATTAATATATATATATAATTTCAGAGGAAACATTTTTTTTAATCAATGAAACGAGCGGGTGGAAAAGAAAATTGCTAACATTTTCCTTACTACCTTATCGTCTGACCCTCTAAGAGGAAACGTCAGAATGATGAATTAAAAACTAAGAAAATCAATTTTTTCCTCTCATATCTCATTCGATTTTCTTAGTTTTTAATTTATCATTCTGACGTTTCCTCTTAGAGGGTAAGACGATAAGGCCTTAAAGAAAATTTTAACAATTTTCTTTTTTTTCCATCCGCTCGTTTCATTAATTAAAAAAATGTTTCCTCTGAAATGTATCCTACGATTTTGTTGTACGCGAAATTTACTTATATATATATATATATATATATATATATATATATATATAATCAATATCAATTATGTGTGTATATGTATATATCGATTATAAGTGTGTATTTATATTTATATACTGTCTTTAACTACAAGTTAAAATGGTGTTACTGCCCATTGTGATTTTCTCTTCTGTTTATAAAGGATTATTCCAATCGTTTTATTCTGTTCTTTCCGACGACGTACAGAAAACCGTACAGAATCAAACAACATCCAGTGAGAAAGTTTCACTTGATGAGTTAATTGCTAATCAAAAAAACTAAAATGGGTTCTTCTTTTCAAACTTAACTCAACCCTAAAACTAATATATATTTTATGGGATTAGAATAGATAGGAAAACCCGTAGGGAAACAAACGTTGATTAACTCCGCTTTAACATAACATGTCTTTTTGTATCTGCGTGCGTGTGTACCCAGAATTAAATCCCCCCCCGACCATCAAACGACACAATTTGTTGGGTTTTTTTTTTCTAGCATGCGATAACTCCAACTTTATTTTATCCAATTCCAATTCCTGAGACCACCACCGTCGCCGTCGTCGTAAAAAATAAACACCAGAGTCTAACGTTGCAAAAGACACAAACCCTTTGCAACAAACGCGCCGCGCACAACGAAAGAACAATAACATCTGCTAATAGAAAAAAAAAACAAGTTTGAAAATTCCTCTGCAAACAAACACGCACGCACAGAATTGTATAGAATGTTTAACCGATCACAATATATAATGAAGAACATATAAGACGAATGTGGTGTCTCTACGTATATTTGTCTCTTCATAGACCAAGGCTGTTGAGGAAGTCCCGCGTGGTGATGTCGATCATTGTACTAGTCTTCACGGCGATCCGTTGGAATGCAAGTCTGTCCAGAAGACTGGCGTATTTTGATCGCTTGCGTTACGGTTACGACAAAAAAAATAAACAGGCTGTTTTACAGTTCAACTATATTAACGTCATCCAATCAAAACACTTGTTGCCATGGTGACTGACCAGACAGAAAACTGTTTACGGGTTGACGCATTATTTACAACATTTATTTACATCATCCTCTAACACCACTATTGCTACTATTACTACTACCAGTCTATTTCTCTCCTCCCTTCACTTCTCGTCTCACTCGCCTTTTCTCCCATCATCTAATACATTCAATGTAGAAACAAGATAATGAAAATGTTAGTCTAAATGAATAAATGCGATTTTTGTTCATTTGTCACTCCTATATTACCATCAAAACGGGTTACTGTTAAAGTTGTATCAAAATTACCAAAATGTTAATTATCTTTTCATATAAATACATGTTAATGTGTATTTATATAAATAAATGCGAAAGCTTTTTGTATTATATGTACAAGAAACGTATGTGTATTATTGATTATGATTTTGATTTCAAGTAGCGAACTTTGCGAAGCGATAGCGAACTTTGCGAAGCGATAGCGAGCTGGCCAAACCAGCTAGTATTATGTAAATGGATCATTTAATAAAAGTTTAGAAGCGAAAATTACTTCAATATAATTATTTTTTAAATTCTGTTTCGGGACAATAATAGTATCTTTATTAATAATGTTTGTATAAATAAAAGAATTTATACTAGAATACAGCTCTACTTGTTATTGAGCACTATTGTATAAACATCGGAGTTTCATTGGCTTAACATCTAGGACACATCAATACAATTTCTACGTATCTCTATCCATATAACGTTAGTTATGTGTGTGTGTGTTTAAATGTTTGTATGTACATGATTCACTTCTAAATTAATTCACCAATAATTATGAATTATAGAACAGGCGTAAATGTCGTAATGTTGGCTATGTTTAGTTTAATTTCGCTTTATGCAAATAAGAACCCACTGTGGGAATCTAAGGAACCCCCACCGTATTACTGTTTTCCAGAAAACCAACATTTTTTTCTTCCAAACTTGAGCCTGAAATAACATGGATAATTTCGGTAAGATATCTTAATCTCTACTCAAGTTAACGCGTCAGTCTTTTATAACGTCAGGAATCGTTTCTAACTATTTCAATACTTTGCGAATGGTCTTAATGGGATGTTTTTCTACGCGATCCGAAGCGTCTCCAAGACTCGTTTGTAACAAGAATCGAGAATCTAAGAGCAACGGGTCACTGTTGGGTGTTTAGTAATCCTTTTAGCATTTGTTTATTTGGGTAGCTCAACTTTCATATTTGACACTTGAAATCATTCACGAGATTCTAGAAATCGTATCGCACCTGGCCCTGATGAATCTGACAAAAAAAGGTTTCCCTAGCCTGAGACAAAAGGAGATGGGCTTTTACTGTGAGCGAACAGGAAGTGGCAACACATATTTTAATGGAAAAAAAACTGCTTAGCAAGGAGAAGGTTTTAGGTAAACATTGCCCAGATACATTGTCCCCTTTTTTTTAGTACTTTTATTGCCACTGGAGCGTAAAGGGGCAGCCTGTGTGGGGAGCTGGGCAGAAAGATGTTTGTTTACATTACATTTAAATTTCTGCATGTCGGTAAAGTCAAGGAAAATTAAATGGGTGTGATTTTGCTGCTAGTCCAGTTGGTCTGGGGTATTTACGTTGAAGGGGGTACAATTGTGTAATTCGTCGGAGCACATTTCGTGGGAGAACAAGTACAGGGATGCAATATTGCTGCGATAGGACAGGGTCTAGAGCTTGGTATAAAGTACGGGACCTATTAGGTTAAATACTTTTTTTTGCACCCTGTCCACTGTTGCCACTTAAAATAATTCGAGAGATTGTAAATATGGCATTGCACCTGGATCCAGCCTGAGACTGGAGATGGACTTTCACTGCGAGAGAGCAGGAAGTGTCAACATATATTTTAATTAAAGCAACTGCTAAGAAGGGAGAGGTCTCGGTTCCTCGGCTTCATCGGTACTTGTTGTTTGTACCTCTTGACCCCGGCCTGATTCCTTTATAGTCCAACTAGTTGTGTCTGCCCGGCGTTGCTCGCTATTTGCTTTTATTTGTTTTATTTTATTTTGGGAAACTATGCAGGGTTTTTTTCCAAAATGTTATTTTATTTTTTCCAAAGAAAGAGTAGTAAAGTCTGTAATTAATAAATACAGAATTACGTCCTTTTCTTTTTCAAAATATTATTTTGTTTCTATTTCAAACCTCATGCAGTTAGCAATAAACTAACCCCTTTCTCAGAAAGAAAGTAAAGCCTGGGGGGATGGATCTCCTTGTACTAAACAGAAGCATACCTCAACCCGATAGCAAAAAAACAAAACAACAAAAAAAAACACTGTCGGACTCAAACTAAATAACGAACGCTGCCTAAAACTACACTTCCATTCTTCTGGCTGTGCATCCCATATACTTTTGCACATTCCAGATACGCGAAATAAAGGAATATTGAATTGGATATTAGAACGTTATTTGCAGCCAACACGGAAATATTCGGAATATTCATTAATTTTTACTTAATTTTCCTCTCACATTATTCTAATCATATTATGGCGATGTTCAAATTTGCAGACTAGAAGGCGATGACAATGCAGAAAGTGTTCCCCATTATAATTCACATAAAAAATCAAACGTTTTTAATTGAATTTTTACGGTATATCTTTTTTATCAAATTGTTAGGTGAAAGTACAGAATACTTAACAAACCCCTTCCCCGTTAAGAATGGCTTTATAAATAATAAAGTTATTATTTCAGCATGGTTCGTAAACTGCAGAAGCACTTTTTTTTTTTACAAATATTCAAATGAATAGGAAATGTAGTTTTTTTTGTTTTTACAAAAACGGTTTATAATGAATTATATTAAAAATAGTTCACAAGTTTCACCATGACTTCACGTTATCTGACAGGAAGATAATCAGAAGGGACATTTTCTGCATTGTCACCGTCTTTCCGTCTGCGAAGCAACAACCGGAACTGAATTTCAGCAACAAAACTTGAACATTTCCCATATTATTCGCGTGACACCAAGACATTAACTATTCATTCGAGTTTATACTTTTCATTAATTATAAATCTGTTCCGTGTTTCCTGTACAACAATTGCTAATTTCTATTGTATGCTTATTAAATATTTTGCATAGCAATTTTGTATTGAAAGAGTTTTTTTTTTCTTTCTATGGGGCTTACAAATATGTTTACCTATATTTGTTTATACATGTGTATTATGTGGTAGATTAAACCATATCATTTTTCTCGTATACGCATGTGTGTATTGTACATACACTAGATTTGAATAATTTCTCAACCAGTTGCGAATGTTTACCCACTTATTTACGTGTATCGGATAACCGTGTATGTATGTGAATTGAGTATTCTATAGACGTACGCTTGAATGCAGAATAAATTGAATCAAATAAGTAAATACTTTAACTTCTCCACCTAGATATGAATCCATGCATGCGTTGTAATAAAATGCTAGCAAAACCGTTAAAATTCCTTGCTTAGTGCCAAATATAACACTTGTACGTTTGAGTTATTGTAACGAAACTCTTTTTCAAACGATTAGACGCGAAATCTTTAATACTTTCATATTAACATGGACTTGGATCCTACTGTAGTGCCAGGCGAAGCAAAACACCCGTTTTTGCTGGGCGAGTTTTCATTTCGGTGTTTCAATTTTTTTCATTCATCGCTTTTTTGATTAAAATCTAATTAACTGTATTAATAATTATAATAATATTACTATCGAGGAAAATATTATGAATACATAATAAAATTTGGCAATACCAATTATAAATGTATATTACATAATATTAATAGAAATGAAAAAAGAAAATAAATATGCAAATGTGCAGAAGTGGGTTTTATTTAACGAAGTTTAGAGCTTACTATATATACTGTATCATTATATTTAAGTAACACTTAAAAATGTTGATGTTAATATACCTAGGAAAGATTCACATTTATTCATATTTAGATTCGATTGGAATGTTAGATTAGCTAAATGCAGTATTCTCCATTATTTGGTAATGTATTTATTACGTTTAAAAATTGTGACTGACAGATGGATAGACAGACGGACAGACAAAATCCCTACTTATATAAGATGACTTCGATTCTAACTTGGAGCCACCAGATTGTTATTGGTGTTGTTAAGCGAGTCTGGTTTCTTCATAGACACCACGAAGATTGTGCCTCGGGATTGTCTGGTCTGCATGAAGTCCTCCTCGTTGGTCGACTATATTTGTTAACCCGCAAGTTTGCAGGCGGTTGCTTCCTACACCGAAAATAGTCGAAGGTTTGACGCAGAAACAATGTTGCCACTTTCACTCAATTGATTTGCTGTTCTGCGCCTGGCACGACTTTGCTTTCCACATGCAGATGTAGAGAAGAACAGAAGTCAAGGGATCCGGATGCTGACTCTTCGTGAATTTTCACAAGAGCCCTGTTAGCCGGATATCTCTGACACTAGAGCGTTGCAACTTTCCTACCACAGTGAGGAAGGGTTGGACTTGGGGGGGGGGGGTAGTTAGCACATGTATTATCTTCTTATATAATACTCATCACATGTCTTATATATATATATATATATATATATATATATATACACACACACAAATATGTTTTTATAAATTTTATTAACGTCCTATAAACTTAAGGGCGACTAATAATGCAATTCTCTGCATATTAATCACTTAGGTAGTGAGACAATCGAAATAATAGTAAGCCAAAAATACAACGAACGCTGCAATCACCAATAAAAATACATTATATATATATATATATATATATATATATATATATATATATATATATGCATACATATATACATATACATATATATATACAAATATACATATACATATATATATACATATACATATACATATATATATACATATATATATATGCATATGCATATACATATATATATACATATATATATATGCATATGCATATACATATATATATGCATATGCATATACATATATATATGCATATGCATATACATATATATATACATATATATATATACATATATATATATACATATATATATGCATATGCATATATATATACATATATATATGCATATGCATATATATAGATATAGATATATACATATAGACATATATATAGATATAGATATATACATATAGACATATAGATATAGACATATAGATATATATAGATATATTTACATATATATATATATAGATATATATATAGAGAGATATATTTACATATATATAGATATATATATATATAGATATATATATAGATATATTTATATATATATATAGATAGATATATTTATATATAGATATAGATATATATATATATATATTTATATATATATATATATATAGATATATATATAGATATATTTATATATATATATATATATAGATATATATATAGATATATTTATATATATATATATATATATAGATATATATATAGATATATATATATATATAGATATATATATAGATATATATATATATATATATAGATATATATATAGATATATTTATATATATATATATAGATATATATATATATATATATATAGATATATATATAGATATATTTATATATATATATATAGATATATTTATATATATAGATATATTTATATATATATATATAGATATATTTATATATATTTATATATATATATATATAGATATATATATAGATATATTTATATATATATATATATATAGATATATATATAGATATATTTATATATAGATATATATATAGATATATATATATATAGATATATTTATATATATATATATAGATATATATATATATAGATATATTTATATATATATATATATAGATATAGATATATATATAGATATATTTACATATATATATCTATATATATATATATATAGATATATTTATATATATATAGATATATATATAGATATATTTACATATATATATCTATATATATATATATATAGATATATTTATATATATATAGATATATATATAGATATATTTACATATATATATATATATAGATATATTTACATATAGATATATTTATATATATACATATATATATGGCCTTTTCGCTAAGATAAAAGTGTAGTATCTGTTCAGGTGGATACTACACCCTACAGACCGATATCGTCTTGGCATTCGGAGCTTGATTCCGCCGGTCTGTGGGTGTATCCTGTGCAGTTCTAGGAGGTCCACCCTCCCAGGCATTGCCTCCCCTCTTTGTGATGGAGTAAATTTATCGCTTTCCCGACCTAGTGTCACATCTTACCGCTGTGGGAGGAAGATAAATAGTAAGTAGTTAAATGTTTTAATGTTGAAGACAGTGTACAAGACTTGTTATTTTATGTTTTAATTTCATTAGAAACATCCAAGGACAGACGGGGGCAAATAGCTGTTTGGCAAGTTAATAAGTTCAAGTAAGATAAAATGTTGGAAAGGAAAAAGAGAAAATGAGAAAAATGTAAATCACACGAAGAGTGAGGTCATCGAAAAAGTAAGACATGTCTAGGCAAAGAACCCGACCGGGAAGCAAATCGAAATAGACGTATATAAATGAGCTCTTAAAAATGAATAGTTAAAACAAGCTGAGTTTGTTTCTATCCCCACTCCCTTCAGTTTTGAATTATGACAATGTAACCCGAATAAAGGACAAGCTATCAAAGAGAGTGTTATGTTCGGATTGATTTGTGAACTCCACTAAATTACAATAATTAACGCAATTTTTGGAAAATTAATAACTTATTATAAATTTGTCGGTTACATGCCCTCTAATATAACATCAAATAAATCAGAATTTTGTTTCATTTATAATATGAGTTCTGGCATAAATTTGCTATGAAACAAGTGTAAAATGATTTTTACTTTGAACTTCTTGAAATTAGCTTAAAAGGTAATCCAATATGTATCTGTTTTTTTGGTTGTTGATTAATGAAAATAAAAATAGTGTAGGCTTTGTGGTATGTATTGTTGTGTAAATGTTTTTTTATAAGAAATTAAATGGGGAAAAAATGAAAAACGAAATCACACGTGGTACCTGACGATAAGATGGTGATGAAATTTAGGCGACCATTAGCATTTTCTTTATCAAACGAAACGGCGATGTGATTGGCTGATGAATTTTGAGCCGAACAAATGCAATCGATGAAATAGATTGGCTGTTCAAAGTCTGTTTCCACATGATAGTTACGTAAATGACTAGCTAGTCTGGATCAAATATCGATTTGGCAGTTATTTACGTTTAACAGAGAAAATGCGATTGACTTAATACGGTAGGTGTGTTTGTGTGCACATATTCCAGTTTGGAAGTTTTAGTGCAGACAAAAAACGAATTTCCTTTAAGTATATAGTAGCTTGGCTAATCAGCATTGACAGTATATTTAATACAAATGACAGAAATAAAACGATGGAGACGACATGTAGGCGATCAACTAACAAATTCCATGCGAAGAAAGCCCTCCTCATTTCTTCCGTGTCTTGTTTCGGGAATTTTCAATACCCACGACGTCAATCCACACCACTAAACGATCGAGCGACCACGACGACGCGAATATCCAACACATTGGATTCGCCTGGAAAAATTTAAAGTCTCCTTTGAAATTAAATATATGAAAAGTTTGAAGTCAAAATGCGATAAAGGCAATTTTCTCAATTAGCTGACCACTATCAAAAGTTCTGCGTTTTATTACGCTACCCCCGCACCCACCCCACCCAATCGCGATTATTACATAACGGAAGCCAGTATTTGAATCGAATTTAATTGAAATGTGTGAGTGGCACCTAGGAGTCAAAGGTGACCTCAATAAAACGGAAGTCAGCGAAATCACGTGATACCGGGGGAAAATAATTCTGTTTCTTCAAGCAGAGAAGAACTGAAAGTCGACATTCTATATTTTAGCCCCATTGAGGGCATGGGGCGCACAGCATAACCTTATGAGCGCACGGCATAGAGAACTAATATATTATATGAGTGAGAATAGTTATAATTATTACATCAAGGGTATCAGGAGAGACAATATCTCAGATACCGAAGAGAATTCTGATACGATAGTGGATGCCTGATATTAAAAATAGAGCATAAGCATAGTTAGGGTATAAATTAAAAAAGATATATGAAAACAAAATAAAATTATTATTTAAGTTTGAACGTAAATTTGTATATTTTAGATGTTTTCAGCCCTTATATCCCAACATTTCAAAGGAATAAAAGTGTACATAGTATCAGGTGAAAACAACTTGAAGGTTACTAAAATAAAACTCTGTGATTATATAGTAAAACGAGTTTCAAGTATTATTTGAAAAATCGTATTTTTCCTGTTGGGTTAGTATCAGCGTTTTCCTAATTTTTAATACTGATATATGATGTAAAATGTTTATATATGATGTAAAATGTTTATATATGATGTAAAATGTTTATTCCACTCGTAAAACAATATCATTGTTAAGATTTACTCTGAGAAAACAGTCCAAATAAATTTCAGCAGAGTTTAAAGGTCCCTAATGTCTTGGACAGGAAATTAAACATCGGCGTCAGAGTGATTGTATACACAGTCGACTAAGAAATGCGCACCCGACATTAGACATGCTTCGGCAAAAAAGAATGTTACAATATATGCATGGTTTTCTTGCTTTCAATTACAATACGATTCATTTGAAATGTTTTTCGTCTTAAATTCAAACTCTTTAGATATCTACGGACATTACATCTGACGTATATAGATTTGTTTACGTTTTCTAGGTTGCAATTTACATATGTAAGTACAGAATATTTAGTATATGGAAAAGTAGATACACATGACAATAGACTAGTAGAAATAACAGAGACGCGTCTCTGAAGCAAACCGATATGTCGGGCGAGTCAAACAGCCCTAATATTTGATGTACACTAAGAAGTAAGGTCATTGAATTAGACTGAAATATCGGTTGGCTTTAAAGACGTCTCTGTGTCATTTTTCTACTACTATATATAGTAAGGATTTCAGGTTTGGAACTCCCTCATATGTAAGTATGAACACATGTTAAATTTACGCAGGGTGAAAGTTCGGAGCAATTCAGCATTGTTAATTGTATTTACGCGTTTGTTTCAACGTGACAAATATCAGGTAGGCACGCACACACACACAGACACACACACACACCAGAAGGTCACTGAGTACAAGAGAAGACACGAAATAAAAAGACTCGTTAACAACAGAAAACGAAGACATTACTCCACTGTAATTAAATAGATTGACATTCTTAATCCGTATATATATATATATATATATATATATATATAGAGAGAGAGAGAGAGATATATATATATATATATATATATATTATATATATGTGTGTGTGTATGATTATGTTTGTGTGTATAATTATATATATATATATATATATATATATATATATATATATATAATGAGATGTGATTGAACGTTCAAAATTTATATACATTAAAAAAAATTAAACAGAGAACTGTCTCTTGGTGTTATTTTGACCGACATTTTGTCGGAGGACAATCATTGGAAAACAAGATAAACAATTGACGAAAGAAACGCGTAATATATATATATATATATATATATATATATATATATATATGGGTGACTCCACCAAGCACGGACGTCCACCCTACTGTTTTCTCCAGTAGTGGCTACTATTTTCTTCCCTTTTCCCAATATGTCAACCCTATATGTGTTTGTACTTGCATGACATTTTTCTTTATATTATCATCCTGATGAAGTCTTATAAATAAAGACGAAACGTTGATGTACACATAAAAAAAAATCCAGTTTTTGGTTTTCCTTTTTCATTTTCCCATTACGTCGGATTACCTTCATCCTTCTCTTCCCATATATATATATATATATATATATATGTATATATTCCTCCACTCTATAATAAAAATCAATGTTTATTTATTTGTATATTTTATATAAATAAATATAATATATTCGAACCTTCACACAAAATGTGAGCGAGTAAAAAACGTGCTATTTTCTAGCCACTGGGCGAAGCTATTTTAAGTTGTGAGATGGTGGAAGCAAATAGCAAGTCACACACCCACCGCCGCCTGAAATTAATTCGAAAAAAGTCAACGGTAAGTGTTGTTGCTTTGGATCATCAGAAATGATAAAAATTGATATATCAAAAGATATCAAATCTAATTACTGACGTAATTGTATGATTTTAATGACGGAGTATTATTTTTCCGTGATTTTTAGCGGGGGTGTATATTAGTGTGTGCATATATATATATATATATATATATATATATATATATATCATGGACGGCGGCAGGGGAGGCTCAAGCCCCCCCCCCTTTTTGACTTGCCCCCCCCCACTTTACGGTCATCAATAATGAAGTTATATATGCATGTGTTTAACCGCCCCCCCCTTTTTAGAAGAGCCCCCCACTTTTATAACTGTCCCGCCGGTTCTGTATATATATATATATGTATATATATGTATATATATATATATATATATATATATATATATATATATTAAAACCAAAATATCAAATTTTTACAAAAGCAAATCAGCTTCTGTAGACAGATGCCCTATTTACCTTCGCCTACCTTGGCTTGGTAACATTAGCGATAGATTCGCCAAACAAATCTCTTTGTCTGTACAACAATGTTATTTTGCTGCGAATACACGAGTTATTTTTTCCTCCCGACTGATCTTGACTTCTATTCGAAAAGATGTCCTTCCCCCACATCATAATAATTCTATTATTTATTTATTTAAATGTAGTTGCAGTATGCACTACGTTGGGATGACGTCACAAAGATTAGACATCCGGGTCAAACAACACGTGCCCACAAAAATTCGCAATGCAAATTATTCACCAACGGACGTTTTACATAATACTTATGGTTCGTCCATAGGTGAACATCTTATAAATAACTGCACCTGTGCCTCTAAATTTAGTGTCGACTTATTCTCCATTCTTAGTAAGTCGCACTCTCCCTATCATCTCAAGATCTTAGAAACAATCTACATTAAGTCCAAGGAGATCTTTTCTTTGCAAGCAAAGAGAAAATCTCCTTGGACTTAATGTTGTTTCTATTTGATTGAACTTTTTGTTTTTTCTTTTTTTTAATTTTTTGTTACCCCTTTCCCTCGCTATAATTCTCATAGCATCTTTTTTATATGTTTTATACGACACCTCGATATTTGGCTCTGTTGAGCGAGGTACGAAACCGGTCAGCTGCCCTTTCATCTTTTTAATTTCTTAATTCATCATGAGTAATAAATATTGTCTCTTCAATACCATTTTAAAGTTTTGTACGACAAAGAAAATATTTAAATATATATATATATATCACTGAGCATAGACGTAGACCCTTGGGTCACAATCGTTACTGCCCTTTGATTTCATTTAAAAAATTCATAAACTGTGACATATCTTTTAAGACATTCTTTTTGCATAACTAAAAATAAGTCTCTTTACTTGTATATTATTTTTATTATTATTCATATGTAGAATCAAAGATTTATAATGTTGCCATTTAATTTACATACATGTTTGTGGTGTGTACAGACACACATGTAAATTAGATGGCAATGCTGAAAAACGAGTCATTCTTTCTCTAAATGCTCAGATATTAAGCAATATTAGAGAGTGGTTGAATCAACACAGTGAGGCGAGAGAAATACATAGATAGCTAAGAGAGATAGAAATGGGTGACTTGTTCAGTTAATTACAAATTACGGCGAATTAGAAAGACTAAGACGGAATTTATTTTCGCACATGACCCAGTCCCAGAACTAAATTATATTTTAGCATTTATCTTGTGTTATAAATTGTGAACTAAATTATATTTTAGCATTTATCTTATGTATAAAGGGAAAAGCCTTACGGCAACGAACGTTGATTGACTCACATTTAGTATAATAAAAGATACAAAAAATGCTAACATTATCAAATATCAACTAACTAACTAAAGGAGGTAATAGTGTTAGGGTTTTAATTTGAAATAAAAATAGGGACAACTAAAATTTTCCTAAAACTTATTTTATTTACCTTTAGACACAAGGTTCGGTTTTAAGTTGAAAAGCCAGTGCACTAGGATTAACGCACTGTGACCTTCAAAATGCCTGAGCAGCCCCGTCGTCATTCTCTGGTAAGAGCGCCTCAGGCTATTAGCTATAAACTAACCTCTTCTCGAAGAGAAGGTAAAGCCTGGGAGGACGGACCTCGTGAGACTTAACAGGACCATCCCGACAGCATCAAAGTCACTGTCAGACCGATTGTCGAGGACGAATCCCCGACTGGTAAATAAATACAACTTTTTGATTATCAAGTTTTTTTTTTCTGTAACTTCAAAATTATTAAATGTTTGTTTGTTTATTATTTATTTATTTGCAATTCCATTGACACCAAATGTCTGTTATATAAATGTATCTATTCCAAAAACAACAACGCAAAATTCAACCCCCATCACTACCTAGTGATACAATGAAATATAAGCCGTCGATCCTTTGGCAGCATCTCATCATCTTCAGCCAACATCTGGAATCTCAATCATCTTGCGTTGGAAAAAGGCGAGACGCCATTCCTGCTATTTCGAGTTCTAATCTTACAATTAAAGTTTATATCTTCTGTTTCTTCTTCGAATGGGAACGTTGAGCTCGACTGACTGTTTCCGACACATCTCGCACTTGACGACGAGATCTCGTGGAAATTCCACGCTTACTTTCTTTATGAATGTAATAGTTTAAAAAAAAAAAGGATGACATCTTTATTATACAAGTTGCTTCCTCTCAGTCATGTTACTTATTGTCAACACACTTCTCCCACCGAGTGCTTCATTCGATAATCCATGCGCAAACATTTCTAACTGCTTGAATATAATAGAAACAAAGCAAAGAAAAAGGTTATCAGAAGTCGACTGTTTGTGATATATTTCAATTCTATGAGCGTCCGGCGCGAACGGAACCCCAACGATTTTATTGTCTCATCTTTGGACAGAACAGATACTACACTCTGACCCTAGCCAGAAGGCTATTAAAGTGTATTTTAGTTAGTTTCGCGTTTCACACAATAGCGCCATCAGATGAAAATTTAAAAATACTTTAGCGATCAGACGATTCCATCTTTTATAAAAAGGGGAGGGTGATTACGTACGTATATACGTACGAACATGCAATTGCCTAAGCGTATTTTTATATAGACTATCGGGACCCGTGGAAATTCCACGGTGCTTTCTGCATAATTTACTGTTAATATTAATAATATTCTTTTTGAAATAATAAACCTCTGTTAGGATCAATAATATTTAGAACAAATATTCCCTTCTTCCATTAAAAATAATTGTCATTGTCTAAATATTATTTTAATAAATAAAACTAGTGTGTTTGTTTATTTATTTATTTATAATTATAACAATTTCATTCTGTTTAAAACAATAAATATTCTTTGTTTTATTAGCGAAAAATAATTGTCACCTAAATATTCTTCAAATCAAAAGAATTACACTTTTGAAATGTATTTTAAATGATAGTGTTTTAGTCGACATAATTGGATTTTGGAACAATTCATTTTAAAATGAATAAAGTCGGACTTGTTTACCTGAGCAACATCAGATTAATCAGCTACCACAATCTTTATTAATCGGGCGATCACATTTTTAAGTGGGTGGAGAGTAATAACGTACGTATGAACATGAAATTGCCTTAGCCTATTATTATATAGATAAGCAGGTCTATTCGACGTTACCCGTCGGATTCTATTCTAAAATAATTGTTAAACTTATTGTTTATATGAGAAAGTTTAACGGGAATGGGTTAATTTGGGATACACTCTTTGAAATTTTATTTCTTCACTATTTGTCTTGAAATAAATATTTCACATGTATTATATTATTATAGCAATAGCAATGGATACAAACTCAGAATGAAAACATTGTTTTTGTCTAACGTAATTTTTAGACTGCTGGCGATCTTCGTTCATATCAAGTCTTTATTTGTTTCAGGGAAAACTCAGATGCTCAATAATAAAACACAAAGAAGTGTATATATATATATATATATATATATATATATTAGTCTAAAGAAGCTTTGAGTTATTTTAAACAAAAAGACAAAAAAAGGAAAATGCAGTTTAAATTCCCAGAGAAACTAACTAAATCCAAAATAGTGCAGACTTAACATTCGTTGGAAAATTCATGAATAAATAAAATATATAATAGTAAGTAAATAAAATAAAAAGGGGGATTAAGTATCTAACAGTGAAACAAAAACAGGAGACCTTAACGTAAGCATCTAATATTAACACGGGGATCATCAGCTGTTTACCATGTAACTGTTTCGGGGATTTAAAAACAGGACAGTTATATGCATGGCTCTCCAATGGTACAGATCAAACTACCATTTCCCCAATAATCAAGTGTCGAAATAATTCAGCTTAAAATTTTACTTATATATACATAAATAAATAATAATAATAATAATCAAATAATAATAATATACTACCCGTGTGAGATGGTAATTTGCATATCAAATAAAATTCTTTATAAAAATAGTAATACTAGTAATAATTATAATAATAATAATGATAATAATAATAATAATAAAATACTATCTAAACACTACACCCAAGAATATATATATATATATATATATATATATATATATATATATATATATATATATGAATGGTAGTTTGCTTGAATCATTGCTGGGAATAGTAGTAGTATGTTTAAGAAGGCTCTGGCATACATTTTGGTGAATTCTATACACAGACGGATTTTTCCTTTAGTGTTTATTATTTTTGACAAAGGGAAAATTTTCCCGAAATATTAAATAAATGATTTTTAATAATCATCCGGACAACACACAAACAGCCAACACCACACTTGCTGTTATGTAAGTTTTTTTTTTAAATAAATAGTAAGTCAAACTTCGATTTATTATTTTTGTTCCTGCCAGCTTAAAACCTATCCGGCACTCTGCATTGCCCTCAGCCTTCTTAAACATACTGTGTGTGTGAGGATAAAATGCCGTGAAAAACAAGATGTATGAAAAAAGACAACCGGAAAAAAGAAATTTCAATACAGAAAAAAATCAAGTGACGAGATTTTACCAGTTTTGTTCGGAGCTACGAACGTCTTCAGAAAAAGTGAAGATTTTAAATTTATTCGATAACGGTGAAAACATAGGAAAAAGGAAAACACGCAAAATGACGCCATTGGCACGCGTTTAACTATTTTTTAAAATAAAGCATAATAAAACGTGTGCGGATAGACGTTAAAATGGGGGGGGGGGGGGAAGGAGAAAGAAAGAAAAGAAGTGGATAAATATGGATGAAGTATAAAAAAAAAAGTAAAGTTATTTTAACCGGGGTCGCAGTGGTGCAATATATTGCATGCTTTCAGTGCAGTTTTTGCAAGATGTTTGCTTATGGAAAAAGATCCGAGTCTGAGGTTTATGTTATATGGTTATTAGAAAAGTATTATAGCACTTTTAATGCACTTGCAACGTGGGAGAGAGTATTCGGTCTCGAGGAGGGTGCAGTTTTTTTTAAATCAAAATTTTGGGCAAAAGTGTTTCTCTGTATGGCTAGTGCGTTAGTAGGATTGTTGTGTTTGAGGTATTGTTTGTGTTCATAAATGCGAGGCTTTATATTTCTAGCCGTTTCTTGACCGATATTTTATATAAGATGTTGTTAGGAGGCATATATATATATATATATATATATATATATATATACAATAATATTTTATAAATAAATATTAATTATTTAAATACCTACAGACATCGATGTTTCATGCTAACGCAATCTTCAGTGTAGGAACTAATTCTCAACGGTACAACAGAATAAATAACTCTGTATTCTGGCTGTCTAAGTGTTAACGAAACTGCTCGTCAAGAAATTATCTTTTTAGCAACGAATAAAGACATGGTTACTAGAATCTAACCTTCTATTATTTATAATATATATATATATATATATATATATATATATATATATATATATATATATATATATATATAACTTATGGGTGTTCTTTAAGAATGTCTCTTTCCCTTTTTCTCTTCTTTTAAAAATATATTTTTTATATCCTCCATAATTATGGTTATTTGACCACGTTTTTAATCGATGTTCCCTTCTCATTGTCGACGGATGACTTGAAAAAGATCGACTAAAATATATATTGGTAGTTCCTTTGTTTTCCTGTCCCTTTTTCTCTTACTAATTGTTTTTAAACATTTATTTGAGAAAAAAGTGATTCTTCTGTGTTACTCTTCTCGTGATTCTGTTTCTCGTTTATAAAATAACTTAGAATAATATATAAAAAAAATAACCCCAAACATCGATAATAATGGCAGTTCCTTCAATATTATTTTATTGCCTATTAAAATTCTTTACCTACAAATATATATATATAAATTTATATACAAAGAGTGGTTATTGCTGATTCTGAAAGAAATTCATAGAAAAAATCCTTTTATAATTGTTTCAAAGACAATTTATTCCAGATCTCATATGATAAACAATGAAAGATTCTGATGTATTACTTTTTCTTTCTTCATACGAAAGTTCAAACAACAAAATAAACATGAATTGATAAATTCTCTCAGAAATCTATTAAAAAAGTTTCTAATAGAATGTAGAGAAATTATTAATTGTTAAATTTTACTATATACTACTTTAAAAATATATTTAAATGTTTATTAATACCATAAAAAATTCATGATTCGTCGCTATTTCAATCCGTACCCGGTTATTTATATCTTCTAAAAATCATCGTTATACTAAAAAATTTAATAACTTTTTGTTATTAAAATACCTTAAAATAATGAATTCATCAGTATTTTAATAGACAATGAAATGGTCAACGTGTTCTTTTGTTAGACCTTTTAATAAAAATATGCGTAAATTTAATGTTTCTATTGTAAAATTAAGTTCTTTTGAGACAACTAAAACGTCAAATGTAAGGAATCGTGTCGGGTGTGGTAATAAATGTCGTGACTCATTTGGTGAAAGTTAAATCAATTTTTATCCATTTTCTTTTGTTTGTTTATTATTTTAATTTGACTGAAGATGAAAAAACTGTAAGCTTGGTTTTATGTATAGTTGTGTAAATGTTTGTTTTAATTTCATTTATGAGAAATGAAATGCAGAATAATAAAAAACGAAATCACGTGTAGTGCCGTAGTCGGCGTAAAGTAAACTAGGGCCTGTGCACTGAAAAGTGATGTCATTCTAGTAGGTAGCAAGCCAGATCTGTTGAACAGTCAGACTGTCAGAAAATGCATTAGAAAACTTAAAAATTGCATTAAAATAAAAGAAAGGAAGACAATTCGATTTATACTGAAACTGAACTTTATTCAATAAATTTTTTTAAAAAAACAAGAATTCAAAATGAATAGATAAGTTGTGTTATTGCTGCGTTAAAGTAAATAAACATTACGTTGTTTCATGGATTTTTATTTACTATTTCTATTTACCTGCCTCCTCACGAGCACAGAGTTAGACAGAAGTTCAGTTTTTAATGTGAGGGAAATTAAGCTCCCAAAAAGCGACATTCTGGATTGGGACAAAAATTTAAATTGCCTCAGTCTAGAAGAATTTCTTATTCACCTTTACTGACCGGGGACACGAAAGACAAAGTGTAGTATCAGAACAGGCATTACACTTTTAATTATTTCATTGCAAAAAATATAAAAAACACAATTTAAATTTTAAACAAATAAGGCACAAGGCCATCAAAAGTGTAGGGTTTGGAATGTCGTTGGTCATCCTCTGTCTATCCTAGTCTTTCGATTCCACATTTACTCTCAAGCGCGTATTTGTTTTTATTTAACATTTTTCTATCAAGATAGGTTTGTCATCCATCTTAAATTTTAGTATGAACAATTTTTGTTTCATAGTTTTACCTTAAAATCACCATGAAAATTCCACCTTGAAAATGACATGAACAAAACCATCAGTACCCTTTCTCAAATACCAAACAATCACTAGATCAATGATAAAATAATTTTAGAAAGAAATTACCACCGTCATATGTCTACATGTAGTGTGTAACCGTTCTCTTCGAAGTGTCTTCTGTATCTTCTTAGTACCGACCATTGTGACGTCAGCAGAAAAACGAGACTCAGTGAAATGGCCTTCTCACTTTACGACGGCTACGTTAGTAACCGTAGATGGCAATTAGCAATTTTCCTTATCTGTTTCAAACGAAGCGACGATGTGATTGGCTAAAAAATATAGATGTTTAGTCAACGGAAAATAAGGTGAAATTTTATCTTACTAAAGAAAATGTTGGGCCGGACAAATGCAATCGATGAAATAGATTGGCTGTTCAAAGTTTGTTTCCACGTGACAAATTGATAAGATACGTAAATGATTGGATAATCTTAATCAAATAAAGATGTGGCAGATCAATTGCTATTTACGTCACAAGAGAAAAATCCGACCGACTTATATTTATGTGTGTATGTGCGTGTGTTTTGCGTAAATATTCTAATTGGAGAGTTTCAGCCGGGCAGTAGGGACAAGTAGACAAATCCATTTAATAATATACTAGTTGGGCACAAATAATAACAGAAATAAAACGTAAATTCGTGCGACTTTTGACCGGCTCAATTCTGTTGTTTCTATAGTCCGGTACATACGGGTTGCCAATATACATAGTGAAGTAAATTCGTTTGAATCAACTCTTTGTGGACCGGTTTGATTCTGTTGTCAACATTCTTGTTGAGGTTGTGAAACTGATATTACTGAATCGACTGGATTCGAACTTAGCACACCCAGGTCGTCAGTCCGCGTCTTTATCCACTTAACCACCGTCACATAGATAGGGTTCAAATAACTGTATTGCCAGTTTATGTCGCATCAATTTAATATGGCTGTAAATTGGATTTTAACGTTGTCTGAATTCTAAGTAAAGGAAAAGTAATGAGCAAACTATAAAATCTATCTTAATCAAATAAAATATTTACTCATCATTAATTACTACAGATAAGTCAAATCTTCATCTTCCTTACATTCGTTTATGATTTTATTTATTTCTAAGGTTATTTTTATATATTTCATAAAAAAATCATGTATTTAAAAAATATCAGACTTTCGACGTAAAACGTCTTTTTTAAAGCAAGAATTTCCTTTTTTTCTTCATTCTGCTGGTATTAATCCACGAGGGTGACTCTTCTGTGAAGAAAGCAAAATATTCGTCTGTTCTTGTGGACGAGAGTGTTGAAAAGTAGAATCCGATGTGTTTTGCGTGAGTGGTCACATCTTGGAAAGCATTATTTTCGTAAAATTATTTAAGAGTTAGAACACCAAATTTAATGAATTAAATCATTTATTTTTTAAATATCTGAGACGTGAAACGTTTTTCTAAGCAAAAAAAAAACACTTCTTATATATATATATATGTGTGTGTGTGTGTGTTAGAAGGATATTGTTTTTCTAGTAATCAGTTCTATATATATGTATAACCTATAAAGTTATCTTGTCAATTTTTCATAGTCAGACTTAAATCGATACTTGATTCGATCTAGCCTATTTTATTTTCGTTCCACTATGTTATTAGAACGGATATATTTTATTTCGCTTGAACATTTTTCCTAATTTGTTTTATTCCGCCTAAGGAAACTGTTCGAGTGGAGACGTTTTCCTTTACTCACTGAAACATATTAAAAGGAAGTTATTGTGTGCAATTAGACTGTTCTCTCTTAAGTTCTTCAACAAATAATATATATATATATATATATATATATATATATATAATTATGCGCGTGTGTATGTGTGTTTCTCGCCTTCACATTATTATTTGTTCTCTACTAATAATCGATTAGCCTCAAGTACTAAAATAAACTTTTTAAAAATTCTTATTTCTCAAAATAATGTGATTACTAAATTAAAGTTATCAAAATTGTTTCTTAATCAAGTCGCTCTTTCTTTTTTTGGGGGGGGGGGGGTTACTCCTTGCTAATCCTGAGTAGGTTGAGCTAGTATACATATTGTGTGTTTTTTTTCTAAATATTCTAGTTTTGGGGTTTTACCCTGGCACAAATCCAAATAAACAGACGATTGACCTTTATTAATATATAGTTGTGAATCATCATATAAATCTTTCTTCTTAATATAAACAAATAACAGGGGAAATGGTACATGTTTAACGACTTAGGTGCAGTCTCATTATATATGTGTTCATTTTATGATCTTAAATCTTAATAAGACGGCGGTTTATGATATCGCCTTCAGAAGAAGCCCATTTCCTTCGGAGACTGTTTGCAGCGCACAATTACGACTCCAAAACGGCACATGCGTTCTCAGGTTACGTCGAATTCACGCAAGAATTGCAATAGAAAAGAAAGGTTAGACATTCTATCGTCATATAATATTGGTTAAAAAGCCACCAAAAAGGATGTAGGCAAATTGAAGTCCGAATCGAATGCGTTACAGTCACGAGGGCCTCTCCATCGCTATTATGTGACGGAATGCATTGAACCTGCTCTCGGCCTACCAAACCAGCAAAACATCCGATGAAGCTTTCGAATGTAGGCTTTTTAAATTTGGTGGTTTTTAAAAGATTTTCATGAACTTTTAAATTAAAATCTGATATTCATATTTTGTCAAATGTTGAATTATATATTTATAGAAGTAATTTTAAAAGTAAAAAAAACAAAAAAAAACTATCATGCTAGCAAGGTCTTTCAAATTAAAATAGCTCTGATGGAAGAATGTTTATGATGTAAACCTTTTAAAAATGAAATTGCAAAAAATGTGTATAAACCTAGTATTTAATTAATCAGATGTTTATAGTATTATGGTCCAAATTGCCATAGTTTTAATCGCAAAAGCATACATGTTAAAATTCCTTGGTTTAGAGGATTGAGACATGTTTTTGAAAGAGCCGTTTTAATTGTTCTAATTAGCCATCAATTGAAATTTTTTCACCAAGTCATCCATCTCTTAACAAGTTATATATATATATATATATATATATATATATATATATATATATATATATATATGTGTGTGTGAGAGAGAGAATGTTTGTGTGTTCCCTAAAGAAAGAAAGGTTAGAGAATCTACATAAAATCTAAAAGTGTATTATGTCGAATATACCGGGAAAGACGATGGAAGTGTTCTCGAATCTCTAAGTGCACTCCTAAGTGGCTTATGACAGCATAATCCCTTAAAACTTCAAATATATGCTATTTTTATGAAATTTAAATCATATGTCTAAAATTTTCCTGGGAAGACAATGGAAGTGGTTCCATATCTGTACGTTACCCTCTATGTGCCGAACATTTACGTGCCCTCGCCTCTTAAGTGCTCTATTGGGAGAGAACCCCCTTAAAACTTCAAATACGTATATCCGATTTTAATAGAATTGAAACCATACGTATAAGACACTAATTCAAGGAGTTTTCCAAACATTTCAGCTTCTTCCAACTATATTACGGAGCGAAACAGAAGGAGGGGGTAGTAAAAACAAAGAAACTAACATGGTGTTATGAGTCAAAAAGTAGATGGTAGCGATCCTCATTCAATCCCGAGCAACGTCCGGTCTTCCTTCTAGTAATTTATTTATTTTTATATGGGTCAAATTATCTTAAATATTTCATCAGAGAGACCCTAGAAATGCTCTTGTGAATTCTTTATAACATTTATTAAAATTTCGTACACTCATGTTATTTTAACCTGATTCAGAATTTTGTTTTAAGAAATATATTACTCTATTTAAAATTATGTGCGTGATTTTGTATTTGCCTCTTTCTTGCAAATATAGTTCAAGATATTAAACTGTGAAATCCTATTAAAATATTTGCAAAATTATCAAACAAGCATCTTATGGATGGCCTTAAAATATCGATCGTTGTTCAATCCCAGATTGCACATCGCATGTGTATTTTCTTAAACAACAAACCGTTCTTAATTTCGATTTATTTTGCGCGTTACGTTTTACAGAAGGCGCAAAAATACTGAACCTCGAGATCCTTCGTTATAATAATCGAGCAGGACATAGACACCTCGAACATACGCACGCATAACCTGCGTTCAGTTGATTATATTTAGCATTCAACCAAGCATGAAATGTATAAGAATGAATGCCAAATAAATTATTCACCTCCAGTGGGATTCGAACCCTAGACGCAAACACCGTACTTTGGTCCCGAGAGATTTGTATATAAGCTATTATGTTGATAACAAGCCAGCCTGATAGTCAGCTTTCATTGTTCTTTTTTTTCTTTTCTTTTCTTTTTTGTTCGCCCTAAACAAGGTGTATTGCCACTGAAGGGTAAGTTGTTACTGCGATAGAAGCGAAATTAATGGGTGGGGAATTGTGAAGCAAGATGTTTGTTCACATTACATTTAAATTCTCACATGTTGGTACGGTCGGGGAAATAGGGAGCAGGAAGGGAATTCCAAATGCAAGCTGTCCAGTGAAATAAACTATTAGAGCAGAAATTTTTTTGAGCATCTCTGGATTTCTACAGTGATGGGGTAGGATTTTGCTGCTAGTCGGGAGATCGGCACACGGTGCGGGTGCTATTGGGTTAAAAGTTCTTCATCGCACCCTCCCTAATAAGAAAGGAGTTAGTGGTGGGTGCACCAGCCCAAATGTGGCAACAGTACTCCATGCACGGGCGAATCGTTGCTTTTTACCTCAGTGTTGGGGAGGCAAGTAAATAAGGACCAGGGGACGACATATTGTTGCGTTGACTTCTCCTGTATGTTCATTAGGGGCATGTTAACCGGGTAGCTATGACACCTCCTTAGCTCGGGTGTTTATCCACAGGGAGAGCTTCAAGTTAATAAAATTGGCCCCGCATTTTATTTTAGTCCCGCGTTTTTATTTGGTCAGTTTTATTTTATGTTAACATGTCAAGTTAGTGTTAGAAATTCTTTGTTCTGTTTTAATTTCAAACGAAATTCCAATAAACATTTCACTAGCATGGAAAAACCGTAGATATTATGATTGTAAATTATGAGAAAAAAAATAGGTAGTTGGGTGTTTCTTTACAATAACTCCGCTATAAAAAGAACGACTTATTATTGTATAAATAGCCAAATTTTGAGTGGCTAATCAAATAGCCATAAACTATTAAAATCTCGGTGCATTTTGATAATAAATAAATAAGTAGTTTTTATTTTGTAAGATGACGTGTATCGCCATTTTGGTTTAAACTACGGCAGCACAAAACGCTAACTATTTTGACGTTAAGTGTGCTCCGTGATCCTTATTTGTTAGGCTTCGTGCACATATATGTGAAATATAGTGAGCATTTAGTGCTTCCATCGCTTAATACAGACACAAACAGCTTGACGACGTCCGTAATGTTTTTACGTAGTAAATAAAGGTTAAGATTAAAATAAAAACTACCACCTTTTTATCGAAATGCACTTAAATTCTAAAAGCGCATGAAGGACTCGAGCCGAAAATTGAACTATTTGGAACATATCTTCCCAATCGGGGTCCACATGGACTCTCAGAATTTCACAGAAGTTTTAAGGAAGATCACGAAAAAAGTTTCAATTTCGTTTCGTTTTCTAGAAGTATGTGTATTTATTTAAATTTTCCAGATTTGTATTTGAATTTTATGTTATGAATATAAAGAAATTAATTCAGTGTTAGTTTTTATTAAACTAGACAGAAATATATTTGTTTAATGGTATATGCATATATGGAATCCCCAGATGATAAAATAGCTCTTAGAGGGGTCCACAAACAATATAAGGTTGGTTACCCCTTATTTAGAGGATAAAAATCAATAGGAAGTTACTCAATTGATAAAATCTGTCTATCTATATATATAAAAACACGAATATTGTACGTATGTCTGTCCGCTAACTACTCTTACATTATTAGACCTAGGAACTTCAAATTTGGTAAAAAGGAATGTCTACACATTTAACTTGTCCAAAAGGGAAAATTAGAAAGTACATGAACCCGCTAACAGAAATTCATTTACCTTTTTGGTTGTAATTAGGTGGAAACATTACTCACCTAACGCAGAATTAAACAAATTTACCACATTTTGATCAGTTTAAGATCCTTAAACTCCACTAAATTAGAATTGTGCTAAATATCTAACTGCAGTTTTTTATGTTTACTGTGATAGGAGCCAGATTTATAGAGGGGTAAGCTGGGTGCAGAGATGAGCAGCAAGATGTTCGTTCACATTACATTTAAATTTCTGCATGCTAGTACGGCCGTGGCAACAGAGAGCAGGGGGGCAATTCCAAAGACTAGCCGTTCGAGGAAAGAGTAGAAAATCGTCCTGCATCTAGGTACCTCTTTGGTGAAGGGGTTGGATTATGCTTCTAGTCGGGGGTATTTCCGTTGAATACACGTTGTGTACACGTGCAATAAGTTCATCGGAGCACATTCCGTAACAGTACTTGTAAAACAAGCACGGGATAAAAACGCTGCTACGATACAACAGGAGAGGAAGCTTGGCAGACAGTGCGGGACCTATTAGGTTAGAACCCTTTATTTGCACCTTGTTTAAGTGAGAGAAGATAGTTTGATACTTGTAAAACAAACACAGGGATGCAACATTGCGGCTATGTGACAGGGGATAGAGCTTTACAGACAGTCCGGGACCTATTAGGCTTCAAACTCTTTTTTGCATCCTTTTTTGCAAAGGGGGCGACAAGCAAGCGATTGGTGCATCAGTCCAGATGTGGCAACGCTACTTCATGCACGAGCGAATGGGGGCTTTATAGAGATATAAAATACTAGCAGTTGTGAGAAGTTTTCATAGTTAGGTAGAGGGAACTACCTTCTTTGCAGCAGACTTGGCAGCGTCTTCTATGTACTTGTTCCAATTCACGTTGCTTGAGAATGTCAGTTGTGTATTCTCTATTTTAACATGTCCTATAAAATATTTTCAATTCTACATCGTGTTGCCGAATTATTTTCATCTGGACAACAGCGGGTCATCTTTTCAATCGTGATATATATAATATTAAATGGCTTCAGTGTGAGGTCCACGCCAGATGCATATTCTTTCCTCGAGTATAGCGAACAAGTCTACGAGAGAGTTTGTTTATTTTTAAACACATGAGCCCGACTGGTATACAATTTATTGAGACCAGATGTTCCCAGTTGAAAAAAGAAACAGTTAAAAATAATTCTTGGAAGGCCCTTCAAATAATTTAAACACGAACTCAGACAAGAGTTTTTCATTTTTTTTATTTCACAGGTGGACTTCGAAAATGCAGGGTTAGGGTTAGTCCTCGTTCACGTTTTTTTCTTGTCACAAACGAACTCTTTGTTATAAACGATACATTTTGGGAGCACTCTGTCTTTTGTCGCGCTCTCCTCAACCTTGTGCCATACATGCAACAACCAAGTTGCCGTAATCATTACAGAAACATAAAGTTCACAACTTGTCATTCATACCATGACAGCCGATCGTTCTTTTACGCGATTCCACGTGATTCTCCCAGACTGAGGGAACGCCGTCCCGTTTTTAAAACTTCTTCATACACTCAAAAGGACCAAACTTACTATGCCCGTAACACCACATTACTTTCTTTGTGTTTACTGCTCCCGCCTTTCGTTTCGCCCCTAATACAGTTGTACGAAGCTGAAATGTTGAAAAACTCTCTGAATTAATGTCTTATACATATGGTTGAAATTTCATTAAAATCAGATATACGTATTTTAAGGGATGTCTCTCCAAATGTGTCACTTTGGGGAGGGGCACATAGGTATTCAGCAAATAGAGGGGAATGTAGATATTCGGGACCACTTCCATTGTCTTCCCCGGAGGATTTTATAGATATGATATAAAGTTCATAAAAATAGGATATATTTTATGTTTTAAGGGGGTGCACTTAGAGATTCGGGAACACTTCCGTTGTTTTCCTCGGTAAAGTTTACATGATACACTTTTACATTTTATGTAGATTCTCTAACCTTTCTTTCTATAGGGAATACACAAACCTCGTACAAACACACATACAACCAGACATTGAGATCTACGACCTTCTTCAGCGGCCCTTTGTTGTAGTCGGAAATCTGCCAGGAATTTCGGACAGAATCTTTTATTAAATCTACTGGCAGTAGATTGCTCTCATTCTCTGACTCATGAGTCGTATAGCTACTTAGTTAAGGCATGGCACCGATTTCCGGGAACTGAATTAACAGTTCTTCCAGACCATCCGATTTCATGAATTATTTTGGATTATTCAGACTACTTGGGTGTTATTCTCACGACGTTTCGGTCGATGTAACCTCCTATCTTTGTTCAAGTGCGAACTCGGACGATAGCAAGAATACAATTACGAATTACTTAAGACTTCTACTCGCTCATGGCTGACGAAACGACAGCAAGCTACCCACGTGGATTAAATAAAGAGTTCCGTTCAAAATTCCGTACAGATTCTCGTATTCAACGAAACGCACCTGAAGAAGCTCGGAGCTTACATCGGCCGAAACGTTGTGAGGATAACATCCCAGATCAGAACACTAGTCCGAAAAATAAAAATACTACAAATCAACTCTCACCTAAAAAATTCCGAAACAAAATAGAATGATCAATTATTGATTTATAATCGAATTGTTTCGCATAATGATTTACTTATTCTCATATTACATATTGTAATTGAGTTGTTGTGTTGCTTACGTAACTTTGTCTCATACACGCTGTGAACAAGTTGCAGTAATCATTATAGAAAGATTAATGTTCACAATGGCCATTCATACCTTGGCTGCTAGTCGTTCTTTTTGTATACGTTTTTACTGCCCAAGATCAATGAAATGCCTGTTCATTAATTAACATTTCTTATTTATACCTTTTTAAAATGACTAATTTGACACAAATCTGATGGGAGAAAGTGTGTCATTTATTCGACTTGATCTTCGTTCAAAATAACTGATCAGAGAGATTGAAATTACTAATTGGTTATATCTTGTCAGCCCATGTCATTATACATTCGACACCCTTGCGTGCTTTCAAACGGCCTCTCTCTCTCTCTCTCTCTGTCTGTCTGTCTGTCTGTCTGTCTGTCTGTCTGAGCCATGTGACGTTTTTAACACGTTCTTACAACCTAAGTAATTTTAACGTCGGGTTCAGCGAGTTGAGTTCTGCTGACCCATTTTCTGTTATTATCAACTAACCAAATGATCTACCGGTTCAATATCTAACAGATGTTATTGCCATTGTCATGCTGAGATCATCTGTCTTTTCTTTCGTAACTATTCATTTCCATATTATGTTCATCTCTTTACTTGGTTTACTGAAGTAGTCAATGCAGCTTAGCATATGCGCTAATTCTTTGAGGAATGTGACTGTTGACAGGTTCTTTGGGTTATTTTTTATACTGATGAGTCCCCACTAACCAAAGTCAAGAGCCACTTGATAATAGGGGTTAATGAGATTGTCAGCTGGATAACGAACAATACTATGACAGGATTGAAAACGATGAGTAGAATGGACAAAATTTGTTTAACATTGGACCTGAAGACGACAATGTTGTAGTCTGCAGGGAAGCATTCCAGTGGGCCAGCCTTACCTCGAGTGGCAGCATGTTTCACTTTTATATTTCCTGGAACAACTGCAAGGGATGGAATAGATATAGTCCATAGTATATTCGGTTCCATTGAAGGTCTGATTCAGAAGAGTCGAACTTTCTTTTTACTAAGAAAATGGACACGACTTGTCAAATTCCACTCGAGGATAAGATTTAGTGAAATAGAATGATTGCCAGAACCAAGTTCGAATACTTGAAAGGACTGTTCTTGATAAGAATCTGTTGACATTGGATTTGAAGACGACCCAGTTGCAGTCTGCAGAAAAACAGTCCTGTGACATTTTGTTCTACGGACGGGAAACCCTTGTGAAGAAGCCCTGTCTGTGCAAGTTTCGTCTTACGTTAGAAACACTGGGAAAAAAAGGAATTGTTTTGTTCGTTGTGGCAACAAGACGAGTTCTTGTTATGAATGTCTAACAAGGAGGAACCAGAGATGTTTGTTATGGAAGTCGCTTCAGACAAGGCATGAAGCCACTTGATGTAAAGAGATAAACAGAACGAAAAGATGGTTAATAACAAAAACGGAGAGGACGGTAGAATCACTTCAAAACAAAATATTTTTTAACTGACGGTGATGAATTCAGAGGCAAAATAATCGAACCTAAAGCAAAAAAAAATTAGCATGGCAGTGACAGTCCCAGTCATTCACGCCGAAAATACCTCACGTGACACACATCCATACTCAACATGGCGCTTAAGAATACCTCGACATTTAGTGAGTGCTGAAGGAGAAGCATTTCTCGGAGTTACGCCTGAGTTCGATCTCATTTGCTATCATCCGGGAAAGTTCCGAGACGAAAATCACTATGTCCTCGCCGTTTACCAAGAACACATAACTACTTTCATTATTTATCAGTTATCAAACAAACCAAGCCTTAAAGAGACTTAACCACTAGCGTTCAATCGCCTAGACTCCAATCAGGCTAGCCAAAAGGAAAGGGTTACAAGGCTTGTTGCTAAAAAATGTACTCCTAAAATTGGAGCTCGATCGAGCACCTGCCATGGAAATAACGATAGAGTATAGAGAGACTAGTGACGTCATTTTTTGAAGAAAACTGCTGTAGGGAACGGAAGGGATCGTCCTCCACTAGATTACAAACAAAGCCTATTTTACAGCCGAAAGAATGGGATGAGAGATAAGAAAACAACGCGTTGCCATGGGAACTGTTATGATAGGAGTAAGCCAGCATCGGTCATCAATTGAAAGTCGGTGTTATTGAACTTTTCCAGAATTCAATAACTATCGACGCACCGCCATTTTATATTGTGAAAAAAAATGGCTGCCAAATAACAATCCTGGCTGT
This sequence comes from Sepiola atlantica, assembly GCA_963556195.1. Lineage (NCBI taxonomy): Eukaryota > Metazoa > Mollusca > Cephalopoda > Sepiida > Sepiolidae > Sepiola > Sepiola atlantica. Next base: position 91,799,822 of record OY744525.1, on the reverse strand, counting down.
CCGCTTGTTAATTGCCAATTTAATACATTAAGGATTGATTCGATATCACCAATAATCTGTAGAGATGTGGGTCATTTGTAAGCATTCGCAGGGAGTTCCGCTTATGTCCCTCTCTTCAAACTACAAACAAAATACAACAATGCCCAACGATGCAAACATACTTTAATGTATTATGAAAATTATGCGGAGATCAAGATCTGAGGTCGCTTATGGCAATAATAAAGCGAAACATTTTAAGACGAGGCATAATGTGTGGGCAAATTAATTGTATTTTATGGCTTTCATCATAATTTGATTAAGACGTTAAAACGAACAACAGGATACACTATTTCATATTCGTTATTTGTTGCTAATGATCTTTGAGCTTTAGTTTTTTGTTTAAATCCCTATCCCACATAGCTTTGTACTAATTTCGTTTCATCTTCAGAAACTTTCGATAACTACAGCTACATCCAAAACAAATGTGCTCCTATGTGTGCACGATGAAGTATCGAATAATTTCGACTTGACAAAGGAAATAACCCTTGCATAACCCCATCACCACCATCACCGTACTATTAGAAAAGAGCATTGGAACATTCTGGCGTATCCATTGTACTGGTTGCGGAACAGGGTAAATATGCCCTTGTTACCATGTGAGAATCCACTCAGATGCTGGAATTGATTCAGGCCAGCGACTTTGCAGCACTTCTGAATTGACCTTTCAAAAAATGAACCGACCGTAATCAAAGCTAATCAAGAAGCTCTCTTTTTATTGGTTACTACGCCGAGATGTAGGGGATGGCGCCACTTCTTTGCCTGGAGTGCTCCACTTATCCTTGATATAAAACAAATGTGCTCCTATATGTGTATGATACAGTATCGAATATTTCTCGACTTGACAAAGAAAATAATCCTTGGATAACCCCACCACAACAACCATGCCATACAATTAAAAAAATAAAATTGGCTGGTCTGAAGGCTCCCTTTTTATTGGCTATTGCACCGAGATTTAGGGGAGAGCGCTACTCTTTTTTATCATGGGTTACTCCACTTACCCTTAATCCTAACCTTATAATACTGAATGTTTTACCGTCGAGTACCATTTTTTTAGTCTTTGGTGTGATTCGATCGATTTGGGTCGGTCAATAATGAATACTTGTAACAGATAAATCTATTTAAGTTCCTCGCGTGGTTCAGGTTTTAAAATATTCTCTTAATCGTTTTCGGAAGAGTCGTATATTATTGAAGAACGACGACAATCTTAACGTTAAACTGTTTTATTTACTTAATTAAATGGATCTCCAATTCCTTAACTAAAACTGAGAGTCGCTTCTGTGTTATCTTCATGGAGAGAATTAACGGTTTCTAAAGATCTTACATGACGTATATCTTAGCGAATATTCTGGCGGCAACTAAATTTAATTTCAATCTTCAAATCTCTGACCATCACGACTCTTCAGTGTGGCTAGACGTAGCAAGTATTCCACTCTGTGATTGGAAACCCGATCGTTAGATCACTTGCAAGTTTGGTCAGTAGGCAGGCATCTTAACTGTACTATTACTCTCTATCTCCCTCTCTCTCTTTCTCTCTCACTCTCTATCTCTCACTCTCTATCTCTCCCTCTCTACCTCTCTCTCTCACTCTCTCTTCAATATTTTTATTCTCTTATACTTATATAGAATACGTTATATTTCTATAGAAGTGTAATGATTTACGGTAATTGGAAACCGATATTTCTCCCGCCATAATATTTACATGATGTACAATTCCTTCAAATTTTCTAAGAATTACTTTCAAATATTTCTATACGACCTCACTTTGAATATTAATATTAATTTAATTCCATTTTTTTTCAGTGTTACGTGGCTTTTCTATCTCGATATTGCTTCGCAAAATTCTCTATTTAAAATACTAGAAACAAATTATATTTTAAATACCAAACAGTTCATTGTTGCCAACAGGAAACACTTTCGCATTTATTCGTAGAGCTCGATGAAGATTAACATTTTGGTAATTTTCATACAAATTTATTTTTCTTTTAACCATGATTGTAAATAAAAGAAAGAATAAATCAATTTACCTGAGCAGTGGTGAGTGTGTTTAAGACTGGCTCGCAACTTCTTAAAAATAAAGTCGGTGCCTTTAAAGAACAGGCCGGAAAGGGACATAAAAGTGGTGCATAAACAACTGTTTTGCCATCATACGAAGAAGAAGAACACATTATCAGTAGCATTTCTGAATTCTATTGATTTGCTAACGAAATAAAACAATATTCCGAAACAGAACTATTTGCTATATTAAAATCAAAACAATCGTTGAATTAAAAGAAATGATAAAGTATAGTTCATTAATACAGTATCCTTTTGTACAGCAATATGCAAATTAGTTAATGTTACTACTGAGATCACGTATACATAGGCAGCATATTAAACAAATAGGGTGCTGCTATCGTGTAAACTTGAATGACCTTAAAATTAGGTGTTTTGACCTCACCGTTTGTGCGAGAAATGAGCCCAACTTTCGTATTTATTTATTTAGATTTATTATATCTGGTTTCCTCTTGGCTTTTCGCTTACCCTGTTTCGGTTATGACTTTAAAGCACACACCCTTTTAATCGTCCGCCGAAGCTTTCGTAGGAACGTTCTCACTATCAGATTAAAAATTTTTTTAAGTTATCTAAAAAAATCAATTTTACCTTGTCTACACAATTCCTTTACCTCTTCGCCTTTCTTCTCTTCGTTTTCTTTATTTTTTTCTTTCTTTTTTTTCTCCTGTCAATTATATTTCCTTATTCACTTTTAATGCTACATGCGATTTGAAAACTTATTTTTTATCTCGGCTTTTGGATGTCTAAATATAATCTACTAAAATATACTACTAAAATATTTTTTAGTCATATGTCGGATATATCTATACCATGTGGCAGATACCTTTCTACCTTCTTCAACATATATATATACTAAAAAAAAAGGTAGTCGACCATAGTCGAGGGCAACCCAAAGGCTCCCTTTTCATTTGCTACTACACATAGGTGTAGCGGAGGTCGCCACTCCTTTCTCAAGATCACTCCACTTACCCATGACCTCATCTATAATACTGAGTGCTTAGCAAGGGGGTATCAAGTACCATTTTTTTAAAAATCTTTTATATGATTCGACCGATGATTGAACCCTGGTCTCCCGGCCAATTAGCGAACACCCTAATCATAGTGCCAAACATCTACGCGTCTGTCTCCATAGGTCCCATCGAGGTGGAGACGCGTAGATATTTAATACATAGTGTAACGTAGAGATTCGGTACCACTTCCATTGTTTTCCCCAGAAAATAATATACACATGAGTTAAATTTAAGAAAAATAGAATATATTTAAAGTTTTAAGGAGGGTATGCCTGATAAAGGTGCACTTAGAGATTCGGGACACTTCCATTGTCTTCCCCGTTAAATTTTACTAGATGTCAGATGGTAGATGGATAGTTCTTTTGTTTGTTTGCTTTTTGTTTGATTAAAAAACAATCTGTCAGATAAATGAATAAAAATGATTAATTCAGAAGAAAATAGAAAACACAAATAGAAATGATGTATCGAAACGGAAAACGAAATTGTCAACTTGTAAATATGGCACGCTTGGGGGTAAAAGATGTTCAGGTGAAAGGAATTCACTGTCAATGTAATCAAAAAACAAACTTATAAATATATAAGCTCTACCAATAACCATTTGGTCGAGTATATATCAACCTAATTACTAAGTAGTAACTACGTTTATCTTATCTATATATTTATGTATTTCTAATGTTACAGAAGTTCAGATCAACATGGTACCTTAGATTTAAAGCTGGAGTAGTGTCTTGCGTTTTAATTATAAACCACTTACTTGCTTTCGTCAGCCATATGTTGATCTCTGACGATTTATAACTTTTCGTCTAGTTCCGCCCCCAGCTTGAAACATAAGGTATCATCTTGCTCTGAACTTCTGCAATATTATAAATAAATAAATATTACGCTCTTATTATTAAATAAATATCCAACAAGTTCCAAGAATTTACACACACACACACACACATATATATATATATATATATATATATATATATATATGTGTGTGTAAATTCTTGGAACTTGTTGGATATTTATTTAATAAGAGCGTAATATTTATTTATCTATAATATTACAGAATAATGCTCTCTTCCATATGAAAAATATAATTATCCATGGGCACATGCTTCGTCGTCTTCAGACACATCAGCGTGACTGAATATATATGTATATATAGTAAATGATCAAAAAATAAAATTTGAAAGTTCACAAATTTATGTAATCATCGAGTGTTCAGTTATTATATGCCTTGTTTGAACACCTGATAATTTGATAAACTTGTAAACTTTCAAACATTATTTTTTCATCATTTCAATATTTCCTATATTAATGCTCTATCTACAATAACGAGCATCTCCTTATCACGATAGGATCTAATCTAATCTAATATATATATATATATATATATATATATATATATATATAATTAGTAAAGCCGAATAAAAAAAATTCAGTTAAATGTAATAAATTATTTTACCCACTTTTACGACAGAACCTTCAGAATTAATTGTAACAATTAGACATCTAAAAACAGTCGTAAAAGTTCACATTCAGCAATTAACCTTCCTCTCGGGATAAGACTCAGACTAAACTGAACAATTTTGTTGGTAATTCTGAAAAGTACTGGGATCTAAAAAGATATATATATATATATATATATATATATATATATATATATATATATATATATATATATATTTGTTTTTTAAATTCCCTTAACAGTTTTTCATGGTAAACAACTGATGATTCCTTAAAATAGTGTTAGAAACAAACTATAATAACTGTAAAAAATTAATTGACTTACATAGGTGATTTTCCACTGAAAGACTTGGGACTATCAGTTTTTTTTTTGTTTGTTTTTTTAATATAGTTTTAATGGTTGAGAAACTTCCGAGACTATATATATATACGTAGGTCTTGGGATAAATACACCTGTTTTGGGGTCAAAATCGATGTAAAAGAATGTTTTTTATAAAGTAAGATTTGGATATTTTTCTGATTTTTATATGAACCATTGTTCTCGAAGATTCAAGATTTGGTTGCAAAACATGATTGTCTGGACAATAAAAGAAACGGCTGTTAAAATGAATCTCGGTGCTGAAATTAAATTATCGTCGTTGAAATCTGTTTTTTTTCTATTGTCTATTTATATATCCACACATAAATGATATATATATATATATATATATATATAATTATTTCCGCAATCAGACAACGCAGCAGCACACACAAACCATATTTGTGTGTGTGTGTTTCTATGTTTATATGTGTGTTAATATGCTCGTAGGTGCCGGGACGTAGAAATCCCGGGCTATTGAGTGAAGGCGCCATAGGCCTTTCTGAAGGCATCTATTGAGAAGAAGGCGAACTCTATTATATAAAACTCTATTCTACTTAATCGGATGTCTTGTACTCTACTTGTCCCTGGACTTTCTTGGTATTGTTAGTGTTTGTGATGTTAAACAAGTAACACTACACTTAAAACACATGCACATGCTGTTATATTACACTTACCGACGTGTATATTAGTCATCATAGACCCGTGTTGTCATCGCCCAGGTTCTTGCTGGTCCGTAGGTAGACTCATTCGGACGCCGATGTTCATAAAATAACAAGTTTGTTACAAAGAGAAGAACAGTCACGGAAAACATCAGAAGGGCGGGTAACTTTCGTACGCGTATGAAAGAGAGGGGAAGCGAGAGAAATGGATAGTTCGCCCCACCCCCTCTTCATTCTGAACGGCGCTCTAGACACGTCTTTCTTGCTTTAAGTGTCACCAGAAAAAGATATAGAAAATCTCCGCTCGGAAGTCACGTGGTTTCGCGCCTTCCGTTCTGGGGTCACCTCTAACCCTTAAAGTGCCACTCAAACTTTCCCATTCACATAACCTGGACACTTCTCGCTCGTCAAGGGTGGGTATTCTTTTGTGACCAACAGACATTGTTACCTGTTCAACATCTGGGCTTGCAGGTGAGTATCAGGTTGCGGCCCAAAGAGCAGTGCATAGTGATGTCAGTCCGGACGCTATGAGCTCCTAAAGCTCAACTTCTATTATACAAAGCCCTTTCTAGTTGATTACTCTTCGTAACCAAATGTCGTGCTTATTTTTAATCGACAAACTTGAGAGAATTATCCACTTTTAATAAAACTTTCAGCGTTCTGTCAATACATTATATAAAATCACAAGGAAAAACATATTTTCGTTACATGGTTGTTTTCAAGTCCAATGGTAACAAATTTTTGTTGAGCCGTTCTCTTAAATAACTAAATTATGCCCGGTTTCAATTATTGTTACTAATCCTCCTTTTGTTATTTCAGCGTTTTCTTAAAAAAAACCATTAACGCTTATCCCCGAATGCCTTTGTGCCTTGATAAGCGGTGACTCGTTAGTACATAAACAATTCTGACGTCATAGCGATTTGCAAATCGACGGAAGTTGACGAGTGTAGGTTTCGGCCATGTGAACGCGTTTGTGCAGAAACGTTCTTTTTATACTTTGTTTCCGACTACATTTTAAGTAAGTGAATGCAAAATAACACTAAGAAGGCTTTCGGAGTGATGGTTAAACCGCCCCTTCCTCCACCCCCCCCCCTTCAACTCTGGTCCGGGGGAGGACAGAGGTGGGTAGCACCGGCTCTCGGTGTTGTAGTATCTTGTTCCTTATTTGTAAACCTGCACATCAACTGATCTTGACCTATATGTCCTACAGGTGATATTACCTGTTCGTTTAATCTGGACTAAACTGGAACGATGTATGACTCACAATGCTACAAGCTATTTACTATTACGACTACTACTAATCCTAATAATAATACGTCTTTATTTAATAATGCTACAAGCTATTTACTATTACGACTACTACTAATCCTAATAATAATAATACGTCTTTATTTAATAATGCTACAAGCTATTTACTATTACGACTACTACTAATCCTAATAATAATAATACGTCTTTATTTAATAATGCTACAAGCTATTTACTATTACGACTACTACTAATCCTAATAATAATACGTCTTTATTTAATAATGCTACAAGCTATTTACTATTACGACTACTACTAATCCTAATAATAATAATACGTCTTTATTTAATAATGCTACAAGCTATTTACTATTACGACTACTACTAATCCTAATAATAATAATACGTCTTTATTTAATAATGCTACAAGCTATTTACTATTACGACTACTACTAATCCTAATAATAATACGTCTTTATTTAATAATGCTACAAGCTATTTACTATTACGACTACTACTAATCCTAATAATAATACGTCTTTATTTAATAATGCTACAAGCTATTTACTATTACGACTACTACTAATCCTAATAATAATAATACGTCTTTATTTAATAATGTTACAAGCTATTTACTATTACGACTACTACTAATCCTAATAATAATAATACGTCTTTATTTAATAATGCTACAAGCTATTTACTATTACGACTACTACTAATCCTAATAATAATAATACGTCTTTATTTAATAATGTTAAAATACAAGACAACAGTAGCAGAACAACAAATAGTAATAAATACACTGCAACATTTTAGGGGTAGACATTTTGTCAGCCAAACTTGCTTTTTTGCTAGCCTGTTTGGAGTCCTGATGATTAAACGCTGGTGATAAGTTTTCTTACAGGCTAGGTTTGTCTCGAAGTGATTCTAGCTTCCTCTCGATTTTCATTATTAGGATTAGCTCCTCTCATCAAGTGGCTGCATGTCTTGCCAGGAGCAACTTCCATAAAACAAAATAGAGAGAGAAAGAAACGTTGGCGAAAGACTGGACTTACCGATAAGGTACTCTTCCATCCAACTCTCTAATTGAATTAGTCTTCATAATGATGAGTAAAGAAAAGAAAAACACACAAAAAAGACAACAGTGACATCACAAATGTGGAAATTGTGCACTCCTCACCGAATACAATAAACACACTAAACAGACACATGCATGTACACATACATACACTTGTACATACACACAGATATACATTTCTATCCAATTTGAAAAATCAAAAATCGACTCCACCAGAACCAAATACAATTGTGATTCATGATAAATCAATAAATATAAAAATAACATAGATAAAGAAAAGATCAGAAGGAATTGACACTTACTAGACAAGGAAATAGTTTAATAATTATTAATTAATACATCCAGTAAATATTTCCAATTGTATTGTTTTTAATTTGTACATTAAACACTACAAAATCAATTCATCGTCGTCATCATCATCACCATAACCATCATAATCACTATTATTGTCACCTCGTTGAAAAGACAATGATGGTTTCGTGAAGGCCCTCGCATGTCTCCTCTTGGTTCTGTCTTTCCGCGTGATCTTACAAATCGCTGGTGTCGATATTCCTCACTTTCCAGTTAATTTTCACCTTTATTTTTAAAATCTTATTCTCGGCCTTTACGATTCCTCTTTCCTTCGCACAGTTGAGAATAACAGCTGATGCGTTCGTAATCGGTCAGATTCCATTCTCTTCAGGTTTTCTTACACATCTGAAGTTCTTCTGTTTCAGTAAGTATTCACATCCCTCCCACCGCGGGGAGATGTGATACAAGGTAGGGATTGAAAAGCCAGCGCACAAGAGGTATTTGTACTCTGGTCCACAAAAGCATGCCTGGACAGTCTAGTTGACATTCCCCGGTAGGGGCATCTCGGGCGATTAGCAATAAACTAATACCTTTCCCAAAGAAAAATGTAAAGCAGAGAACCATATCTCAGTCCAACGGATGCAAAGTCATCACCTACTGAAACATGACCCAGATTCTGTCGGACTGAGTGTCGAGGACGTATCCTCGACCGGTATGAGTAACACCTACTCAGGCTGTGCCAGGTTAAGTCGGTCTGCACTTTCCATTATTTGCTGTTTGGGGACATTGTCTGCCAGACTATATTCATAATTTACCAGTTACGTTTGTCCGTGACGTGTATGAACCAATGTTACACTCGTTGTCGTCGTCGTCAGGAACTCAGTTTCTGGATCGTCTATGAATACAACTATTCGGACGCCGATGTTTAGTTTTTATTTTATTAGAGGTTTATTAATACACACAACTTGGAACAGTCACAAACAGGGTTAGAGATCTCTGTGTATCTGCTTTTAAGGGAAAGAGAGAAAGATAGACAGGCGGCTAGACAGCTTGTCTCGTTACACCTAGCTACATTGTGCGCGACCTCCCACGCACTCACTGGGGCTATTCGGAGAACAGCGCCTGCTTAAGTTGTCAGGCGAGAAGAGGAAGATCTCCCTTCTTCCGGAAGACACGTTGTTTCGTCAACTTCCGTTAACTAGAGGTTAAATTCTGACCTCTCATACGTCAATCATTTCTCCACTCAACTAACGACTCCCGTTATGCAACAATAATCTCCCTGGGACAATGCATCATGCAACCATATCGTCTTTTCACTTTAGTGCAGTATAGAGTCCCTGTTTCCACTTCATAGAAAGAGTTGGCAGGACAACTGACCTGTACAGCTTGCGCTTCAATCGGATGATAATATATCAATTTATCCAACCTAATGCCTTCCGACACGGTGATGCCTAATATTTGAATGATTGTCGGCCATCTATAAATATGGCTACCATTCTCACAAATGCGCAACATTTATGCTTGCGAAAAAAAAGTATAATGTTCAGGAGTCTATTGACATTCATTTGCCACCATTTTTTTCTCCCACCCCAAACTGAAGTCAAAGAATTCTACATGATATTGGCCTTTGCGCCCTTAGCATGTAAGTATGTGTGTCAGCACTCATCGTTGATTGGGTATTTTCTGCTTAATGTCGGGCACTTGATATTTTTTCTCGTATTATCTGTTCGTTGGTTCGTCATGATAACATCCCTCCAGGCATTACCTCCTACTTTATGCGGAGTGGGTGGGTATGCAGTGTAGTATAAGGTCGTTCGTTATATAATCCGCCCAGGCATTACCTCCTCCTTTGAGGATGAAGGGGTAGTATAGTATCTGTTCTGTTGTCATGAGACCACCCTCCCATGAATTACCTCCTCCTTTGAGGAGAGGATAAGGTTATTGGTAGTGTAGTAACAAAATTTATATTAGTGGCCGGCATAAATGGAGAATATCCCGTTGATTTCCATATCGGATAGTTCTGCATGAGTAATTAGAAATCTTGATGGCTGATGGAAGCCTCCAATAATCGCTATACATAACGCTCGCTCAAGTGTGTATACATTCAACTAAATAATTGAAATTGGATTATAATGATGACAACAAATCAAAATAGCTAAATAAATAAATAAAAAGAATAAAAAATCAAAATAGTAATAAAAAATAAAATAAATTTTCAAATTAGAGTATAATGCTCCCTAAAAAACCCTTTAAAATGCGGCCCCAAAACTTAAATTTGGGGAATATCTATTAATCTATGTCTGATACTTAATTTTAGATTATTTGGATTATTCAGATTACTGTTCTAATCTTGGATGTTATTCTCACAACGTTTCAGCCGATGTAACCTCCGACCTTTTTCAGATGCGTCTTGTCGAACTCTGGAATTTTACGGAATTTTGAACGGAATCCTTTATTAAATTGCGCTCGCTCCGTCAACCATGACCGGGTAGAAGTCTTAGGTAATTCGTAATTGTATTCTTAATATCGTCCGTACTTGGGATTGAACCGTCAATCTCCAGAAGACTGTCACTTAGAACTGATTATATAACTTAGCACTTTTATCCGTTGCGCGCGCCACAGGTCCTTGAGGAGTTCGACATAAATATTCCTGAGTTCGACAAGACGCACCTGAAGAAGATCGGAGATTACATCGGCCGAAACGTTGTGAGACTAATATCCAGGATGAAAACAGTAGTTCTGAATATTCCAAATAATACAAATCATCAGTCCTCACCAAAAAGAAATTCGGAAATTTATAAAAACCTATTCAAATTTCACAAAAAATCGAAGGTAGCTGAATTACTGCGAAAGGATTTCGACCCTCTTTTTACCACTTTTGCATAAAACTAGGTTAAACTTAAGATAGCCCACATTACGACCCCGTACGCATAGTAGCTTCG